>OX328127.1:70545471-70640471 GCA_946811695.1 Gonocerus acuteangulatus | reverse complement strand
GAAAAATAATATAAAAAAATTATATTATGATTTGATACACATATTAATCGATATTGGATACTGCAATTAGTTGAATACTTATCTCTTTCTTATAAAAATCTAAATATAGCTTCAAAACGGCTTTTAGGTCCTAAAGTAAATTTTTAAATATTTTCTGTTGAGCAACAAATGCAATTTATACATAAAATTGGATAAATGTTATTATGCCATGATTATTTTTTTTTAATTTTAAAAATACCAAAACGTTCCCATTTATAGGGTCCATGATTTCTTAATTACACACATAAAAGTAAAAAAAGGTTTAGTCGTTAATGACTGGTGATATCTATAATTTTAAAATCGTGTTTATTTAAACGTTACAGGAGTGGAACGAAATTTAAAACAAGATAAGTTTCTCCAACAAGCACAGTAATGCCTAGAAACGCGTGAGAAAAAAAAAATGAAAATTTTATAACTAAATGTATCCAGGTATTTCACATCATAAAAGGCATTTTATACACACACTTTAAATCTTCAGAAAAAAATGGGGGCGTTGTGTCGGAAACCCTTTTTTTCACGTGCGATCGTCTGTCGATGGCAATTTTAATTCTAGAGCAAAGAACTTTTTTTTTTTTTTTTTTTTTTTATTTATTTCGAATTTACAACAATGTATAAAATTATTTTGAAAGAAGAAGGTCAAATCTAGTAAAATACGTAGGATTTTTATGAAAGATCAATTTTTCACGAAAATGGTGAAGAATTCCTCATTTTCTATTAAAACATTCCGTCGACAATCGGTCATAAAATCGTTTTAAATCGAAAAAATCCTAGATGCTTCACTGGTGAATATCATTAGAAAACTGCAGTTACAATTTCAGCAAGCCCGATTTGAAAACATAGTTTTGAGGAAAACAACTTAAAATTTAATGTACAGAAATGTTAATTTTTTTCTAAGTATTTTCTTTTTATAATATCTTGTAATAATGATAAAAAAAATGGTTTTAAATTTTGAAATTTATTGAAGAAAGGCCGGTTGCAGTAAGTGTAAAAGCACATTTAAAAACTTTTTCGCCACATAAATGCTCGTGGATATCTTTAGATAGTTAAGGAAGCATTGTAGCCCGTAGAAACAATTGTAAAAAAAAAGTTACAAGGTAATAATACTCTTCAGTCTGGCATTTAATTTTTTTCATCAAGTACAGTCCTTCCGCTATTTTTTTTTCTTACATAATTTCTAATGTATACTATTTTTGACTTAGGTGCCAAAAGACGCATTTCGAATATAGAAAGAGAATTAGACATATTTATGCCATGTTTAGACATACTTTATTGGGATGTATTTTGAAATTTTCTCTTGATTCAAGGAAAAAAATAAATTATACCCTATATTGGTTTCATGGCTTTTCCTCAATTTTTTTTTTAATTAAATTTATCTACGAACATGAAGTCATTAGCATGAAAAAGCAACAAAAAAAAATGTAAAGATAATTAGAGTGATCTGCAAGTTAATTGGGTTATTCTGTAATTATTTTACAGACTCAGAAAAATAAAATTATAAAAATGCACTGCATTCATTAAGCTTCCTAATGACACCAAATTTTTGGACTTATTCAATTCCCTCAGCTCTAATGAATAAATTTGTTTTCCATCTGTTTGTTACATTATCACTTCTTTGTCGTTTTAGAGTATTGCATTAAGAGAGCCGTTGACAACAGCTGTAGGGGAGAAGATGTCAAAAGGGTTTTGCGTAACACTGCTAACGAGTATCATTACACATTAATGACAGACATATAAACAGGCACACACTCACACGTACAACATTATATAAATCCTTTTACTTTTAAAACACAGGAGCCAAGACCAAGGACGGCCACCAATGTTAATAACAATAATTAAATACCTTGGAGAGCGGCCACGAAATAGGGGGGGGGGGATATGATAAGAAAAAAACTCCTATAATAATTATCATTACGGGGTAATTTAAGATTTTAATTTACTTTAATTATTTCTTTTTAATATCCAGTTATGATTGAGTGCAATAACGCGGGAGGTTGAGGCCCACAGATAGGGTCCTATCACTCCTTCATCAGGACTTCCAAAAATAATTACTTTCTCTACAAGCTATTCAACATTATACAGGGGTTTTTTTCTTTGTAACATAATAATACTTAAAGAAAATAAGCAGGTGTATACACACATGGAAGGTGAGGCGAGCTCAAATTGCCCCATAAGTACAATGTCCAAAACCCATACGGGAAACCATGACAAAGAAATGAGGAGTTGATAAGAAATGTCTACATTTGAGAATCAATAAGCCACGTAAATACTAATGATTCAAATTTAGATACTTAAACATTACAACTCATACATGCATTAATCCAAACTAAAATATACAAATTTTGGTTACTCCTGGACTAAAGGAAGTATAAGAAAAAATTGTATTAAATTTATGAGAATTTTTGAAGTTTTTATGTTTTCTTGAACATATCGAAAAACGTTACAAAATAAGTTAATGGAAGGCCTAGCAATTGGAAAGCTTGTATATATGTATAACATTTATTGTATGATTGTATTGGGCATTGGTAATATTTCCTGCATGTAAATATACAGAAATAAATGACGTAATATATATAGACAATAATTTAATTTAATACAATGTAATAATATATACAAAATGTAAACATATAGAGAATAATGTAATATATAAAAAGTGTAAAATGCACTGCCATGAAACGGAACACTAAAAAAAAAAAAAAAAAAAAAAAAAAAAAAAAAAAAAAAAAACAGGGAAAAAATCTCTACAACATAGAATCTTATATAATTTTCGATTGGATCATCTCATTTCGAGGAAATCGTGATCAAAATTTCGAGTGTGTAGTTCTCGGTCCTGTATAATTAATTGTTTTTATGGGTCTTGTTTTATGTTTGTAGTGTAGTTTTTCTAAGGAACTAGCGAATGTCTTGTAGGCGTGTCAATTGAGCCACCGGCCAAGTTGGCTTCCAGCGTTTTGATCAACGTTTTGGCCACTTAAGCATGTAAAATTTCGCTTTTCTTGGAGATATCTTGGAGAGTCGGTATTTCATTTTTTTTTTTTTTTTGTAATGATTAATAATTTCTGGCATACGACCGACAAGAAAACGCGCTAAGATGTCGCACATCCTTCTAGAAGACGTTTTTACCCATTAGAGAGATTTCAAAAAACGATTCAAGATAATTTACTTCAATGAGATTTGTGCAAAAGAATATTAAACAAATTATTACATACTTCGTGTTCGTTTGCGTGTAGAGATACAAAAGCTGATAGAGATAGATTCTGACAAATCAGATTCCAAGAGAGCGCCTTTAGATTAGGTCTAATTTTGAGTGAAATAAACAAGAAGCTATTTGGGCATTTTCTTGATGAAATACCAGCTTCTTTCTAGGCCAATTCACTTCCTCCAGGGACTCAACTAATTTAAACTGAGTAGCAATAGATTTAAATGGATTTTTTATCTAAAAAATTCTTAATACAATAATTTTAATTACTCGTGTTTAAGAGAAAAAAATAAAAAAAAAACATTTCCCTGGCATGGGTTTTATGCAGTCACGAAGACAATAAACAAAATTTTAAAAAATGAAATAAAAGAGTTTTCCTAATATAACGACTGCTAAGGTCATTGGCACCGTTCCACTTAAGTTTCTATTAAATCAAAAATTACAAGGCTATGTGTATTTGTGTCTGTTTCTTGTTTTTGTGAGTTTTAACTATTTTATGGCTATAAAAGTTTTATTGACCGTTTTCAGAGATTAAAAAAAATGTTATTTTTAGAAGATAAATATTTTATTTTCACTCAATAAAAACTGCGTTTTATGATGGTAATAATTTTTTTTGAGCCTCTGAGGATTTTTTAGCAATATAGATAAGATTGTTATGTATATTCTTTTTTAAATTAATAAAATTATTTGATTATGACTTTCTGGAAGAGTGTTGCATTTATAAATAGTAATCTTAGAATCACTTCAAGAGAAGAACAGTGTTGTTGAATCGCCGTTAAAAAAAAAAAAAAAAAAAAAAAAAAATCAGATCAATCAACCTCCAGAAATAAAAATGCACATTTTGTTTTAAAAATATGTCATAATAGAAAATAAGATATAAAAATATATTATCTTATGGCCTTATATTATTAATGAATAACCTAATCAAATCCATACATAATACATTTTTATGACAACTATTTGTGCGTTCTGTGGACGCCTCTTCAGAAGCCAAAACTACCCCTTTAAAAATATTGTAGCATGGGCTGTTGAAAGCATTTATCGCTCCGAATAATAAGGTCTGTGAAGCAATACAATTTTCAATTATTTTTAACTCATTTGTACTTGTGGGAATTGTTTTAAAGTTTCACTAATGAACACAATTAAAAATAAATAAATACCCCAGTAAAACTACGCTTGTAGGCGTTATGTTAAATTTTTTTTTTTTTTTAGTTTGTTAATTGTTTAAGTTCCCTATATAATAATTACTTCAACGCAGTCCCTTATAGTGTAACTAAATTAATTAATTAAAAACTACGACAGATTATTTGCAGCAACGTGCAATTACTATTATTTAAAAAAAAAACAAAAAAGACATTGGCATTGTACGATTGTCGATAAGGACACTCCTTTATACAATTGTATACTGATCATAAATAAATTTTTCGTTATTAATGCGAAGAAAGATAAATCTCCTTTAATTGTGTAGGTGTATTTTGCTGTGTTGACATCCCCCCCCCATAATCTATAGAATGTCTGATTAATGTCCGACATTGAAAGCCCAATAATATTGTGATATATTACAACGGTGTTAACGCTCTGTTTTATTGCAGTGCTCGTAACAATATATTATTCACGGGTCATTATCATTAGCATTTATGATTGCACAACATCCTTCATTAAAACAAATTTTACATTAATATAGAACATTTGCATTTCATACTTTCACTGAAAGGATGTTTATACGGGTCGAGTATTTGTATGAGATCTCGTTCATAAATTTCTGCATAAAGCATGTGTGATTTGAGCATTTATTTTTCGTTTTTATTGCTAGATATACGTTAACAAGAAATAAAGTAATCAAATATAAACAACACAGTATATAGCTAATTTGGAAATATAAAGAAATAAAAAAAATATGCAATATACATTTATTTGTCATAACTAGAGCCCGGAAGATAGGCATTTATTTTTGGTTAAAATAGGCAGGCAAAAGGGCACTTGAAATACTGAAAATAGGCAGTATTGTAATTAAAATAGGCATTTATTAGAAGTGAAGGCAAAGAGGAATCTCACTCATTATTAATGAAAATATGTATTTCAAATACTCATTCATTTCTTTATTATCAATTTATCACAGAATTAGTGTTCTTACTCTTACTTTCCCTTCTTACAAGCAACAACAAGATGCTTATTCAAAGTATCAAATCTCATAGACCTTCTAAGAAAAAATGTTTTTCATTATGGAAAAACTTCCTTTGCGTTATCTTATCATTACTAAATCCGGAATACCAGGTAACCTACACCATTGTCACAGCAAAAGGGGTGTGAGGAAGGAGACGTACTTCTCTCATTCTCTCTCTTTCCTGCTATTCATTATGCCTGTGCATTCCTTCTACCAAGGAAGGCTCTGTTATTTACAGAGGGTCAATCCACGGGTAGGGAAAATAAGCATTCGAATTGATATTTGTGACGTCAAAATGTAATTTAATTGGTGAAACCTTTTTTGTTTTCGACGAACTGAAATTCGAAATTCGCTATGTGCTTTTTAAAATGGTTAAATCGCAGAAAAAAATTGCATAACGAGCAAAAAAGGCAAAAAAAAGGCTTTAAATCTTAAAATAGGCAAAATAAAAATTGTCTCTACACTTCCTAAATGCACGGAAAAATATTTATTTCTATCTGATTCTTCAATATATCCATTCAGATAAAAAATGCATTTTGCCTAACTTCCGGGCTCTAGTCATAACATAACTTTATCCATAGACTGAACATTTTCTAATTCAATTGACAAATTTCATTATTTTTTCCGAACCTATTGATTTCAGGGAACCTCTTTGTGACATATGTTTTTTAGTTTTGTATGTTGTTGATCCTTCAACGAAATTCCTTTGGAAGGAACGGAATTAACTAGAAAATCCTTGGAATAGTCCTATCTTTGTATATTGCGGATACTTTAAACGAAATAAAACTAGAAACTAGAATTAACTTCAATCTCTTTGAAAGATTACCAGCTGTAGTTTTGTAAATTGGTGATACTTCAACCAAATCCCAACTAGAGAAACTGATTTAACTAGAACCTCTTTGAATTAGTCCTATCTTTAGTTTTGTGTATTGGTGATACTTCAACGAAAAGCCAACGACAAAAACTCAATTAACTAGAAAATTCTTGGAATAGTCCTATCTTTAGTCTTGTATATTGCTGATACTTTAAACGAAATCAAACTAGAGAAACTGAATTAACTGTAGGTAATCTCTTTGAAGGAGTGTTAGCTTTAGTTTTGTAAATTGGTGATACTTCAACCAAATTCCAATTAGAGGATCTGATTTAACTAAAACCGCTTTGGATTAGTCTTATCTTTAGTTTTGTATATTTGCGATACTTCAACGAAATTCCAATTAGAGAAACTAATTTAACTAGAACCTTTTTGAATTAGTCCTATCTTTAGTTTTGTATATTGGCGATACTTCAACGAAAAGCCAACAACACAAACTCAATTAACTAGAAGATTCTTGGAATAGTCCTACCTTCAGTTTTGTAATTGGTGATACTTTATCCAAATTCTAACTAGCAAAACATAATTAACTACAACCTCTTTCAAGGATATTTTTCTTTAGTTTTAGTTCTTTAGTTTAGTGTTATATATTAGTAAACATTTACAACTAACTCACTAAAGCTACTGAATTAACAAGAAGTTCCTTGGAATGTATCTTTCTTTAATTTTGAATATGTATTAGTACATTTTAGTAATGTACTCATTACAGCATGTTATCTCCATCTTGTGAACTAACATTGCTGATCTTGCTCTTGATAATTAATTTTTTATGTATTACCGTTTTTGTGTTTCTCACTAAACTATAATAAAAAAATAATGATGCACAATTTCCATTTTTTTAATTTTAGTTCTGTTCAGTAATGTTTTCTTTTATCAATTATTATTAAATTATTTTAACGGTTAGTTTAATGTAGTGTTATCTCTTTCACACAACTGAGTTTTTATACTTTTCAGCTTTAAGATACTTGTAGGGAAGGTGGAAAAACTGGAAGCACCCTAAAGGTTAACAAGCTTCCTGGAATGTTCTATTTAACGGAAATACTTTTATAATATAATTTAAGCCCCCCTCCCTCTAGGTCCTCTCCGGAGAAAATTACATTACGTCATAATTAAATTTATAATTACATCAGTTCTTTCCACGTCTCCCGCGATTTATGCAATAGTTAATTCTAAGCTCTTCCCTTGCAGGCTCTCATCTCTTTTAAATTAATTTGTACCGTCTTAGTCCCCCCCCCAACGGATGGCAAAACTGTTTTTCGTACCGGCTAAATCATTAAGGTATTTGGAGGAACAAGATTTGGTGACTTTGCCTAAGCGCTCTTCTATGAAATTGTTTGTGAGTTTCAATGAGTCGTGTTACGGTAAGTCTAAAGTGATTCAGAAAGAGTTAATGATATTCGAAGTTATAAATATAGTAGATAACTGTTAATAAAGCTCTATTTTTAATATAATATATGTTTTCATTCCTAACATATAAAATGAAATCTGTTAATTGACTTAAAGAATATAATTTTAAATACTAAAACTGGCTAAAATAAATGCACTGCTTAGTTTATCTACAATCCAGGGAGTTGTGTTAAAGTTTCAAAAATTACACAAAACGAAGGAAAGAAATATTTTACGAATATACTTGATAATTCCGCTACACGAAAATTTGAATTTGGTTATTGTGATTCAAGTATGTCTGTTAACAAGTTTTTGTTCTGTAGATATTTCCGCCTGAAATTCCAAAATAAATTAAATCAAGCATTCGCCATGTAGACAAATCGGTTTTTGGTATTTTGGTTATATCATAAATCTTCACTTCATACAAAAATGTTAATAAGCCAAATTCCATTTGAAACTATTTAAAGAAAATGTATTTTGAAAAAAAAAGTTTACAAGGGCCACTGGGAGTAGGTTTTTACCTGAATTCTTAAATCAAACATTATAATTAAAACTATTTTGTCTTAATTATTATACTTCATGGGAAGAAGTGGTAAAAATTAGACTTAGAATTGGAGAATCAAGAATAACCCACTATCATTTACCAGAAAACATGAAGAGGTAAACATGTAATACTGAACTAACTACGAAAGACATACTAACAGAATGCCACCAATGACATCTAGATCTTAGATTACATTTTATTGGAGTCAATAGGATATTACAATAATGATTGAAAATTTAACACTTTCTTTTTATTTCTCTAATACAACGATTATTCACATTGTTGTTCAAAGTTAATTAAGTTGCTTATTAAAAAACATAACATTATACCAAAAAATATTAAAAATTATACAACAATAAATAAGGTATCTTTTAACTTAAAGGTGAAGATTTTTTAATAATTTTATGATAAAATATTCAACAATCTTAGGCTGAATTAGAAGTGAAAATATATAATTTAACTGTGAGTTTAAGGTAGGCTATAACAATTTTCCGAGTTTAGATCTATAGATAAAATTATAAAAAATAGTTTTGTAATATTTTAATCACCTCTTCAGGAGCCCTAACCGAAATATCAGAATTAGGAGCCAAATCAGAAATTACACCTTTGAGTACTAAATAACAGTCCGGGTGTCCCAAAAAATCTTAACTCTACTAACCGATCGACTACAAGGTATTTCTTACTTGAATTTACCCTAGTTATTATTGGTAGTATTATACACATTATAGTCGGATCTGTTTTACATTTTCAACCTTTTATGATTATCATTCGCACGGTTGGTGATTATAAAGGAGTTATTTTTTTGTTTAGTTCCCCCTTTATATTTAGAGATGCTTATCTTAGTATATTTCGTTTTATTTTTTTTTTTAAGGTTTAATTTTCTGAGTTTTTTGTTCTTGTTTTGTATATGGTTATCTTCACTGCTACTGGTTTTAACTTCCAGAAGCTATCTTGATTCCAACTCCTACGCGAACCAGTTTGATGAGGACAGAAATGGTTTCCATGGAGCTATGAAATTATTTATGAACTTTTCCTATTTTTTGTAACAAGGTAAAAAATTGATTCGGCATTTTTCGAAATCAAACAAGCATGAATAATACGAGGATGAACGTAAAACTATTTAAAATGTGTGGATTTTTTTTATATGCCAGAGAAATACGCTTGAGTACCTGTTGTTACTTATAATCATCTAAAATAATGCAAATTGTAGCATTTTTCTTGAAAGCTTAAAACAAATTTTACCTTAGAATCATTGTTACTTTAACAAAATACAGCTTAGAAGGAAGATAAAACAGCCTTTACGTACCTGAAAAAATCAAAAATTCAGAATTAGTACAGGTGAATCATAAAATTTGACACTAAACTGACAGTAAGACTGACTGCAGCGGACAGTTCACAGCTTATTCCAAAATTTCTCGTTAGTGGGAAATTTTGGTGGGGGAAAAAAAGTGTCCAAAAGAAGAATAAAAATGGCTTGAAGAAATTTGTGCAAACATTATAACTTAATCTACTCATGAATGATGTGTTAAAAGTCTAATATTGTAAAAATGGCCCAAAGATAGAATCATTGTAATAAACTATAACAAACCAAAATGAATCATTATAAATCAAGTGATCATACACGTAAACAACATTAAACCATTGTAGAGTAAACTAACTACCTGATAATCAAAATAATTATTAAATTATTTTTTTATTATTATTCATTCGTCATAATTGCTCTGATTTTTTTTCTTTCTCATCGCTGGAAAATCCCACTTGGCCACTTCGAAACCCTAAATTGTTGTCATAAATCCAATTCTATATTGTGTATTCTATATATGATGTATTATATAATGCTCTTGTTGTCAGTTGATATGTATTGTGCTGCAAAATGTGAAAAAGGTACTTTTGGTTAAGAAAATCAGATATGATTAAAACTCTACATTTTATAATTCATGCAGGTTTCAAGCATAACCTCAATTCCTTTGGAGCTGTAATGTTGGACTATTCTTAATAAGGGTAATATTTATATTTCGTGTTAACTTTTTTTTATTACTTCTTAAAAAGGCATTCCTGGATGTACGTAAATAAAATAGGCATACTATAGATACAATAATAGAATAATTTGTTGAAAATAAACTCCCACGAGTGAGTTGGTTACTTCAGCCTTTAAGTGGAAAAAAGGCAAGCAAAGCATATATATATTTTTTTTTTTTTTTTTTTTTTTTTTTTTTTTTTTTTTTTTTTTTTTTTTTTTTTTTTTTATTGATTTGAAGGGTGAATTCAACCGCGGCAGGTCATGGGCACCGAACGAGAGGAAGGAATCTCTTCGAATACTAGGCCAGACAATGTTAAATAAATTGTTTAAATTACATTACATAATGTTTTTTAAAACAGAATATCCAGTATTACGGAACGCAAAATCTGTGTTCAAAAAGATACACTCTACTTGCATTTACAACCTATTGGGTATATACAGCACTGAAGATGATGCGTTGTTTTTGAAAGATTTATGCATATAAATGTTTCTTATACTTGAACGTAGCGCAGTTTATTCAAGAAGATGCAGTATATTTTAGATATAATGGTTTCCCATATAAATCAAAACTTATAATTACAAACCACGGATGAGGGAGATGCACTAATTTAAATGTTGCACTCGGACTAAGAACTGTTATCATCCACCATTCGGGGAGTCGATGCCCTCTCGTTTTGAATTCCATTTTTTTTTTCTTGTCCGTACTTCTTACCATCATTTCTTTTTTCCTCTACCCAGATGTAGAAATGATATTAGAATAATTATGGGCTCCGTATTTTAATGTGATTGCTCGGAATCCAGCTCCCAAGGTACAATAATAAACAGCAGTCACATTAATAATAACTTTGTGTTATTAATTTTTTTTTCTATTTAATTATATGGGCAAGGTCCCTCGAAGCCGAGGACACAAGTGTCATTAGAAAACATAATATGCTTATACTAATTGTCCAAATTATACTGTCTGCCGCCCTCCTTCGTCTTTCCTTGCTTACAATTGTATGTATTAGTAGAGAGCTTTTTGAACAACAATGACCTTTTAGGGTTGGTCGTTCTTGGATAAGTCGCATTTGATCGAGACAAAGTCAGGATTTATGTAGCTAGGCGTGGGTTTTAAGTCGTAAAATATTATATCATTCGTGTTATCTGGGGTTAACCTAGGAAACGAAGTGGGGTTCAAGCAGCCGGAACAGCGGCATAAATAACACAACCAGTAACTTAAGGTACCTACTCTGTAGAGTGACGAATGTGTTTTCTCTATTATAATAGGCATTTTCGATTTGCACAAGTATATTTGTTCCATGTATGGTTCAAGGGAAACTTTCACATGGATTTATTACTATAGAGATATTTGCGATTAACTATTAACTGTAACTGTTTTTTCTATCTTTTTCTGGGACCTTCATTTAATTGACCTTTTCATTTTAAAAATTAAAAACCAAAATGTTGTCCAGAGAAAGAAACAGTCATTATTGAAGGGGTCAGGGCAAAATAGTGCCAAGCAACATTTTGAACAAAACTTAACTGTAAAAATAAATGTTGGGTATTATTGAAATATGGAAATAGTTAGGAGCAACAATATGAAGTAGCATACAGAGCTTGTTGTCATATTTTACTAGCATTTGCATCATAGACTGGTAGTCACACATAATATCCAACATATAACAGCTAGAGTTATGTTGTGCTCAAAATGTTGCTTGACACTATTTTTCCCCGAAGTTTGTTTCGAAAAACTACTTTGAACCATCTACAGCATTAAAAATTTAATTTTCATTATATATAATATCAAAGAAAATACCCACGTTTCACTATTTTACGGCTGTATCTTTCTCTTTTAATATTACATACCGCGTTTAGTTACAAGAAGTACATTTTCTGACTACACCAGCACATCACAGATGGATATTCTGAGAACATAATATCCTTGCTCATTTGTTACTCATGAAAATTATTACATTACATTTCAAAAATATGAAAAAAGAATGGAACATCTTAGGATGGGGTTTGATTCATGCAGAATCCATAAAAAAAACATCGTTATCGTGCTTTACTTTCATGTGGAAAAAAACAGACTTGTTTTTGCTTTTTTTTTTTTACGATTCATAGTACCAATAATATTAAAATTGCCTGTTTCTGGCATCGAAAACACCGTCTATTCAGGCTTCCAAATTATCAACGTCCGTGTATCACGATTTTGAATACATTTTGTAATAGTTAAGGAAAATTTGCCAAAATTACAAAACTGCTTTGTGTGTTCATGAACTATTTTATTTATAATTCCTAGTCCATTTTAAAAGTAACCCCAATTTTCGAGTAAACGAAACAAAACTCCAAGTTTTTCTGCTTCGAAAATACCTTCCAAATTCACCTTTATTTTGTTTTAAGAAGTACTCTTGTTACTATATTTAAGGCTGAATTTTCATCGGTTAACAAAACCTTAATGGATATCAATTTGAAAATTAACAATAAAAAAAAGCAACTAATAATATTTTTCATTCCTTGAAAAATTAATTAAATGCACTGTGGTGTCTTGTTTACCACATGCGTTAGTATGTCCTCACAATTGCCTCAGATATTCAAGTGTGATTTATGGTGTTAAGAAAGAAAGAAATTCTATTTCACAAGTACCATGACTTAACGTTGCTATTAATAGAAGTATTTAGGTCTATTACTCGCCTAATTACGAGCAATTATAGACCAACATTCTCCGGGCTCAACGCTACCAAACATCTAGACACTCCTACACATTAACACCACAGTTAACTATATATATATATATATATATATATATATATATATATATATATATATATATACACACACATATATTTATAAAAGTGAGGAATTAAAAAAAATGCTCAAATCTTCTTCATTAAATGAGTGTTTTTTAAATACGAAAATGTATCAAATAATTGAAAAGATCACATGTGTGGTAATTATTTCGGCAGCCAATGGAGATATAAAAATATATAAAAATAAAAGTTATTTTCTTCCACAGGTATTTTTATTAGCTCAAAACACTTATGCTCCATTTGGGTGCTTTTTAGAGCAAGTACAAATGTAAGGTGCACAAAGTACAAATAGCGTGACACAAAAAAATAAATAAATAAATAAATAATAAAAAAAAAGACCAAGTACCTACAGCTAATATTTTAAAGTTTACTGGAATCTTTCCACACAACTCTTCGGAATTATACAATCGCACAGTGCGAGATTACTTATGAAAGAACAATCACTTAGGATACTTACTTAATAGGATAATGTAACAATGTCATTAAATTTAAACATTATAATAGATACAATACAGTTTTAATAATTTACTAATTTCTCATTGGATACTTACCTCTAAGTTGTAACAGATCACATACAAAACACACATAAACGAATTATTTCAATTTACAAAATCTTGTGCTTATTTAATTTAAAAATAAATAGTAACGAAAGTATTAAGATTAGTTTAAGTACCATAAATATATTAGTTGGGCTTTGAGACGAATATTTTAACATTTCTGATGTAGTAGAAAAGTTTTAAAGCGGTGAAAATTGGTTTTGAGATGTTTTACAATTAATCACTTCTTCAATTTGTCCACTAATTTTGGCTACACTAATGAATACTTGAACATAAATACTCATTTCTATATCTTTTAATTTTTTGATTAGCCTTAAAGATGATATTTTTTTAATATTATGAACTGTAATTAATTTCTATGAGTACATGTTGCGTTTCACAGAGGATGGGGCATAGCCTAGAAAGCGCTCAGCAAAAAATGAAAAAATAATGATGGCGATTTGATTTTTATATGAAATTCCTGGAAAATGAACATAAATCATCAGAGTATAAAGAAATCAGAATTCCGATTTTTTCCTTTAACTAAAAAAGTAAATATTATGGTCTTGCATAAATAAATATCCTTTGGGGAAGGCTTAGGAGTTTTTTTTTTTTTTTTTTTTTCAAAATCCATCCCCAATTCATGAGCCACTTGCTTATTCAGGAATAATGTGTACCATATAATATTTCACGGACAATATAGGGGAGTGGGCTCAATATTATCAACTTATTTTAATATTTGTCGTTAAGGAAACAAAAAAAAAAAAAAAAAAACCTGAGATAATATCTATGGCGAGGTCAGAGGGGATTTGTTTTCAAAAGAATGACTCAGTACAAAATTACTTTGCCTTATTATACCTTCTAGAATATGGTAATAATATAATTGTGTCTAATCTTTGTGTATTTGAATTTATAAGGTGTTGTCTAAACAGAAATTCTCTTGTCACCATTATTATTATTTGCTTACGGTTTGTGTAATCCTTTGTATTTAAATTTTTTTTTTTAATCGGTCTTATATAAAAATATACACAGCGCGGTGTCTCTATGTCTACGCTTTTGACGTCAAAACGATAGGGTGATTTATAGAGCCTGGCCAAAAATTTAAGATATTTTATCCACGTTTAGGAAAACAAAGTAAATTGAGAAAAAAACTTACATTCTTAAGGACATTTGGCTTTTTGGATCCAAATCAAAAAGGGTTGAAAAACATAGTGGGGATTAAATTGACTACAAAAAGAAGCCGATAGACAAATTTGAAAAACTCAGCTGTGTCCATTAAAATGAAAGAAAGGAAAATCATATTGAGGTAGGTAAAAATTGTCAAAAAAATAAATATATCAGATAACATAAGCCCTTCTTGTCTTCTCCATATACAAGATTCCCGGTGGTAAGGCGTGAACACTCCGTTCCGGAGGTTTTGGGTTCGATTCCCACTAGGGGTGAAAAAAGGAAAGGCATCAGTTTTATCCAAATAGAGAAAAAAACAGTAACAAATTAAAGGTAGGAATAGTAAAAGTATTAGACAAGCTTATATTACTTGAAAAAGGTCATTTAAATCCTATAAATCGATTATTTTTTAAGGAATATTTGAATGATATGCATTTAATAGAAAGAATGTTCTCATTTCAAAAGAATCATTATGAAATTAAGGAGAGAATAAATGAAATTTGACAAAAAATGGTTGGTTTAAAGGAAGGATAATATGGAAAATCAACTAGTTTTCGATGGGTTCAACCAAAAAGCCGTAATTTTGGCTGTTAATCCATATATTGGTTATGGTAATACCAATTTTCCCTTTTAGATCCCTTGTTAAATTTTCATGATTATGCATGTGTCCATCATTGGCAAAGAAGTATATTTCCACAAGGTAGATTTTTCAAATATTTAGAGGACAGCTGAGCAAACGCACTGGCGAAGAACAATATATTATTAATAGAAAAAACACTTGAGCAGATAGAGAAAAGTAAATATAAACCACGTGTCCTGCAAAATAAATGAACCATCAAGAAAATAAAAATCTATCAACTTCTCAAGGAGAATCACTAACATTGATGTATTAATCTCCACAAAAATGTTTCAATAACATTTTGTTTTAAAATTCTAAAAAAGTGGTTATTTTATAATTCATTAAACCTCTAGGAAAACCTATTAAAAACGTTAAAATCAGAAAAAATTATTATTTCTTTCGATTTTTTTTCTAACTGAATTATATATATATATATATATTGCGGCATACAGCAATTAGCTGTACAATAATGGATTCAATATTGACGATCACTAAATTAAATTGAAGCTTAAAATATTGAAACTATATTTCCGATATATGACAGGTATTCCTAAGTTATGTTTTTAAGTTAAATATGCTTTAAAAAAGTGCCCAAAAAAAATATATTATTTACAGCTAAAACTGACTATACACAAAACGTTATGACAGAACATTACACAGAAAACTATCGACTCGGGTTTATACTCGAGTCGATAGTTTTCATCGTTTTGTGTATAGTCAGCTAAAACTGACTATACATCGTTTTATAGTTAAACTGACTATACAGCTAAAACTGACTTTTCATCGTTTTGTGTATTGTCGAGTCGATAGTTTTCATCGTTTTGTGTATAGTCAGCTAAAACTGACTATACACAAAACGTTATGACAGAACATTACACAGAAAACTATCGACTCGGGTTTATACTTAGGACAGGTATTCCTAAGTTATGTTTTTAAGTTAAATATGCTTTAAAAAAGTATCGACAGAAACTTTTTCTGTTATACCTTAGGACAGGTATTCCTAAGTTATGTTTTTAAGTTAAATATGCTTTAAAAAAGTGCCCAAAAAAAATATATTATTTACAGCTAAAACTGACTATACACAAAACGTTATGACAGAACATTACACAGAAAACTATCGACTCGGGTTTATACTCCAGTGTAATTTTTTCACTTAATATCGTTAACTATTTCCTTCACATATGATATTGCTACAGAACTTTTCAATTAATAATTTTTAGAATATGGTTTAAGGAATTTACACACAAAGAAAGTAAAATCTAAGTTCGTTTGGTGAACTGCACATTTCAGACCGGTACAAATTTTATGACTGACAATTAATAACATTCATAATATCGTAAGAGCAATAACTCATATTTCCTTGCACAATAATGATGTTTCATTAACAACAAGGTTTGATTCATTACAACATACAATTCAGAAATAGTGAAACTCTTATTATAATTTGAGGCTCTTATTGAGCTTAGTTTAAATAAAAAACGAATAAAAATAGTATGGAATACAATAAAAACAAATATATATATATATGAAAAGGTCTAAGACAAATTCGAAGATATCTTTCAAGGATTTGTCAGCGTTTGAAGAACTGAGCGACGGGTAGTTAGTGAAGGTTAGAACCCGGGGGGGAGGGGGTGCATAAAGAAATAATAAGTTGGTATCATTAATATTAGTAAATAAATGAACAGACAATACTTATAGGTTGGTCAGACTGACAGCAAGAATAATGGCACCTTCACAAACAATGACCGTTCTACAGTGCATTAATTTTCAATACCTTTCCCTTCAGCCGTCCTCCAGCCCCTAATAAATCATTATATATATATATATATATATATATATATAAGTACAGATGGAATGGTTGGGATTCGGCTAAATAAACCTCAATATGACTTTGTTTTAAAAAAATCTATATTTCGGACGTTTCGGCTACTCATTGGTAGCCTTCGTCAGCTAAAATGACAAAAAAAGGAAAAAATTAATACAAAAACAAAAAAATTATGATTGTGATAGATAAAATTAACTTATGAAAGAACATATCGTCTTAAATTCTTAGAATGAAAAAGTGAATAGGTACAATAATTGATTTTAATAGTAATTAGTAACGTTAATTGATTTTACAAAGAAATAAGCAGCTACATACCAATGACAAATATAGTAGCTAATAGTAACATTAATTGATTTTACAAAGGAATAAGATACTACATACCAATAGAAATGCCGAGCGGCAGAGGAAGACCAAGGTTGGCAATTAAGTAACCATTGTAGAGTGTCTAAGGAGAAAAAGAAATCTGCTGGGGTATAAGTAAGTGGGAACAGCAGGTAGTGGGGGAAATGTCACACAAATGTCGGTAAGGATCAAAAGCAAGTTTATGACATGTCGGTAAGGATCAAAAGGCATGTTTATGACATTTTATGACAGGAAAGGAGAAAAAGGTGTTAATGGAAGGATACCCAAGGGGCATGGTAAAAATCTAGGTGGGAGGTCGGGAGAGTATTTGGAAAATATTAGCGTACACAGGAGAAATGCCTTGTTGCCGCTCGGCATTTCTATTGCTGCCGCTCGGCATTTCTATTGGTATGTAGTATCTTATTCCTTTGTAAAATCAATTAATGTTACTATTAGCTACTATATTTGTCATTGGTATGTAGCTTCTTATTTCTTTGTAAAATCAATTAACGTTACTAATTACTATTAAAATCAATTATTGTACCTATTCACTTTTTCATTCTAAGAATTTAAGACGATATGTTCTTTCATAAGTTAATTTTATCTATCACAATCATAATTTTTTTGTTTTTGTATTAATTTTTTCCTTTTTTTGTCATTTTAGCTGACGAAGGCTACCAATGAGTAGCCGAAACGTCCGAAATATAGATTTTTTTTAAAACAAAATCATATTGAGGTTTATTTAGCCGAATCCCAACCATTCCATCTGTACTTATCACCTCGACGGCTAACTATCTAATCATCATTATATATATATATATATATATATATATATATATATATATATATATATATATATATATATATAGTGCTCTGAGACAATATAATCAGTCCCTTCACATCCCTGAAAATTTTCCCATGAAAGAATATCCTTGGATTTCATATATGTATTTGGTTTGAAGTTTAACGCGATCGGAAACTGAACACCTGTGTGTGCACATACACAACCTTTTGAAAGTAAATACATACATAATGCAATGTAAATGTTGTATACAGATTCACTAATATCTTCAACCTGTTCATACACAGAAATAACGAGAACGGAAGGATACGTGAATCATATTTCCGAACCGGTATACATTTTCCCGCGTTATTGTACTAAGTGACGCGCTTGTATTTTTGCCCCTTAGTTTTCAAAAAGTAGGGTTTTTTTCAGAAGAGGAAACATTTATTTTTAAAGATTAAACCTTTTTTTACGTTTATAGAACTAGTCTCTATAAATATTTGATTTTTTCCCAAGCAATAGCTGTGATAAAACATAAATAGGAGAATCACTGTAAATCCGAAAACTAATTAAGCAGCATGTTCAAAATATCTACAATGTAAAAAATAAATCAGTGTTGGATTATCATGCTATCAAATATAAAAATTATTTTGATTTTTAAAATATTAGTACATTAGAAAGAGATTAAATAAAATGAAAAGAAAGATTAAGAAAAACATCGATACCATAGAAATTAGAGAGAAAGTAGTTAATAAAACTACTGAAATAAATTATATGAGAAATATATTTATTAACTTTTTTGACTAACAATAAAAAATAGCTAATAATCAGGCGAGGAGGGGGAATTTTTAATTTTTGAGTCTATATTTGTTCTAGATATTAATTTCAAACATATCACATCGATTATCAATCGGCTGCCTATTTTCCACCATATTCAGTTCTTTCAGACCATGACCAAGTTAAAAGCGATGCGAAAATTTCTAAATTATATTTTTTTTATCACCTGCAAACTTGTTAGAACCACCAGCACTCCCCAAAGTACATTACAACTACATGTGATCGTGATAGTACTCCTCAAGACCAACAAAATCCACTGAAAAAGGAAAAATCGATAAATATGGACAATCCTTGTTTTTTTTTCTGAAACCTTTTTTTCCTGAAACGTTTGAAATATAGATTTTTCAGATACTCAGGCGTTTGTTTTTTGTTAGAGTCCCAAAAAATCGTTGACCTTTTATTATGTATTACAAATTATTTTCTACATGTTTCTTATTCGATTAGATTGCCTAGAAATTGAGTATATGTTTATCTACTCTCTGTTTACAGATACGTCATGTTTTATTGTCACTTATTAGCGTTTTCTGGAGCCTGTCTTGTGTTTTGTTCCAGTTTGGCGTCATATGAAGGATTGAGTGAGCCTAAAGGACACTGCAGTGTGGATTTTACAGGCGGAAAGGAGAAGCTGCAAGAAGACTTCCCCACTCTTGAAATAAACTATTCAAGGCAGAGGAACAGGGCAAGGCAAGGCCTAAGCCCCCTAAGTTGGTGTAGAAACCGAAGTTGGCGGACATTTGTTTAAAGCCCATTCCTTATTTAGACTTTTATATGTGCTCCCTCGTTGTTAAACATTTACACACCCTAGTCCGCCGGGCCCGCCTCTTGGGCGCGCAAAACCCACCGCCCCTTAAAATTAAAATTATTTCAACGTTTTCAAGATTAACTCGAACCGCAGGGGCGTTCAAACAAAGTCTTAAGGAATGTTTGTACCTCTTTATTAATTTATTAGCCCTTAGATTAGAAGTTTTAACGTGATTTCGCTGTAATTTTAGCAAACAAACTTTAAAATGGACGTTTTACCTTAAGTAAGCATTACATATTTTCAATTTAAAGTTTTAGCTTAAGACAAACAAAAGCTTTTCTTCAATAAACGAACTACCTTTGCAAAAATTCAGCGGGAGGTCAATAAAAATAAAATTATCATGCCAATTTCTTCATAAATTATGATTTGTTTTATTCTTTCTGAATGAATATTATTATTTTGATCCTTCCTACTAGATATCGAAAATAATCCACACATACACATACACAAATCTGTTAAAGGATAGTTGCCACAGATTTTGTTATTTCGCTCCAAAACAATGTGTATGGCATTCCCGCCAATAAAGAATTGGAGGTGTTACAACTATTGGAAAAAGCAAAATCGGTTTACTGCGGAACCATGTTACTAATTTTTAGTAACCTATGTCCGTAATGTTTGTCATATTGCAACGCATGTTTCGATGTTTGACATTTGTATCTAAATAGAAAACGTATTTTAAAAATGATCTTAATCCGTTTATTAGGAAGGGGTTTATTCGGAAACTATATTATGAATTTAAGGGTTCTGTCGTTGTCTCTGAATAAAACTACATTTTACATTAAAAAATGGTTTTTATTGTTTGCCGACGTTTCGGCTTGAAATTCAAGCCTTCATGAGGACTGTAAAACAAGTAGGACAGGTATATTTATAAATTAGTATTAACTCGGTCCTACTTATTTTACAGCTTGAATTTCAAGGCAAACAATAAAACCCATTTTTTCATGTAAAATGTAGTTTTATTAAGAAATAACGACCGAACCCTGACAATTTCTACCTTCGCTTCGTCAAAGATTTCCTCTCAAACAATGTTATCAATTTGTCCTTACCGGTCGTTAAGTTTTATCCCTTGAACGAAAAATTTAATTATTTGTAATAGATATTTATTACGAAGTGTAGGAGAACGATACAATTAATAATTTTTTTTATTTATATTAATTAGTTCAAGCAGATGATTCAGAAATTCACAATACAGAATTGCTTCTTTGGCATCTAACGTAAAACAACTATTTTGTGCTACTTACTAATTCCAACTTCGAATCAAAATATAGAAAACGATGACACTTGATTCTCAATTCCGACGACCAACTGGGGCATATTAATACCAGCCGTGGCGAATCTGAGTTTTGCTGTCTACGGAAGTTTGCAGTGAGGTTTCTAACCTGGTTAGCCCAGGACTTACCGGGCGCCCTCTCAACAAGCTTACAAGTTAAATTTCAATCATACGGATCGCTTCTGATAAATAACTGAATTAACCCTAGCGTCGTTTTATCGCCACAACGCGGGAACGCCTATGAAAAAAAGTCCGTCACGCAGGAGCTGCATAACTAAGCACTTTCCTCAGAATTTGGGTAGTGTAGACTGCTTTCCAGAACAATTTGCTTAAAATATCCTACATAAATAAAATAAAAACATGAATAGTTCTCTTTTAATTTCGTAATGAGTAACTGATAAATTATTAATTTGCTTCCAGAGTTATGTTTACACATGGTACCTACTACACTACGTAATAAATACAAAAAACCTCGTTTCGTTACAATAGAGCAGAAATTACGACCAGTATGAGTATATTAGTAATTTGGGTCCGGAGTAAACCCCCCCTCCTAATGAACCGATTTAGTTTATTTTTACAACACATATTTACCTGTAGATTACCACTACGAATACCGAGTTTCGTCGAAATATACCAAAAATAACGGTTGGTAGTGGCGAATTGGTATTGTGGGTCTGGAGTAAACCCCCCCTCCTAATGAACCGATTTAGTTTATTTTTACAACACATATTTACCTGTAGATTACCACTATGAATACCGAGTTTCGTCGAAATATACCTAAAATCACGGCTGGTAGTGGCGAATTGGTATTGTCGGTCCGGAGTAAACCCCCCCCCCCTCCTCATGAACCGATTTAGTTCATTTTTATACCTCACTTTTCTCTCTATATTACCACTACGAATACCAAGTTTTGTTGAAATATAACAAATATTACGGCTGAAATGGTCAAATTAGTGTTTAGGGTTCGGGGTAAACCCCCCCTTCCAGGGGACCGATTTTGGTGGTTAACGAACTCGTTCAATCGTTTGCTAATTGAATGCTATATACCAAGTTTCGTGACGAAAAAACAAAAACTCTGGCCGCTATCGTGTTAACAGGCACATATATATATATATATATATATATATATATATATATATATATATATATATATATATATATATATATATAACTATATATAAATTTTAACGGGGGTCATTTTCGGTGTCTACTAGGTAGGATCGATAAAGATTTGAAGAAATTTTTCAAAAATTCCGTCATGAGTCCAACCTCAATAGCTACTTTCCTTCGGAGGAAAGTGCTAAAAGAAGATTTGTGGGCCAAAGAACTCATCATTCCCTAATTCTGTTAACTGGCAAATGCTTGGCATGCTGTCATAAAGTGTTGGTGTTGTTTGTGAATTTTTTATGTATAGTATTCTTTTTTCCTATTGTTTATTTCCTTTTCTTAATTAATATCCATCCTGCTAATTACATATTAATTAACTTATTCTATGTACAAAATTAACTTATATTATCTTCCTTGTAAATGATTACCGGCGCGAATGGCCTCGATGTCAATGCGTCGTAAAATAAAAGCAAAAGATATCCCTTTTTCAAACTTTTATGTTATCATGTGATATTTAACATTATTTTTTCTATTCATTTTTATATAAGGAGGCCCGCTGGCCGTGAGTGTTTAGGCGTAAGCACTTAACACTCCGAGCAAAAGGTCGCGGGTCCGATTCCCACTATGGGATAGTGGTTTTTCTATGAAAAAAGAAAAGCATCAGCCAAATCCTGGCTAGAAAAGGGTGATAACCTATAGATAACTCGCCCCAAAATTCTTTGTTAATAATAATGGACGTTAACATTTAAAGAAATCATTTTAATATAATTAATTATTTAATTTTTTTTTTGTCTTATTTGATATTTTTATTCCATTTCATTTATTTTTCTTTTACAATGTAAAATTAGTTTATTACAATATTGTGGGCTTAAATATTTCTATACTTTCTTCTATTAATTATGAATATTAATAAAATGTTGTTTAATGGAATAAAACCATCTCTTCCAAAATTTCTAGCACCATTATCCCCGTGTGAGAGGGCCTATAGGAATCCAATGGCCACCTTTTACCTTATACGATTTTTCATGGGCTTTCTATTGAACCAAAAAAAAAAAAAAAAAAAGATACTGATTTTCTGCTTCGAGATCCCGCTGGTTTACAAACCAGACTTTTCGTTGTAGGCCAAATACTTTTTTTTTTTTTCATATTTAATCAAAATAGAGCCATTTTTTTGTAGATGGTTGTAGGTAATGGAGCGTTGACATTTTCGAAGTATATGTCAGGTTCGCGATACCGGGTCCACGTAATAAGCGATATTCCCTCCCTTTATAAACTGAGGAAAGTTGAGAAAAACATTCCGTGAAACCTTTTGAGGAAAAGAACCTTCTGCCGATATTTCGCATCTTCCGTTTTTCCGTTCGAGATTTCTGATGGTCACATTTTAGGTTCAGTAAATTTATTTTGATCGGGAGGGGAAAAAAATATGAGAGCAATGTGAAACACTAACTCGATATTCGGAACGTCAAAAGCATTTTGCTTCAGCGGAATTTCCAATCCGGAATCAATATATCGTGGCTAAATTGCATTTTAACTGGGGACACGGACCAAATAACAGCATCACTTTTTTTTCTTTTTTTTTTACGAATATCCTCGATATTCTATGGAGTATTTTAAACAAAAATGAAAACCAAACTGTGGGTATTTGAAGGAAAATTACGAACTAGCAAAATCAGTCAACACGACAATACTTTCAGAGATAAGTACACAAAACTGATCCAACTCTAAACAAGTCTAAGCCAATAGCTAGGAATTTTTCAAACAAAAAGATACCAATAGTGAAAAAAATGCTGCTCCAATAATCTGTTATTTTGAATGGAATTATCATAAATACATACAAGTGGTCTTACAGTTTTTTGGGTTGATTTTCGTGGGATAATTCCACTCCAAGATTATATCATTAAAATATTCGAGGGCACCTTAAAAAAAATACAATAATTTATATACATTTGTCCAATAATTTACATACAATTTAAATTGTAATGTCCACTTTTACATAACATAGATTACAAGTCCCCTACCATGCCGAACTATGGAAAGGGAAATATCAGGTTTTTCAGATTCGTGAGTTAGTTCTTGGATTGTGGACGATACAGCTTGTCACCAATTGTCGCAACTCTACATTTTTTAGAATAGCTGTTAATACCTTAAATAAAGTATCGAATGAGACCATTTTTAATTTGTCAATATATCAAATATGTTCAATAGTTTACTCAGATTTTCATATTCGATCGTTTGACAAGCTAGGAAAGATATGTGCGGGTTATTCACAGTGTCCACTCTTTTCTAGCCAAATTAAAGCTGACGCCTTTTCTTTTTCTGAAGGAACTGTGGTGATGTTTCTAAAGAGATTGTGGATTTCTGCCATTCCCAATACTCCTTATCACGCCAGGTTAAAAAAAAAAAATGTTTTTCTATTTTCTATATCTACTTGATAATTAAGCAAGTTCGTATTTAGTGAACTCAGAACTGAAGAAACCGTGGAATAATATAATGCGCAGAAAACGTTAAAAAAACGCACCGCTTAATCCTCCATCTGTAATAGTGCTGTGCCTAGGGAATAAGAAAGAAAGTGAAAGAAAATTAAATAAAAAAAAGGGGGGGGGGAAAGGAGTTTGTTTAATTAATTAGTTTCACATTTTAATTAAATGATGCCGGCCTTGGTGGGAGAAGGGGTAAGTGAAATAAAATAAACATTCGTTATGTAACAAGGCTCGGGGGACTTCGGCTTTCTTCGGCTGGTGTCGGAAGCTCACCCTTAAACAAGGGTTGAGTGAGAGAAGATAAATTTAATTTTTAGCAATTTATATATAAATATATATATATATTAGTATATATATATATATTAGTATATATATATATATATATTTTAGTATATATTGTATATATCATTTTTTATATCTATATTGTAATTTTTTCGCTAATGCTCATCAATGAGTCACAAATCACCAAAAACCGAGAAAAACCTTAAATGTATTCACTTTTCTGCCTTTAACGTCGAAAGTAAACTCGTAATCGAAAAGTAGCTGGTATAAACGTTGTAGATGATTTAATTTAATTCCAAAAAGAACGTATAATTGCCTAAATACGAATGGAGAAAATCACATTTTTGTTTTTGAAATAGTAGTAAATTATTTTTTCTCCACCCTATTATATATATATATATATATATATATATATATATATATATATATATTTATATATCCCAGAAGGTGAAACAAAATTCAGTCTTCCCACAAATTTTTTTTATTTTGCACTAGGCCTTTCAACACAAGTGTGTCATCATCAGGTGCTGAAGAGTGCTGATGAGTGGGGTTGCTTACTTCCAGAAGGTAAAACAAAATTCACCGGTAATAGAATTGAGCAACCCCACTGCCAGAAAACATCAAAAATTGAATACAGCTTGTCGAGCTTCTACAGGGATGCTGTAAGAACATAAACGAACATGCATGCCAGCACTTGATGATGGCACGTTTGTGTTGAAAGGCCTAGTGCAAAATAAAGAAAATTTTTGGGAAGACTGAATTTTGTTTCACCTTCTGGAATTAAGCAACCCACTACCGGAAAACACACACACACACACATATATATATATATATATATATATATATATATATATATTGTTTTTTATGCAACTTTTTGGACCGGCTTAGCTCCTTCTGATTCAACAAATGATCCATTTAATTTGGGAAGTTCATGAATAGTTTTAAATTATTGCAACATTATATAAACTATAATTATCTAAGATGTTTGCTATGCATCACTTGCTGTCATTAGACTGTTTTATTTCAATAATAAATTATCTTTTATTTTACAATCTTTTGACAGCCTTATCAGACAGGGACAGTCTTAACTAACAATGTACTGGTCTGAATTCCACAGTTTGATATCAAATTTTCACAATACATTAATAAACAGGCTGTATTTTTAGATTTTTATTTTTTTCAAACAAGAATAATTTTTGTGAAATTTGAATGTATTTTACTTAATGTTTGTTTAAAATAACAATTAGAATATTGTGTTTACAATGAACACATGTTTAAGGCAACATGTACAAAGAACATCCCGTGAAAAAGACCCTCCTACGAAGTAATTACTGCTCCTCTCAATAACAGCGTTTATTTGTTTGAGAATAAAATGAAATTAGATTTTTAATGAAGTTTTGACAGGGGGGGGGCAGAAAAATTGTTCCCCCAAAGTCCAGAAAATGCTCCTCACTCTCTTCTTGGAGGTTTAGTTCTTAATTGAAATATAAATTAATGGAATATTTAATAGCCTGATCACTGCCTTCATGATATCAACCTCATTCATTCCGAGCTTTCCTCCGGGCGACAAAAAATTTTCTCTTCTTTTTCAAAAAAATTAATATTTACATTTAATTTTTGTTATATTAAAATGAATATTGTAATTAATTTAAGCTTTGTTTTTTTTGTTTTTAGCAAAATGCACAACTGAAAGCTTAATAGAAGTAAATAATTATTTTCCCTCACGGTGACATTGTATAAGTAATAAAGTGGAGGTCCGGTGTGTCCAAGTGTCATGAAACCACATCCAAGTGATCCACACGTAAGTGTACTACTGTAATACAATGTATATATATATATATATATATATATATATATATATATATATATATATATATATATGGTACGGCAAAGCTTAAGTTAAGGCACGGGCTTCTTAACCCCAAATATGTTTTTACTATTTAACAGATTAATAAAATGTAAAAACTAACAGAAGTAAGAAGGAAGTAAAAACATAATATCATAGGAGTTAATCAAAACATAATATAAAAGAATTATAATAATAAGATTTGCTGCATTTTGTGCCTGGTATTTTTTTTTTTTTTTTTATTTATAATTCATGTTTATTTAAAATCTGTACAATTATGAGTACAATAATTAATTGTGCTGGCCTAAGTATACATGTCAATGAACAGTATATGGAAGGAGCCAAACATTATCGGCACTTCCTAATATATCTAAACAATTTGTGCTGTTTTTAACTGCTGTTACGGTAGCTGGTCACGGGGCCAAAGTCTCTGAAGCCTCCTGGGAAGGTCTTTAGGGTGGGTCTGAGTGGAAAGGGATTGACCTCTAGGATTTGGGTGGGATGACAATTTGGAATGAAACGTTAAGAATCGGGATTTGGAGAGGTCGTTTACGAAGGGAATGTTGAGGTCATTGTGTAGGGTTTTGTTAGAGACATAAAAGGGAGCGTTGACTATTCAACGAAGGACTTTGGATTGGAATGCTTGTATTCGTTGTATGTTCGAGTGTTTTGCTGTTCCCCATAATTCAAGTCCGTAAGTCCAGATAGGTCTGATTATAGTTTTGTATATAGTGAGTTTGTTTTGTGTCGTAAGCTTTGACGTAGGGCCAAGTAGTCGTCGTAAGAGCCCATATCTCCTGAAGTTGTGCCTGGTATAGGTTACATTTTCAAGATTCAAAAATTTTCTCTTCTTTTCTCTCTTCAAAATAACTTCATGCAACACTTTACCTGCGTAATACCTGGGCCTTACCGTAAACAAATCTTTTACCTAGGCCTCCTTTCATTCCACATACTGAATTCGGTACTACCTCAAGATTGACTTGGGAATGAGTTGTTTTTGAAAGATAGAAAGAAAGATTGTAAGGTAATTTTATTTGTTCTCGTATTATGCATTTCGTTAGTAGATGTAACGGAATGCAAAATACGAGTGTAAATAGCAATACTCTAAGTAATGTTTTACCCTTAATTCTGTATACAAATCAACCAAATTTTGTTGTATCAATTATAAAACACTCTTAAAACTTTTGTTGTACTTAATTCTATAAGTTTGTATATTTTTATAAATGTGTATTTGTTTATTTTAAAAACAGCAGGTTACCGTCATTGCGAAGCTCCTAAAAAAATGTGTAGAAAGAGCTTGTCCACAGTTTTCAAATCGATCGCAGTGACGACGCTTCCCGCTAGTGTTATTTTTATCCTGTACTAGCTGTTACCCGGCGTGCCATGCTACACCTACTTTCTACATATAGGAAAGCCTAAGTAAATTAGAAACCAAATAAGTATTATTAAAATCTAATAACACGAATCTGTAACTGTTTCGAAACTGTGACCTCCCAAGTCTGAGTCCTAGACGACTTTGACATAACCTATAACACCCCCCGTATCAAGACATACATGTATGCCAAGTTTGTTAAAAATCGGTCTAACGGTGTGGATTTTTGTAAAAAGAAACAACAACATATAGACAGCAGCTGGTAGACGTTTTTGACCTGGCCTATGATAATCCCCTGATCAAGACCAACCTGTGTGCCCAGTTTGATCAAAATCCGTCAAACGATGTGGGTTTGTATAAAGAACAAACGTACAGACAGACAGCTGGTAGACGTTTTTGACTTAGCCTACGACACTCCACAGATTAAGATCCACATGTGTACCGAGTTTAGTCAAAATCGGACGAACGGTGTGGATTTGTATAAGGGACAAACATACAGACAGACAGCTGGTAGACGTTTTTGACTTAGCCTACGACTCTCCCCAGATTAATATCTACATGTGTACCGAGTTTAGTCAAAATCGGATGAACGGTATGGATTTGTATAAGGGACAAACATACAGGCAGACAGCTGGTAGAATTTTTTGGCCTAGCCTAGGAGATTTCTCGTATCAAGACCTACCATTATTCCAAGTTTGGTCAAAAACGGTCAAACGGTGTGGATTTGTATAAGGAACAAACAAACAGACAAACAGACAGACACGTGATTTTTATATATATAGATATAAAAGTGCGTTATTACGCATTCACTGAGGAAATGTTTGTCGTATAATTTTCTGTAATCATTTTTACATTTATTTACAAGTTTCCGAGGGTGGATTTATCTCCACAGGTAGAGGAGGAAGAATAATCTGAAAGCAGCACCTTTAATCCAAAAAGCCGCAGACAATTTTTATGTTAATATATTCTTTTCCTCTTCTCGTTTAATTCTGAGTTTTTATCTTTGCCGGGTACCGGTTGTGATGTATGGGCTTTTATCGGTCTTTCTTTTCCGAACCATTTCCTCCTTTCCCTCTCAATCTTCTTTTTCACCTAATGTCTCTTACACTTTTCACCCCTAGGATGGTGAGGGTAGGAGAGCGCGTGGGCGTCCGCACTCCCTACTCGTATTTCAAACAAGAAAAGGTGTATTTGTTGTTTGTTGTTGTTGTCGTGTGAATAATACACGCTTTTTCAACGTCTTCTACCACTCACTTTTTTTTTTTTCTTTTTTTCTTCAGGAGGACGATCTTTTTCCATATCTGTTGAAAGGTAAGGGGGTTAGGTTATGCATGGCCCTCGGTAGAAATACGCCCCCCCCCCCCCACCAAACCAGAGGGGGAGTTTACTAATGTATCAAGCTTCGAGGACTCGTCGCTCAATAATGTAGCATCTTGTAACTTTATACATATGCTAAGGGTTTAGGAATGCTCTTCATTTCTCCCTCTGACTCCATCGCGGTCGGCTTGCTGAATGGTCAACGAGCTACTGTTTGATCTTTGATTAATGCATAATGTCGTTAGTGTGGCTTCGATCGGATAGAGATAGAATTTCAAAGCTAGGCGTCCATACCAAACCCCGCTAGGCCAAATTCCTTCACCAATTTTCCACATTAGTGTAATTCCACTTCAGTGTGGTACTGTGATGTAACAGATTGGAAAAATATAAATAATAAAAAAAAAAAACAAAAAAAAAACACGATATCTTATTAATTTCGGCTCGTCATATAAAAACAAAAATTACAATGTCCGAATTATCATATAAATTAACTCATTCTTCCTAACACACTTCCTATAAACCCTCTTGTCCAAATTATAATTTCCTTAATGGATATAATCTTTACTGATCAAGCACCTACTCACCATTTACACTAAATTATTTTTATAAAACGGAAAAAAAAATATAACCATTTTAGGGAAAATAATAAGTAGAGGTCACTATATCCATACTAGTAAAGTGGATTTTAATTTGGAAACAATTCTTTTTTTTTATTAAATATTTAATGAATAATAAATTAATGTTCTAAACGATAATACCTATAGCCGGAACGTTGTGAATGAAATCGAAAAAAAATATAAGGTGAAAGTGGCTCATCAAATAACTGTTGTTTTCACTAATAAATTGGCCTCACAAGAATAAGAAATGAAAACAAATTGTATTCACTTAATAAAAAGAAATATTTGAGGTTTAGGCCTTTAAAGTAATTTAGTAGTTAGAGTTTTTTCCTATTTCAATTGAATCATAACTCATATAAATATCATAAATGTATTTATTTATTAAAATTGTAACGTCCATATATTATCAACAAAAAATTTTAGGACGGGTTATGTATAGGTTACCACCCTTTTCTAGCCAGGATAGGGCTGATAAATTTTCTTTCATCTAAACAAAAGCCACCACCCCAAGTGGGAATCGATCCCACGACCCTCGGCACGGAGTGTTAAGTGCTTACGCCTTGATTCTCACGGCCACGGGGCCTCCTATCATAAATGTAAAAAGTTTATATTTTTAATATCTTGTTCCAGCTGACACAAATATGTAAGAACCTGCTTCTGATAAACAGCTATTTTCCTATATTATTTTCCAGCAGCTGCATAGCTAATTTTATTGAAGGAGAAAATCACTTGCGCATCACAGTTTCAAGTAATGCCAAGTAAGTTGGGCGGAATGTATACCAAATTTTGATATGGAATCAATGAACGGTTTGGGTTGTGGGTTTAAGGGCAGAAAACATCAAGGTCATCACTGCCCTCAAGTGAAATGTTAGAACGTTTAGTGTAGTGAAATTCTGGATAGTATACTGTTGATTGAAAGGGTTTGTAATTTTGTACTTAGGACAATGTTTCTGGTAACACAAAATTCGATTGCATATGAAAACCACATATGTAGTACCATAAGAAAATCACGTATATATGAAAGTATTTGTTATTCTGATATTTCTTTGTTATTTTGGTATTTTATTTTTTTCATTCGTTATTTTGCGATATATACAAAGGATTAATGTTTTGGAGCAAAAATAGGGGTCAATTAATAACTTCATTTATTTGATATATTAAAAGGGTAAATTACAAGAATAAAAATGTTGAAAAAAAACAAATCATGATTGAATTATAGTTTGAATTATCTGTCCAACGTATTGGGTATAAATTACGAAACGGATTGCCAACAATGTCTATTTAATAGGCAATATATAACCCCATAGATAATATATCGTTCGAGGAGAGGACAGTAAAGGACATCTTGGGGAAGGGTGTCATGCAAGGCCGTGGCATTGTCCTGGCATAGGAATTACAGGATAGCAATCTTTTGTGATTACTAATTCTAGGCTACGAAGGATAATTATGTCAAAAATTCCTTGGTTGTAGAAGCAGTGGGGGTAACAGCATAATTAAAACATGGTTTCTTGTGAATCTGAGACGAGATTATTATTTTTTGGATAATCATTGTAAATACTTCCTCCTTTGAATTGTATTGTGCTTTTTATAAAGAATATATTCCCTCTAAAAAACCCTAAGGACAAGATGGGTTTTAAATATATATATATATATATATATATATATATATATATATATATATATATATATATATATGCATTTTTTTAATTTTTCCCCGTACAGTTACCCTGCAAGTTCGATAGTATTTCATGTATTTATGACCCATTAACATATTTTTGTTTCTTTGTATATATATATATATATATATATATATACACAATTCGCAATTTCGAAATAGTCTAATTATTATAATACAAACAAGTTTGTCAGATATAATCTTGTCAATGTAGCGCGATTGGCAGCAAAAGGTTCATTGAAACAAAAACCCGAAACTTGAGTATTTCCAATATTATATCATTAATAGGAGAAAGTAACATCTAATTCATTTTACTTTAAAGTTTTTATTAATAGGACGCCTACTAATTTAAGATTTAAAGTGGATTAATAAAATACAATAATACAATAGACTCCTTCATTCCTGAAATTACAATAGCCAGTTTTAAGAAAATGTGCAAACTTGGATGGAATTAAAATATTATTTTTCTGAGATTTTGTCAATTTAGCCGACACTTTCTCGTCTTATTCATATACAGTTACATACTAGCTGTGCCCGCAACTTCGTCCACAAGGATAGTCACTTTTTTTTTTTTTTTTTTTTTTAGTAATACGTTTATTTAACATCTGTACATTTGGAGAGTACATTAGTTAAGTTTGCTCTCAGATAAAAATAATAATTATATACAGAATTGAGTTGAAATACAAAATAAATAAAAAAACAAATAAGCAAATAAATAAAAAATAAAATAAAAAATAAAAAAAATAAAAAAAAAATAAAAAAAAAAGAAAGAAAAAGTACATAAAAAACAAAACAAACAAAAACAATGAATAGGAAATAATAATAAAAATAATAACACCATAATAATAACACTTTTGGAAGGAGCCAATCAATACTGGCACTTCCTACTTAGAATAATGTTTTGTCCCTATTCAGTTAATTGATCACGAGGCCAATGTCTCTTGAGCCTTCTAGGCGGATTTTTGGGGTGAGTTTGGGAGGAAAGTTTTTGTGCTCTAGGATTGGGATGGAAGGACAGTTTGGAATGAAACGTTAGGAAGCGGGATTTTGCCAGTTCTTGAACGAAAGGGATGTTGAGGTCACTATGAAGGGTTTTATTGGAAACATAGAAAGGAGCATTAACTATTTTGCGGAGGACTTTGGATTGGAATGCCTGTATTCTCTGTATGTTAGAAGTTTTAGTTGTACCCCAGAGTTCAAGTCCGTAAGTCCAAATAGGTCGGATTATGGTTTTGTAAACAATGAGTTTGTTGTGTATTGTCAGTTTTGATGAAGGTCCCAGTAGTCGTCGTAAGAGTCCGTATCTCCTGTTCAGTTCCTGTCTTTTCAGTCGGGTGTGTGGGTTCCAAGTGAGTCTACTGTCCAGTAATAATCCCAGGTAGCGCACCTCGTTGGATATGGGGAGTTCGTGGCTGAATATGATGACTAGAGGGCAGGTTCTCTTATTGAGGGTGAATGTGATTTGGCAGCATTTCTCAGGATTCACCTTTATTTTCCACTTGTTGCACCAGTGCTCGACAGATTCCAGATGTTCTTGTAGATAACAGGAAGCAGTTACGGGGTCAGGAGAGGAGGAAAATATGGCTGTATCATCAGCATAGGTAGTTAAGTGGGTGCTGGGGTGGGTAGGGATGTCTGCGGTGTATAAAAGGTAGAGGAGAGGACCAAGAATACTTCCCTGTGGTACTCCGGAGGAAATGGGATGGGAACTAGACAATGCGGAACCGGATCTTACTTGGAAGGAGCGGTTAGATAGATAGGATTGCAGGATTAGGAAATATGTGTGAGGAAGTATGCGCTTTATTTTGTATAACAACCCCGGGTGCCAAACACGATCGAACGCTTGGGCGACGTCGAGAAAGGCACTCGTGCAGTAGTTTCTACTTTCAAGCGCGTGGGATATGGTGTCAACAACGCTGAAGCATTGTTGGATGGTTGAATGCTGAGGACGAAAACCAAACTGGTGATCTGGTAAGGAATTTGGAGGGATCGTGGACAGAATTCTTTTAAGGAGAAGTTTTTCAAATATCTTGGATATAATTGGGAGCAAACTGATAGGGCGATAGGAAGATGGATTCTTGGGAGATTTCTGAGGTTTAGGTATAAGGATTATTATCGAATGTTTCCATGGATTTGGGAAGTGGGTAGTACGTAGGATTGAATTGAATATGTAGGCGAGGAAAATAATTGCTTTGTGAGGTAGATTTTTTAGGATTAGGGCTGTTATAAGGTCGTAACCGGGAGATTTTCTTGGGAGGTGTCTGATAATGTATTTAACTTCTGCAGGATGGAATGCTTTAGGAGGAAGGGAGAGTGGAAGAGGGGTATTCAGGTAATCTTGTATTTCTAGGTCTTGGGAGGAGCTGGTTTCTGGATGAGGGGAAAAAGTAGATTCCAGATGGGAAGCGAATAGTTCGGCTTTATCTTCATCACTTCTAGCCCAAGTTCCGTCGCTGCGTTGAAGAGGTTGAGGAACGGAATGGAATTTTAGGATTTTACGGGTGGCTTGCCAGAGAGAGTTGTCTTCGGTGGTGAGTGATTGGAGGTAATCATTAAAGGATTCAGATCGGAATTCGGATAAGGCTTTTTTTAGGAGACGAGTAAGTCGATTGAAGGAAGTGTGGTCGGATGGGTAACGAGACCTCTGCCAGCGAGCCCTTGCTTGGCGCTTAGCTGACAAGAGATTAAGGATGTGGTCTGGGAGTTGAGGCTTAGGGTGAAAAGGGAGACGAGTTCTTGGCCTGCTTGAGCTCAGAGCACTGTCTTGTATGGCTTTTGTGAACATCAAAACAGCCTCATCCACGTCGGATGAAGTTTTCAAGGGAACATTGAGATCTATGAGTTGAGAGAGTTGTTGACGAAACAACTCCCAGTTCATAGGCCCTGGTGTGAGAGTGGGATTGCTGGAGCGTGGTAGAGGAGAGGTATTCAGGACGAGTAGGATGGCTGAGTGATCGGATGAGAGTTCAAGCAGTGACTGAACCGAGTATGATATTCCTCGTAGGCCAGAAGTGATGAAGAAATCGACAAGGTCGGGAGTGCGAGAGGGATCGGTTGGCCAATATGTAGGAGAATCAGAGGAAATGGTGTCATAATTTTGGGATTGAAGGATGTCATAAAGAATTCTGCCACGAGGATTGGTAAGACGGCTTCCCCATCTGGGATGTTTCGCATTGAAATCAGCCCCTATGAGAAAGTGAGGACCAAAGGATTGGAATAGAGTGAGGAATTCAGGTTGGTAAATGGTAAAATTTGGAGAGAAATACGCCGCAGAAACAATTATATTGTAGGATGAAAGGGAAAGGGAAATTGAACTTACCTGCATGCTGTCTGTCGAGAGAGTGGAGTGCAAAAAGTGAGCCAAAGAACTTTTCACCATTAAGGATAGTCACTTAGGGCAGCATTTTTGGTCGTATCTGTTCGTTTATTTAGGATTATAAACACCCTCGTAGGGGTATTTAAAAAAAAAAAAATCCACTTTACAGTAATGCTTCTCTATACACGGTATTAAGCGTAAAGCCATCGAGCATCAGCTGACCCCGTAAGGATTGTTAACCACTACTGTTTATAGAGTGCCTGACAGACAGCAGACAAAAATCCAAAAATCATTGTTTTGGGTACTATTGCGTTGATAAAGTCCCCCAATAGTATTTTTCGATATATCATCCATGTACAGACAGCGATATATTAGAATTTTATTATATGTATAGATATTCGTCAATTGGGAACACGATTGAACATTGGAAAATTTGATCTCGAATTCTATTTTGGGTAAATTCACACATTCCTCAGTGAGTAGATAGCCCACAGAAAAGGCGTCGTGGTAGGTGTAATAAAGCTTTTCTTTAAATTAAGTGTAATTTCACTGATGCAAATTCTAGAAAGTAGTTTAGAAACATTGTTCCAAAATATATTAAAATCCCTAATTGCTGTTTATTAGAAATAAAACATATTCAAATTAATTTATGTTTTTTTGTAATAATTAGGTTCAATTTGTCCACATGGTGTAATACGTATTTCCGTGAAAACAGTAAACAGGCGGAAAATGGTGACCGCGAAGACCAATGACCATTTAATTACCAACACGGTCACGGTCCTTGACTCAATGGTCATTACACGGGGCGAAATAGTGTAGGCCAATTAGGGGAAAATATCGGAGGGAATATAAGGCCACACAAACACAAAAACACATCCAGCCATGTGGACAATGAAGAAAACCGCGGGAAAGAGAGCCTGCAACCGGTGCATTAGCGCGGGAATAAATTGTGACGTATGAAAGGATCTGTGAGCACACACAATCACTGCCCCGCTGATAATTGGCCGATTTATAAGAGCACGAGAGACCTTTTTTTTTTTTTTTAAAGCTATTTTATAATCCAAAGGCTTAGCGAATCCAATGAAAGCTAAATATTTCATAAATAAATGAACGGTTATTCCCTCGGTTTATTTTTTCCCCTCTCAAATTTATTTAAATTGGGGTTTTTATGGTGTTAACGCAATATGTGACTTATCATTTGTTTAGAAATATTTTTAGCTTTTAATTATAACATTGGCTTTCCTTTTGGTGACTTCATGCTAAACGTTTTTTCAAAATAAAAAAAAATATATATATATATATATATATATATATATATATATTTTTTAATATTCTTACAAACAGTATGAACTAAAAAAATAGGCATCTACTTAATATTCAATAAATAACTAGCCAGACGTATACAAAAAATAAAATAAATAGAAAGATGTGCAGCAGTGATATAAATTAATGTTTGTCCATACATTTTTAATTTGAAAAATATATGAAAAATAATAAAGAAAACATTACTTATGCAAAACGTTATAAATCAATTTAAAAACTTTCCTATATTTCTTGGATTCTTTTAAGAATGAATATAAGTTCAGTACGTTCCAAACAAATGTAAAAAATCTCTATTTATCATATTCTCTGGTTGCCAACGATGGCCCTCGCTAAAATGTAGATATTTATAAATATTAGACATTTATCTAGATATGTAAATATTTATATTATTTTATAAATATTATATATTTATGTGGTGCTAATGGCCTCGGCAGCCGATGCACAACAAAAAAAAATAAAAAAAATATATAAATATTTGAAATTATTATTTATTTGTTTCTTGAGCTTCGCAAAAAACGCAATTTGCTCAATTTAAACAAGCAACATACATAACAAATTTAAATATTGGTAGTTAAAAGTTAAAATCATAGTAAAATATAAAAGTATGAACAGAACATAATATAAAATGAATTTAACTTAAGTAGAACAGATATAACAGCTGTGTTATTTTTGCTCTTGTTACGATAGTAAAATACCAAATCCTAGCAAGAAATTCAAAAAATGATATCATCCATAAGAAACTCGTTTTTACTTCTTCTTGAATTTTTTTTTGTTCTTCTTTGAGTGTCATAGGTTCTTTTTTCCACGTTGCACGTTTTTTCGGAGTTTTCTGCAGTCGACCCCTCGAAAATGTGTTCCTTTTCTCTTCTGTAAGCGATAAAACTCTCAGAGAAGTAGCTAATTCCTCAGCATCCTGTTCTACACCTTCTTCAATCCCTATCTTCCTTTCTTCAATGCTGAGATTAGATTTATCTAGATTATAAGGTTCAGATACACCATCAATATGTGAATCAGAAATCCCTAATAATGGTTTCTCGAGATTTGCCATCCTCTTTTTTTATTTTTTATTTTTTTTTATTTTTATTTTTTTACGGCGCATCTACTTCTTGGTCAATGGCCATCCTCTTATACACGTTTTCTGTGGACTTCAATAAATCGCGTAAATCTTGTTGTTTTTGTATTTCACCTTTTTCCGTATTTTCCTTGGCCTCAGACACTTTTGATAGTAGACCCAACCAAAAATACATAAGTACACACGCAGACAAAAATGTGTGGTTGTGTCTGTGTGGATAGAATTCACTGTGCATTTATAATCTAACATTTCATCTTTATCAGTCAAACTTTTCTTTCAGAATAAAATACTCTGTCGTCTTACAATATATTTTACAATACTAAAAGCCTAAAAACCCTGAAAATGCTAATTGAAATTTTCAGTGGTATAATTTTCCCAAGGTAGTACTTTTAAAAAGTTGAAAAGCCGACTTTTTAGTGGTGCATAACGAAATATTGCATCGAGAGAATTTATTCTTTTTTACCCCGGGCGATTCTTGGCAGAATCTCCCTTTTTAACCATTGTTCACTGGAAGTTGAAACAAGATTCGAGGAATAAAGAAAGACTATAAGTAGGGTCGTTAAACACCCAATCTCGCTTTTTTTTTATAGCGAAATACGGACATTGTATCAGGGGGAGGGAGAGAGAAGGTCTGGGTAGGAATATAGGCAAGGGAAAGATAAATTAAAATAGGCTGCTGTATATCCGAAGAATGATAAAACGACGGTTTTGTGCTAAAGTGCAGGACTGAATGGTCTGCAACTTTTTAATGTTCCCTTCCTCGCAACTATTTTATGACAATGATTTCGTCCCTCCCTATCCCCGTTTTTACATCAAAGTAACTTTTCCGAATGGTCCTGCTCCCGTTACTTTGTTCCCAGCTTACAAAGTATTTTCCCTATGCAGTTTCCTGCAGCTCTACAGTTGTGAAGGCTTTGAATGTTTTCGTTTCGCTGTAACTTTTCATCTTCCCCTCTCGAGCTTTCAATGTATTTAATGGTCCATCAACTTGAGAGTTTTATTAAGTAGCTTTCATATTTCAACTAATAAGAACGGAGTAAATGGATTAATTTTATTTTTGTTAAATAAAAAACAAAATATACTTAAATATCAATTAATATGTAAAATAGTTTAGAATAACAAAAAAAAAAAAAAAAAACAAAAAAAAAAAACACATGGTAAAGCATAAATAAATTGATGTGTAGAAGATGTAAAATATTTTCGATGCTTAGATGCTCATAATATGCACTCATCAATAAAGACATACTAATACGCAAAAAAAAAAATACACGGTAAAATATAAATTAATATGAAAAATAGTTTAGACGCACATAATATGAAAAAAACGAATAATAATAATAAACAATTCAGACGCTACGAGTATCTAAAAGTATCACGTCAAAAATATTGTAAAAGCACAATATTTTAGACGGTCGTAATACACCAATAAGAAAAATTCACGGTAAAATATAAATTAATATATAGAAGATGTAAAATATTTTAGCCGCACATGATATGCAAAAAACAAAAAGTCTTGCTAAAATATCAATTAATATCTTAAAGATTTAAAATGAAGAACAGTAAATCTGTGTATATGTATAGCCAATTTTTAAACACTAAATTTCACCTACAGTAACCAAAATATGGAATTCGTAGAAAATACTGTCCCAAGATTGGACATTAATCTAGTTTGCACAATAGTAGCAATAAAACGAAAAGTAAAATCGTTATTGAGAACTTTGTAGTCTTTAGTTTAGATATTTTTAATAAGGTAAATGTGAAGGAGCGCGGTCTCCACACCGATCCTTTTGAAATGTTGCACTATAACGTATTTTGATGCACCAAACACGAATCCGTTTAAAAAAATGCTCGCTTTTCACTAGGAAAGAAGTTATGAAATACTAAAATTCACTGTTGTGCGGGTTCTGAAAGGTAATGTAACCTACTATGTTGCGCAACATGCGCATGGGCGGGTATGGAATAGTTCGTAATAAGGATGTCTAATTGAAATTTACCATCAATTATTTATCAATTTATCTCCAGTTAGTTATTCAAAAATATGTTTTTAAAATAATAAACCATTATTTAATTTTGTTTTAAATTTTAAGAAGATATCAAAACTCTAGTCAATCCAACTCGCTAAAATTAATAGAATTCTATTAATTTTAGCGAGTTGGATTGGCTAGGGGTTTTGATATCTTCTTGAGCGAGCGGAAACGCATAGCACGTATGCCCAAAAGCGACAATTTACGACCAAGTCAGCTACCACAAGGTGAGTCTTAAATTCAATTACACTTCGTCATTAAGGACTATTGCGCATGCGTGTGTTTACAAATACGCTGTTACCCCGTCTTTTATAACCTCCATAACAGTGAACTTTAGTGCTTAATAACTTCTTTCCTAGTGAAAAGCGAGCTTTTTTTTTTAACGGATTCGTGTTTAGTGCATTAAAATACGTTATAGTGCAACATTTCAAAAGGATCGGTGTGGAGACCGCGCTCCTTCACATTTACCTTTTAATAATATATATATGTAGTTTTACTACCAAACTTACACAAATTCTACCGTAAAAAAAATTGAACTTGCATAGAACGTTTTATCCCAACGTGTTTTACGAAAGTAACACATGCAAACATCCTAAGGTGTGTTAACGTATATTGTACACCATGTATTAGGCTTTCGAATGATCATCTTTCACTTACGATGATTTACCAAACGTTTTCAAGAGATTTAACAAACCATTGGGTAATTTCCAAAACAAATATTTATAGTTTGTATGAATGTCAAAAGCTGTAATTTTCGAGCGCTTAAACTGGATATAGTTTCCTAGATTGTTATTACTTTTCTTTACTTTACACACTTCCTATGAAGCATATTCTTGATTTTAAGAATGATGTGAGGAATATATAAAAGTATTGTTTGTAGTGGAATATGGAACTCCCAGCATGAAAATAGAAGTGAAATATTTTGGTTCCCATTCCATTCGGTTTTGATCGAATTGATCATTTTTGTCACTTTAATATATTTTACCCTCTGTATTTTAAAAATTTATTTGGACAAAGAGTGTGACGTTATCAGACATTGATTGGGAGAAATATTTCCCAATTATGGGGTCTTCAGTTTTTCGATACATGAGTTGTGCATATTATGCAAATGTTGCTTTGTGATAATATTGGAAGTAGTTGGTTTTAGTGTGTCGGTCAGATTCTGATTGGGCACGTATGCAGATACATAGCTAATTGGTAGCCAACTATTATTCAGTGCAGTAATGAGTCAATGGAATTTGCAGAGAGTACGTCCATCAGCCCTAACCCGGAGAGCCTTAACACAGGAACTCAATGCCAATCCTGCACGACACACAATCAACATGAGAAGCGACCGGGATGAGACGGGCCAAACACACACCGACACACTACCGACTCAAACCCCTTTCACGGAGGGTAAACACAAACAGTGTATAACCCACACGGGTGGGACTAGCTAGCGCAGGGACCGACAAACATACGGATCCAGCAGGAATCCTCTAATCTGAAGCGGTGGCTGTGTACAGAGACCGACTGCATTGTGCATCCGTTGCAAGGCCCTGCATATAATGCAATCAAACAATGCCTTAACAAGCCCATTGTACTCCCTGTCCACATATCTCAATCCGCCATAATTAACCAGTAGTTCCATCTCCCGTTTCTGAAGAACACGGCCTACCCCTTCCCTCCCTCCCTTACAGACTTCCCCTACCCGTCCCTTTTAGAATTATCTGTCGCCAATCACATTTCCCCTTATCTAGTGACGTCATCCTCCAGATAATTAGTCCTTATCACTAATCTATTAATCGACATATCTGGACTGGCTCCATCCAATCCGAAATTATATAACAACAAATGCCTCGGCTGGTTAATAATTAATTATAGCGAAACAAATAAAATATTTATTTAATCGAACATTTTTTCATTAACTATATTTTTCACATAGTAAACTGGAACAATCTTTCACGAACATCATACCCATTTTCAATTTAATTTCCTTAGAGAATTATTATTTTTTAAGTTCTCCTTTCAGACATGATCAGTTACCGGATCTTATTTGAAGAGGTAGGGGCAAAACAGTGCCAAGCAACATTTTTAACAAAACGTAACTCTAGCTACTGTATGTTGAATATTATGTGGGACTATCAGTCTATGATGCAAATGCTACTAAAATTTGACTATAAACTCTGTATGCTACTTAATCTTGTTGCCCCTAATCATTTCAAATGATAGTCCCACATAATATCCAACATACAGCAGTTTGGAGCATAGTGTTGAAAGTCTGTGAAATGAGTTACTGAACTTCTCAAAGAAGAGAGAACATTAACCAGCACTTCTTTTATTCATCACTTCATGAGTGAGTGTATGTATTTTTGCGTTTTGTATTTAATGTGAGACTGCTTTTACAGTATGCCTAAGGGTATACTGTAATAGTAATTATGACAGCGGTTTTATAATTATATACTATAGAAATCTGTTTCTTGGTTTAAATTTAGTACATTTTAGGTTCTAGTTCCAGTATACCTTTACAAAATAACTAACGCATGTAAATGTCTGGTTTTTACACAGATAAAGATATATTTTTAAAAAGTGGTAAACCCTCAAATGTGTAAATAAAAGAAGCTAGAATGGTACTAAATGACTTAGACCGTCAATACACACAAAATAATGTGCTTATAAATTTAGTTTTACAATAATGACTATGTCATTTTAAATAAAATCATGATGTCAATACCTATGGTTGTTCTCTGTTGATTTATTTTTTTATTTAATTGTTACTAAAAATACCTTTGTGTACATGATGGGTGTATAAAACGAAGAAAGACCGTATCAAAAATATTACACACGACCTCTCGATCAAACGCTATTCATTTCTACTTAGATATTCCAAAAAGTTTATGGATATACGGTTGTAAGAGATAATGGAATCAAACAATGGTTAACAAGGCTATTGTCTTCTCCCGTCCATATCTCAGGACAGGCTAATTAACCTCCGCTCTTACTTTTTGTTAAAGTCTCTTTTATGTTGTGTTTTTATTTTATTTTTTTTATTTCTTTTGTTGAATATTAAAATATGACTTAATATTACATTTGTATTTTTTTTTTTTTTACTTATGTACTCCAATGGATAACATCAATTATTTTATTTTCATGTCTGCATTGATGTTTACATACTTTGTTATCTGTACTTATTCATTAATCAGTTTGAGTAGTGTGAGAAGAAGAAAATATTTAAGTACAATGGGCTTAAATAGAGAGCCTCATTTTTTACATTTTACATAATATTGAGATCATAAGGGATATTGATAGCAATTCAGAGGCAATACTAAACGTATACATTAAATGAATTAAGAGGTTGTTGATGTTCAATTTTACAAAATTGTATTAGTCAAAGGGGGGGGTACATTGCATTTAAGGTGTAGGGGAATTTTAAATATTTTAGTGTAAAATGGTGGGTTTTAAGGTCCTTGGGACGCCAAGGGGTAAATGTAGCCTTGGGAAGACCAGGGTAAATGTAGACGACTTTTTTCGTAATTATCGACCTTTTTTTTACACGAAATGTTTCAACAAAACAAAATTTCGGGGGCGGGAGTTGCAGCTCCCTTATATACGCCCATGTTATCTAGATGCGTTTTAATAAAAGAAAACATATGTCTGTTGAGATTTGATAGACATTTCAATAAATCGATCAGCCATTCTTGAGTTTACAAGTTCTTCCGAAGAATGCTGCATTTAATTCTCCTAGAGGATTAACGAATTTGTGGAAGAGCTTTCAAAAATTCCTTAAGCCGCTTAAAGCCTATAATTACGGTTCTTACGGTTCTGTAAAGCTGGGGAAACTTAGAAAAGGTCTCTAATAATTTCTTTTTTGAAATTCTGGGAGTCCGTGCCCCCTAATAGAAAGACGTTTCAGATGAAATTGAAATTTCCTAGCTGCCTTCTCCACCAACCGACGGCTAGATTCGAAGAACCATAGATGTAATTGCACTTAATGGAAGATATTAGCCATTACTACCACTTAATTGGAGGATTTTTGTTTTAGAGTTTTAAACGAACCGTTCAAATTAATGCAGAGACAAAATTAGTTCATGCGAGACTAATGACAGAACCAAAGCGAACACGGAAGCCGCCGAGGGTCATACACGGAGTCATACAGCATATCAACATACTTGGGAGTACAGTCGCTTAACCAACTCATATAGCATATCAACATAAACCATTTCCTCTACTCTTGGAGTTTAGGGACATAAAACTGGTCGCGGTGGGGAAGCACAATGGCGTCCAGCGGTAAATATTAAAGAGGCGAGCATGATGCGGCTAATTGAGCCAGGGAGTGGGTAACGTTACATTTGACAGTCGCCTAGTGTATTAATGACCTCGGACTCCCGGAGTCCTCGGGGGGATCCAAGTATCTCTTTCTAATAATTCAGAATTAATGTACCAAATATCATTGGGCTCGTGAGCAGGACTCGTTTATAATTAGAGGCGATAAATCAAAGGAGATCCGGAGCTGAACGCTACGGCCCAAAGGTCTCGGTGTTACGGAATTGCATGCGTTCAATCAACAGCGGTGATGTATTGCAACCAATAACAGTTTTTATTGTACGTGTATGACACATTTCTCAGGGGTTTTCAGTTGTATCAGAATTCCAGTATAAGCAAAGAAAAGAAAGATGTCAGAAGAATGTGTATCATATTCTAGTTTTTTTAAAGGATTTTCTAGGGATATCTAAGTCTATCATTGTTTACAGAAATATTCTCTAAAAACGAAACAATTTATTAGGTTAATAGCAATGAAATGTGAGAAACATATCAAACCAGTCTTCCTAAAGTGACACAACTCAAAAAAAAAAAAAAAAAAAAAAAAAAAAAAAAAAAAAAAAAAAAAAAAAAAAAAAAAAAAATCAAAATGTGTCACTCATGCCTACGTAGGGGGAGTAGCATTAAGACAGGAAGAGTGTCCTCTGGTGTACTAGGTCTAAAGCTAGGTGAGTACAGTTTTGATGGTTGATAAAGAGATATTTACCATGTCCTTCATAGTCATAACTGAAAAACACAGATTTTTGAGTTGTGTCACTTTAGAAGTACTAGTGAGTTATGTAAAGATCAGAAAGACAGTGTTGTAACTCTAAATAATAGCGCCTGAACAGATGATTTATTAGAAATAATGGTTTAAAGTAAGAAATGGGCCTTTACACAATTCAAAATACATTAAAATCTATTACAAGAGATATAACTCATATTTTTTAACTTTTTTATTCTTAAAAAAACTGTTAATACTCAAAGCTTACTCAGAGTGACTTACACAACTTTCATTCTAACCCAGGGCCGTCACATGGGGGGGACAGCCGGGTACAGTTGTCCCGGGCCCGGGCGCCGTGGGAGCCCGTGCCGGGCCTCGCTAATTGGAAAAGAATGTATAGGTTATGAGCTTGTAAAAAGAATAGGGTTTAGAAATATAGACGGGCGCAGCCTATATTTATTGGAATGGGATCTATATTTTTTTTTAATGTATATAAACGACAAAACAAGTGCAGTCCCAGAATAATATATTTCATTAGGAGTCGTAATAAAACTACAATTACCGAAAGTGCCCTTTCCTAAACCGATTGTCGGCTTTTATTCTCATTTCGCTCAAAAATCATGATGAGAATAATTTTAAAATGTCCAAAGTTCTATAGCAAAGTACTAGAATTTTCAGTCTGGCTCTGAGAAGTGGGGGATCGTGATCTGGTCCTGGGCCCGGCTCTGAGATGTGGGGGATCGTGATCTGGTCCTGGGCCCGGCTCTGAGAAGTGGGGGATCGTGATCTGGTCCTGGGCCCGGCTCTGAGAAGTGGGGGATCGTGATCTGGTCCTGGGCCCGGCTCTGAGAAGTGGGGGATCGTGATCTGGTCCTGGGCCCGGCTCTGAGAAGTGGGGGATCGTGATCTGGTCCTGGGCCCGGCTCTGAGAAGTGGGGGATCGTGATCTGGTCCTGGGCCCGGCTCTGAGAAGTGGGGGATCGTGATCTGGTCCTGGGCCCGGCTCTGAGAAGTGGGGGATCGTGATCTGGTCCTGGGCCCGGCTCTGAGAAGTGGGGGATCGTGATCTGGTCCTGGGCCCGGCTCTGAGAAGTGGGGGATCGTGATCTGGTCCTGGGCCCGGCTCTGAGAAGTGGGGGATCGTGATCTGGTCCTGGGCCCGGCTCTGAGAAGTGGGGGATCGTGATCTGGTCCTGGGCCCGGCTCTGAGAAGTGGGGGATCGTGATCTGGTCCTGGGCCCGGCTCTGAGAAGTGGGGGATCGTGATCTGGTCCTGGGCCCGGCTCTGAGAAGTGGGGGATCGTGATCTGGTCCTGGGCCCGGCTCTGAGAAGTGGGGGATCGTGATCTGGTCCTGGGCCCGGCTCTGAGATGTGGCGGCCCTGTTCTAACAAGCTCATATTTTCTTAGCATGCACAGTAAAAAATACAGTAATCTACAGATCTTCCCAATGATATTCAGAAACAGTAACATGTCTTCACTTTAGCCACAATAATTATAAATGCCGTATTTACTTGCAAGGTATATGGTGGTATTATGTCTCATATTCATAGTAAATAAGTAAAATTGAACTCTTTGTGTTAAATAGTAAACTGCAAACATTTTCCGCAATAAAATATAATAATAAAAAAACAACAATTTACCCTTTATGTGACAATAGATCTTTATGACAAATATATGAGTATATATTATAGATTGCAAAATAATCTAAATCTAAGAAGCCGCAATCCTGATTAAAACGATACATATCAATTCAAAATATACATAAATAGATCTGCTCCAGAATTTTGATACTATAAGAGACCGAGGCTGGGAATTGAAGCCGAATCCTCTCGTTTTACGCTGCCATAACATTTATGCTACCGGGCGCCAAATCACAGTTATGGCAGGTTAAATCATCTGAACGAGCCAGTTCTGAAGCACAAATATTACGCTATGCCTTTTATCTGAAGCATTGGTTTCATTAAATGAATTGACTTGTTTTGATGTGATGTGAAGTTTGGTTGCCCATTCGGCAAAGTAAAACGGGAAGATCTTGGTTCAAATCTCAACCACATCAAAACATTTTCTAAAATGAATAAAAACTTTCAATAATTTCTGGTCTCAAATATTCAGACAACATCGACAGAGAGATATTTCCAACTCCTTTTACCCAATTTATTGGGCCTGTCGTTTTCATTTCGATAAATAACTCAATTAGTTTAGGACTGGCCTGACGTCACGAGCCCCAAATTGCTCTGTGTCCTACAAACTCAGTTACAAATATAAAACGCTTATTCCTCTGTTAAACGAATTGCATGAATAGAGGACTAACGAATTGGTTGAAAGGGGCGGATCTGCCAGAGCGAGCAAGGCCGATAACTCAAACAAATTACCGAATAAGAGAAGATATCGACAGATCATATTTAATATAAAATAAAATTATAATTTTTATTTATTTACTAGTGATACGCCACATCTATTGCAAATAACGTCAGTTAAGCTGCCAGTTGATATATGTATAAACAAAATAAAAATAAGAAATAATATAAATGAACTTATTTCGGTACACTTATCTAAGCCTTTGGTTTCTCTTATATTTGGATGACAGCCCAGTAAAACTTACCTGTAACAAACAAAAAAAAATAAATAATTTTTAATACAGAAATTAGAATGCAATATGGGTATTATTAGACAGATATTATATAATAGAATAATGGTACCTTTTTTTTATAAATTACCGACTGATGGCATCATTAAAATAAAGGAGGGTAATAATGTATACCCACTTCCTCTCCTCATAAACCATAAGGGCGTTCAGATAAACGACAAATACGTTTCTGGACACAGGCTATTATATGTCTCTCTATTATGTATCTTATTATTGTGAATGGTGGGGTGAGGTAGATTTATAAAGCCATTATACAGGGCATATCGCAAGTTAATGACAATACTCCAGGGGATTATTAGTAAATAAAAATAATAATTACAAACTAGGATTTTTATTTTTTTTTATTTATTTTTTTTTTGTAAGGATTCTCGAAAAGTTCTCACTAACTATAAGCTTTTATTAATTTCTACTTTTTTAATTGATATTGCGGTTTGAATGCGGTACTTATGAACATTGGATGTGCGATAGCCTTAAAAAAAAATTAATGCTGATTTGAAAAATATAATACAACCAGAGAAAATTTGAGTTGTACTACAGAAATATGTTTTCTTATAAAGAACCTTTATAACGGTATATATCTGGAACGGAGTGAGATAGAAATGTGTGGTTGGTGGTGTTGAACTACAGTTTTTGTATAGTTTCGCTACCTGGAGTATTGTCAATAACTTTCAATACACCCTGCATATTATGCAGTGATTTACTTCTTGGGCGTGAATGACGAAGAGGGAGAAAATTCCATATTATTAACTTGTCACTAAAAAATAAACTTTTGACGCCTCTGTATAAGTTAGGTTGGTGAGATGGCTTTTCTCTCCGGCGGTACTGTTCCTCTACATAGTGCTGTGCATTATAGTATGGAGGGAATTAGTCTCACACATCTAAAATATAAATTTAAAATAAAATGTTTTGGTTTGTATAATAGATATTTCGGAAATATGATCGGAAAACAGTTTCTAATGTAGATGTACGCGCTAATAAAGGGACGAGTGGTACTATGAATGGGATTTGATTAGCCTGTGTTTGCGTATGTCCGGGCTTGGGATGTCGCGCATTGTCGCTGGGGTTTAAGCTACTCCCTGCTAGTATTAGTAGCGTACTTACATTACTTGAGTGTATGTATGTGCGCATGTGTGTTAGTTTGTGTAGAAGTAACTATATGGTGTAAGAGGAGGGGAAGGGAATAGGGGGAAACAAACAAAGCAGCTGATTGGGGATAGATCCAGCCCTGGATAACAGTCGGTCGTCGGAGTAACCTTCCCCAAATAGACACATCCCTCACCTTACATTACGACGGAGTGGGGATTCCTATAGGCAAACAGCCTCACTTCGCCGCAGGTAGGGAAATTCCACAACCCTCTATACATGATTTACAAACATTGCTCTATCTCCACGCTCACACAAACACTAATATTAACCCATCAGCATATCTATCACCACAAGTATTTCTAGACCCCTGTCAAACATAATCTAAATATTCAGGATTCACAATTATAATGAAACTACGTTCTATAGTTAGAAATTTATAAAACTCTGCGCTTGTTCCTTGCATGGTCCGATCTCGCTCGTGGGGAAGATACGCGAAAGTCCATACAGCCCGTCCCCGTCTATAAGATAAGTTATAAAATGAGTGATTCCTAGCAGAAAGGATCGCTCGAGTGTCACAAAGGTCCTATTATCCGACCGCAAACAGAAGAACCAGAAGGGGCGTGGCCGTAGGGAAGCTAGGCCTTCCCTCACATGGGCTAAAGGCAGCGTGTGCGCACTACCTGGTTCTTTTCTTCGCGGTACACCTATAGCATTAGCAATGACAGTTATATTCCACATAAGAATTAGGACGTTCTTAACCCTCGAGACCTAACTGAAATCTAACGCTCTGTCCCTGTATGTCTGGTTTAATCTCTATAAAGGCTTTTGGTTGTCTAGTTATACTCTATCAGGTTCTTTAAAATGTAAAATTTTCTTTTATGTCCATAACATCGCCCCCTCCTCCCTTAGTAATGTTTTTTACTTAGTACTAAAACTTTTCACTTCAGTGAAAATGTTCACATGAAACTGTTACTATTTAACACTTTTAGTGCACATGAAAATGTAACTATTTAACACTTTTAGTGCTGAAACTTCATGTAATAATCAATTCACAGAAAAGAATTTAGCTTTATCCTTTTTTTGAGGTGTATTTTTTTCTTTATTTATTTATGTTTATTCATTGTATTTTGTATTTATATATTTTTTAAATACTCTTATAGTTTATACGATAAGTTTGTTTCTTTCTGATGTTTCTAATTCATTTCATCCTGTTTTATAGAAACTTTATGAAGCATAATTATCAATTTCATAATATTTACCAATAGGAACTTTTTTGTACGGCATTATTTATTAATTTTAATTTTTTTAGGGCCTCAGAGATTACTGGATTTTAGTATTCGGATTGGAGTTATTTAATTAAGATGAATATGTAGAGGTTATTTATTATTAGGTGAAAAAATAATCGACCACATGTATGAAGATTAAACACAAATTAATCATTGAAGGACTTAATTTGGGGTTTAATTTAAAGTTTTATCACCAAATGGTGGAAAATTAAAACAAAATTTCATCAGAGTTAGTATAATTCCTAGCTCTCGACCAGATCTCTCACACATTCGTTTATTTTGAGAGAAATCCATCTTAATCAAATGCACAAATCCAAATTTCCTAAAAGTGAACTGGTGAGCGGAGGGGGCGAATCAAATCTATGCAAATCGGATATAACCCAAGTGAATCACCAATAGCCACCTTTATCTATATGGAAATTCGCTCAGCCATGAATATCGCTTATCATCGCGGCTAAACTAAATTTTAACCTTTTCTTCATATTTAAAATTGTAATCTGCCTTGAATACAAAGAGGCTCCACGGGAAGCGTTCGGCCGGGCCCTGAACTTGGGAGACAGTTCATAAGGAGATTTAAGAGGAATATATGAAAAATTCTAAATAGCAAATTTACACTTCAATACATATTTAATGTCTCATATTTGAATTCTCATTAACGTCATATCCCTTATAGCAGTGACATTTAAGTTATTCGAAAAAAAAAAGAAAAAAATGCTCGTATAGTGTAAGATGGCTGCCTTATTTGTTATCATTAAAATCACATTTGATTTAACCTTTTTCACTTAATTTATATTAATACATAATATTAAAATAATAATATTTAATGAATAATTGCCACAGCTATCTCCGATTGAAATTTGAAAATAATTTGTATTTCATGCAAAAGAAAACTTGATTGTTTAAGGAATCATTTATAGCGTAATATTTATTATATTGAATACATATTTATTGTTAATGACAAGATATTTTGTTTTGGAAAAGGAAGTATATTTTAAAAAAAACTACATGGTTCAGGAAAGATATATTTGGTCCAGGAAAGAGAATTTGGAGCTGGAAAAACGTGTATAGTAATAAAAATATATTTAAGCTGCAGGAAAATATGAAAAAATATGTATTGTACAAGAAAAAGATTTATGAGGCAGGAGAAAATATGTTCACTGGTGGGAAAAAATGGATAACTTATAAAAATTATGTACGGATTGGAAAAAATGAAATTTACTTTACACATAACGTAGGTACGGTTCAGGAAAAATATGAATGATGCGAGCACTTCTATAGGGTTGATTATGGTTTTTAAACGAATAAAAAATATCTATAAACGAGTCACATAAAACATCATTTTTTATATTATGAATAACAATTTTAATTTTAGACTATACAAAATGTTTAGGATGTCGGAAAATATGCTTAAATGTTAGGCATAGATTCTAGTGAAAATTGACAATTATTGTCTATGACGGCACATAAAAATTAAATTATTTTTTCTTTTCTTTTTATTATTTTCGATTGAAGAGAGAATAAGAATTGTTTTTTCCCCATCAATTAATTCTTATTTAGCCAAATGTAAAACAATGAATGTTTAGATAAGTGACGAGGGCGATTAAAAAAAAATTAATAAAATGAAAACATTTCATTTAAAACCAAAATATATTTAAGTATTAAAAAACACATTTCGCCATCCCCTAAAATAAAAAATTTATATTTTCTTCCTCTTGGAAACTTAATGGAATACAAATAAAAAAATAAATAAAATGAAAATAACAAAAACGTGGGGGAAAAACTCGAGTAAATATATGATAGTAGTCTGTGTTAAAGGGTAAAGTTAATGGAGAGTAAATAGAAACATAAGAGGTTTAAATTGAGAGCGGATCGGCGGTGTAACTGAGCTAAAACCAGCCTGTAATTAATAAAAATAAAAGCGGTGAAATAAGAGAAAAAAAAGGTGGGGGAAAGAGAGAGAGGGATAGAGTGGAGGAGAGGGGGTAGCCTTCCCCACCCTCTCCTCACAAAACCCTCTCTTCCTCCCTTTCCCTCCCTCCCATCCCACCCCCTCCTTTACCCCCTCTCACGTACCTTCCTCGCCCCCTTCTCATCCCCTCCTCATCCTACAACTCTCACTTAATATTTCCTTTAATCCTACATCCCCACCCTCTCACCCTCTCCGAGTCCTCCCTTACCTCGGATATTTTACACCTTTTAACCTCAAAATGATTACACCTGTTTAACACCAAATCCCTCTTCCTCTCTAATTATTTCCTACAACAATTTGACTCCTGATTTTATTCGACGTATTATACGTTGTTTCTTACATTTATTTTCGGCCAATTTAGTATAATCTCCAATGGGACCTACACTCACAGGGCCGGATAAACTTCTACCATTGAGTAACGTCAAAAAATGAAAGACTAACTTTAAAACGCCTTCCAATTAAATTCAACTATTTTTTTATGGGTAGTTCATTAAACCAAAGCAGAAATAGTAACTGATGAGTAAAATTTCAAAAAGTACTCCAAACCCAACTGCCTGCTGGACCGACAATTTTTGGGCAAAAAACAGTTCCAAAGACAATCTGGGTGCGCATTTGACCACCGCTATGTTTCGCCCACTATTATAAGGCCAAAACTGAAAACAGCTTTTGTTACACTACTGTTTGATTCTAGGCCGCTCACCTATCTACCGATTCCAAATGTATACCACGCTTGACTTCCAAAACTAAGCTGCTTCTCGTGCGATAGCCTTTCTGATACAGTAGCTGTATTATCTCAGGGCTCTTAGCCATCGACAGCTGACGGTGGTTTTGGTGGCTAACTATTTGTTTGGCCTCAGGTCCTCCGCTCTTACCAAAATTGTGGATTTTCTTTAAGCTTTCAATTCAGCAAGTATTTATATTTGCTAAACAGAAAATTAGTTTATAAAATTTGCGAAAACAACGAAACATGATAAGGTTGAAAGGAACATTTGTGTTTTTTTGTTGTTGATATATTATAGGAGTACCAGCTTCTTGTAACCGATTTAATTTTGAATCCGTTCACGCCAAAACACAACTTTTCACTAATTACGCATACATTTTCTGCCCTATCGAATAGAATCTGTAAAAAATAATAGATGTAGTGCTCTTGCTATATGTTTAACTAGAGTGCCAGGATAATTACAGAGCTTGGTGAAGTTTAAATTAAACATTACGCTACCAATCCGTCTAAAAGCCTAAATACCCCACGGAGAGTGAGTGATTCTAGAAATCACGGTTTCATTTTGGAGATTTTAACTAAACACGCCCATCAGATTTAATGGGATAGTCAGTCCAACAAAACTAGCAAACACTATTTACGCGGGAGGAGAGTGGTTTGGTTTGCGTAGTAAAATGCAAATATCAGGTGAGGAGAATAACAGGAACGCCGCAACGAGCGTTTTGCAATTTAGAATGACACGCCAAAATGTGTTTATGAGATATAACCGTTTTGTAGTGGAGGGTTGTTGGAAACAGCCCGAACCCTCTTTCTGTCCGAACGTTAACACTATTTCATAAGGCAACCGCACTCACACACATCATGCAGGAATGTTCGTATCATATCATAGAGAGGAGTGGCCAATTCATTACTCGCCAGGACTAATTTATAGAGCCAATTTCAGGCCTCTCCCCAAACGATCCACCTACGAAGGGTTAAAACACAAAATGGCAAAACCCGTAAATAATCTCGATTCCCGTCTGAAAATGGGCTCGGTTTGTCTGTCAGCGATTTTTCAACATCAACCACCAATTATCGCAGATACCTGCATCAAATGGGCAATTGTTTCGACCATTCTTCTGTCAGGGTGAAACGACTTTGCAAAAATTCGTTTTTATTTGTTATATTCAGTGTCTTTACCGGGGCCGCCACATGGGGGGGGGGGACTGCCGGGTAAAGATGTCCCGGGCCCGGGCGCCCATAGCCTCGCTCATTGGGAAAAAAATGTATAGGTTATGAGCTTGTAAAAAGAATGGGATTTAGAAATATAGACGGACGTAGCCTATATTATTGGAATGGGATCCATATTTTTTTAATGTACATAAACGACAAAACACGCGAAGTCCCAGAATAGTATATTTCACACGGAGTCGTAATAAAACTAGAAGTACCGAAAGAGACCTTTGCTGCACCGATTGTCGTTTTTTTTTTCTCATTTCGCTCAAGACTCAAGATGAAAATAATTTTTAAATGTCCTAAGTCCTACAGAAAAGTACTAGAATTTTTAGTCTGGCTCTGAGAAGTGGGGGCCCGTGATCTGGTCCTGGGTCCGGCTCTGAGATGTGGCGGCCCTGGCCTTAACTCACGAACTAACCGTGTGTATCAGAGTCTTCCTAGAAGTTTCGTAAGATTAGCTTAGAATAATTTACTGAATTACATTAGGTATTTCAAAAATAATCCTCTCTAGCCCTGCATGCCGATACTCTAGCCCGTTTTCTACGGCTTCTTATTGGCAAAAAAAGTCATAGGTCCGTAACCTTGGAAAGAGAGATCATTTTTAATTGCGAAAAGCATATTACGTGAACAAAGGATTTTTTTTTGGAACACTGAAAACAGTAGTTTGGTTACAGGGTGGTGCCAATAGGCATTTGTTGGTATTAATTAGTATATCTGTTGTTCAAAATTAGATAAAACAAATATTATTATTTCCCTTGCCATTTCTTACTTGGGTCCTCTGTTCATTTTTTTTACTTAAATAAGCTTTTACTACTGTTTCAATTGTTAAAAAAACAATGCTTATGAAAAACGTTTTTTATTGTCTATTTTCATGTATGAAAATTACAATTTTTTTTGGATTACAATCTTGTTTATATTTATTTTTTAGGTGAAGGAGGCTACCAAAGAGCTTGCAGAAACGTTCGAAATACAGATTTTTTCTGAAATTCTAATGTTTTGTCTTATTGTTAGGAGAATCGCTACCATTCCTGGATTTCTTTAATTATTAATGCCTCCTTGTATTTTTGGAAATTACTCCCTCTGTCTACTAACTATTTTGACAAAAATCAAACGATCTAAGGGGATCTAAGGATCCATGTTCGAGGTCCATCCATCCAAGAGAGGAGTATAGAAGAGGCGAAGAAAGGGAGAGGGGGTGAAGCCAATCTCACACGTGAAATTCAGATGAAAAAAAGTCGAAATTAAACTAGTGCCGACTGTGGGAAACATTTTGAGGCGCCATTATTGTTGGGTTGAGCTATAATAAGGAAGTCTGACGCTAGGTGTCACGGTATGTTATATGGCGAAGCGGCATGCACACACGTCCCACGGAGGTTCCCTTATTTCGACCTATCTACGCTCGGCTTCGAGGGCAGCTACTAATTTTAATGTCTTTACATCTACCGCCTTCGCGGGAATAAAATGAGTTCTTTGTTGTTAATTGATTCGGTTTTGTAATTAAATTGATCACGGTTTGTTAGATTGTTTGAATCCACTCAGTTGAGTCTTCTCAACCGAATTTCCTCCAGGGCAATTTTTTTAAAAACTTTAATCAGGATTAATATACGTAAGAAAATAAACAAAACAATTGATAGCGTAATAAATGAAAATTGGAATAAATTACAAATAATAAATTGTTAGATTCATACGCGGGAGATGGTGGGTTCGATTCCCACAGGAATTTTCTCATCCCACGGCTCGTTGGGAAAATTCCTAATGGCGTAGACGTCGATACGCCTTAAAAAAAAAAAAAAATTGTTCACCACTCGGTTCTAAATATTTCGATAAATCATCTTTTTTTTTTTTTAGTCAGCTATTTAAAGAATCGTTAAAGTACAAACATAACATTCCATTACAGAAATTTTTATTCATTGTCCAATACATTAAAAATAAAATCTTATTTTGGTTTTCTTAGTCATGACCTACACAATTTTAGTAATTATTTCTTTTAACATTTCATTAACATTTTAATTATTTTTTAATTTACTTTTTCTAAAAACTTTGTGTATATAATGCATAGGTAGTTAACCAAAATGTATATATCCTAATAATACTTTAAACATTATATGGGATTAAAAATAATAGAAATAATAATTTTGTGATTATATACCACAATTTTGCGAGCTGAGCAGGGGGTCAGCTAATAATTGCATACATAAATAAAATTCAATAAATTTGAAGAAAACAAATCGAAAACAAGAAAATGTAGTCGTTTTAATATAAACCATTTTCATATTGTTTTTGCTGTAATTTTTTTCGATGTGTTGTCAATTGGCAATGCTAACAGTCTAACTCTTAATGTTGTTATTTAATAATTTTGTTAATATTTGTATTATTTTTCATTTAACATCTTACCTTTAAGTGTAGTTATTTAATAAAAAATCTAAAAACAAAAAAATATAGCCAAAAAAAAAAACATAGTTTACTATTTCTGTATCTGGGGAAGTGATTGTGGGTTATTGTGAACGCAGTGATTTCGAAGGGGAATCCCTATTCTGAAGAGGGTAATAAGGGCTGTTAGGTTGGCAGAAGTGGCGACAAGTCTTCTGGAAGGGGGGCTCCCTTGAGTACTACAGATTTCTTGATGGGACACGTACTGCTCTTTCCATTTTCAACACCTAAAGTCGTCAGTTTTTTAGTCGGTTGAAAAATTTGAATTTTATTCTATATTTCTCTGATTATTCGGATATTTTTATCGGGTTTTCATAAATGATATTTATTTACGAATGAGTTTATTTATTTAGTTTTCTTTGTTCCCAAAATTAAAAAAAAAAAAAAAACCCTTTAAAATTTACGCCTCTATGATTTTTTTAAGATTTTTTGGAGAAGAAATTGCTTCAGTAAAAAAATAAAATAGAAGCAAGACGTTCTCATTTATTGTGCCACTAATAAGACCTTCAGAAGGCTAAAAATTTGCATGACTGAGTATTTTTAGGTTACCTTTCAAGTGGTCAAACTCCGAAAACGATATCGCTGGGGGCACTTTTCACCATCACATCTTACTATAGCTTTTAGGGTACTGTGATAACATCGAAATATGAGCTACTTCTTTTTATTAATAAATTAGGTATCTGAAATATCTAGATATGATCGCCAAATGTAACACTATCATAAGTAATGAACACATTTTCGAAGAATGTTGTGTACCATCATTATGATAAAAAACCTGACTCTACTAAAACTCCAATAGGTGAATCGTCGAAGATAGATAAAATATTAATCTTTCTCAAAGAGTAAAAAAAACAACATAGAAATAAATAAATACGGAAAACATAAATAAACTAAAAAGAGTAAATAAAAAAATGATAACATGAAAATGTATGACGAATAAAAATTTAGCATAACATAACAACATTTCAATTGTATAACTTGGTTACAAGAATACTACATAAAAGAGATGAACCTGTAATTTGTTCCCTAATAAAACACATTGAAAATTTTCACAACAACTGCTTCAGTATCGTAAGCAATTTATATTTTTGGAAACTTAATGAAGGGACCACATATGACCCCAAATGAAGATACTTCCTACAGATTGAGGCCATAATTATAATTTAAAATAAATACTTTAATTATTTTGTTTACATGTTAAATCAGAAAGCTTGAAGCGACATTATTTTTGCTTCTATTAAATTACTGTTTGAACGGTATCTATAATTAGTGCTGGTGGGATTGTGTAGACACTGGCACTATCTTGATTTGGCAAAAGCTTGCCTCGTGTCGCCATTTCTATCTAATATTTTTAAAAATACTTTTAAATTCGTTAACACTGTTTGATTTAATGACTTAGACAATGTTCTGCAAACCGAGCTATCATTTCAGGCAAGGTTTTAAAATAATTTTAAATATTACTTCTCAAAAGGGTTTCGAATTAGTTTCTATTTTTTCCAAGTAGGTATGTGAAAATTCATATTTTTGTGGGATTTTAGTCCTGTGTTATTTGTAGAAAATTTTGAAGGAATGTATGTAGCTACCGGGAGGTTGCAATGATGATAGAATCATATCTAATAGTGAAATGTATTTAATATAAACTTCCTAACATGGACAAAAATTGCTTCTCCTTGGTACAATTAGGTTTTAGTAGTTGTATAGTGAGATTTTGAGCTCCCGAAGAGGCACTTATAATGGTTTGAAACACGTAGAGATTATTTCCTTATAGTATCGACTTGGTTTGTTCTATTTTTATTGACTTACACTGTACATACATATATGAATGCAATGTATATTTTTGTATATAAACATTGAGAGCTTCCTCTCGCCTTGAGTAGTTTTCTTATTAACACTAATAAGCATGAAGTGAGAAAGAGTGTGCGCAATTTCTAGTTATTGTATATTTCCTTTTGCCGCCCACTCTGAAGCTACTAATTCTTACACAGTCACCAATTTGTCGGATGGATGACACATGCGGGGGCGATTCCCCATCTTCTTTTATTATTAACATATTTCACAATGCTCAACTGGTACGTTAATCAACATTTATTCACCACCACAGCTGTCTCTAATATTTTTTATAATGGACGGGATATTTATAAGTAACCAGCCTTTTGTAGACCGGATAGGGCTGATGCCTTTTTTCCAAAGAAACGCCACCACTACAATTTTTAACGGATTCACTACCTATTGATACTCCGATGTTGACTCACCTGGCGAGCTGAGTCTAATGCAAGTTTTCACATAGTCCGGTTTTGTGCGCAATTAATGACACTTGGCGTGCTATGCAATAGCACATACCCCGAGTTATTTCGTAGCTGGAAGTCAATGTGCCAATCTATACTACTATTGGGAAGGAATATTTGAAAATGAATGAAATATTTCAAGAAGAAGATGGGCGTTGAAGTTATGGAATAGAATTCCTGCGTTTTCCAAGATTCATGAGGGCACATTAATATTGTCAATAAGTACGGCTGGAATCAATCTAGAGGTGCCACGTACGCCCTCTCTCATTTTCTTCATACTTTTAGGATATTTGGATGTCTCAGCGCCTTCACGCTTCGGTCCTCATATGAATTTCGATTCCGCCGACCTGAAATTAAGGTCATATGTAAATTCCTCTTTTCAATTCCGTCGATTTCTCCCCGAGGCGAGAACGATGTTCGGGGAGGGTGGAGCCCTTTATATTTCGCCGCGGTTAGTCCCCTATCGGCTGGGTGTGGCGAGGAGCCTGTGTTGCCTTTTGCAGTTGTCGGTTAGAGTTGGCGTGGTATTTAACAGTTATTCTTCATCGTCCCTACCTAGATTTGGGAAGATCTCAAGAAACTCAAAGGTTCTCCTGATGTACGAACAGCTTGGCCGCAAGGTCTCTCGTCTGGGCAAAAATAGGGTTTCGTTTGTACAAAATCATAGGACAACCTTGCAACTTGTTATACTGGCTTCCTTGACACTCTTAGATATAGCTGAGGCCTGCCCTTAATTCTCAAAGGGTTGTGCTTTACTTCTTAGGACCTCCAATTGACACACTTGGTACTTTAGTGTGTTGTCTTTAGAGAGAACAAGATGTTTAGCGGATTATGTTTTCCTGCTAAAATCTTCCAAACACATATGTATAAACGATATTAATTGCTCAGTTGTGGAAAATATGCAAAAATGTCATGCATAAATTATTTTTTTTTAACCTACCATCAGCCAATAGTGGCACATAACAAGAGGAAATATTATTACGTCCAAAGCTGTTAATAACTTCAATATGATCTCGTGTAAAGCTTTGTATCATAATTATTAGTAACGGAAATCCGATTGGATGATCAAATATGGAGACCATATGCTGTTTCCATAAACTGCGTATACCTGCTATGATCTGGAAAGCTTAGAATAAGGCACACTAACACTTTCTTAAATTCCATCACCTTTTTCTCCAATTGAGGTGGTCTTAACAAAATTTATGGCTGAACTGATCTTATAAAAATGTATTAAGATTTTGCCTCTTACAATTAATGGAAGATGTAATGCATTCAAAGATTGGTTTAATGGCTCATTAAGTCCTGCTCAGAGACAGATGAGTTCCAATCTAACCAAAAAAAAAAAAAAAAAAAATACCAATTAAGTCTGTCGTAATAATCCTAAGAAGCCAGAAAGATGCATTACTCAATGTCCCTAAAAGACTGGAACGCAGCCAGATTTCCGAGCTACACAATAACTGGCAGGACACGATGCAGTCATTTCTATCCTTCAAGATTCTAACCGGACACCATTGTCCGCCTACAGTAGAACAGGCAGGATGACATGCTAAATGAGACAGCACGGCAACAAGAAATATATTGCTGTAAACAAAATATAAGACATTTTAGATATTTCTCCCATCAATGCAATCATGTATTTTTGCTCATTGCAACAATTATGCGAATTGAAGTATTAATCGCTTATAATTTACACTACTTTCTGTTTTTATATTTATTTTATTTTAAGATAATTGTTTGATTATTCATACTATTGTTTCTTTCATCAAATAAGTTAATACTGTTAAAAACTGGATGGATAAAAAAACTGTTTCATTATTTAACTGTTTAGATGGGTTTTTTCAAGGTGAAACTGAACAAAATACTACTAGTTTCTCAGCAAAACTGTTTTTTGGATAATCTATAGCCTTTCTTTTTTGTTTAGCGTTAAACCTCGAATTTGGTAGTTGCTGGTAGAATGTCAATCTTATGAATTGGATAGATTTTTCCCTTTCATATTTAGTCATATCAATCCCAGGATTGAAGAAGGAGAGGAGTAAGGATGCCCAAATTCATGCCACAACAAGTAGTAAATTTGTTTCTCCAAAAAGTCAGGAAGCCTTGCTGAATAAAATGCACTTTCATCATAAAAATTATGGTGTCCTTACTGCAAAATTTTTGTGTTTTTTTTAATGAACCACCCTTTATATTTTTCGTAAGTGATGGGCGAAATAAGATTCAGCACAAGAATAAACATTCTATGTAGCTGATCACAAACCTTTTGTTTTTTAGGTACCTGCATTATTGTCGCATCTTAATGTTATAAATTTTCTTTCTAACTTTGAGTTGGCTGACATGGCCATAAAAAAAAAATGTCCATGGTGAAATAGATATGTTAATTTTCTATTACAATGAACCTAAGATATAATAATAAGATATAATGCCCTCCACGCCTCTTCATATCACTAATTATTATTAAAAATTATATTTTTGACAAAATAATGCTATTAACGGCAAATTATGATTGCAAAAAATCTCTTCAAATTAATTAAATAAATTGTCATGAGCGTTGCAAGCGATCCCCTAATTAACAATAAATTGTATGTTTTAGAGGATGACATGTTCTTTTTTTTAATTTCTCAAATCCTGTGTACAAAAAAAAAATTTCTTAATTTTAAAAATATATTCATAAAATCTGAAATACCAAAATACTAAAATATGGGAGAATTATAAGGATTGGCAAGGACCAATTACAAAATCACGAAGTTTGTTTCAATCAGTGCAAAACAAAACGGGCAAATAAATAAATAAAGAAGAAAATTAATTTTTCCATTGGACTCAATTGTCACTGAACATGAATCGAAGCGTTAAGAGTTTCTAAATAAGTTAATTGTGTTTGCATTCAAAAATAACATGTAAAACTGGGTTGTTTGATTCACTGTTTGCATTTTCATGCACGGCTGGTGATGGCATTAGTCGCATTGGTGACCATCCTCCCTTTTAACAAATTTTAATACTAATCAACCAAAGTAAAGTTTTTATCCGGTAATTTATTTACTTTTTTTTTTCAATCATTTATAACAGAATTATAAACTCCATAGTAAATCTGTTTCACCATGTGTATGTATTTTAGTAATTGTATAATTTGAACACCTATTGTGTAATATTTAAAAATGAAAGATGTCAAATTCCTTCACTACAAATTTTATTTTTCACAATAAGCAACAGCAGAAGCTGCTGAAAGCTATTGTGCAAAAAACATTTTTTGTGAATGATTTGGACGTCTTTTATTTTACCAGTAATAATTAAATAAAAGGCAACATATTTTACGCATAAAAAAACGAGGCTCTGTTAAATATGCGACAGGAGCATAAATCACATACAATATAGTTTAATTGTCATGTAATTGTCTTTTTTTTAAGTATGTTAGATGACAGAAGATCCTATGAGGATACATGAAAATTTTATACATAACCATATAATATAATGACATAAGATAGTCAAATAAAAATAGTGTTAGGTCAGTAAAAAGTAACGTTTTTCTTTTCTTTTTTCCTTTTTCCCGGCGCATGTGCTTTAGGTCATTAGTGTCAGCTGATAAATAGGGGTTTGTAATATTGTATTAAAACAGTTTAGTTATTGCAATATTAAATTTAAAATACTTCATCATCCCTAGTAAATTGTTTTTGTCTAATAAATTCTTTCTATTTATAGGTATTTTGTTTATTTTAAAGAATATTTAATACTTTTATTATAATTTTTTTTTCTGATTTTATATATATCTTTTTTTTTTTTTTTTTAATTTATTTTCTTTCCAAGAGAAATAATCGAAAGTGGTTACACTTATTTGCTAATGCTAAAGATTATATATTTTGAACAATATTAAAATCTGTGTGGAACAAATCAACTGTAAATAATTAATACTGCAGATTCGGTCGAGCGGCTAACGCCTTAGATTCCTGCGGGAGGTATTTTCTCATCTCACGGCACTAATGGCCAGATGTCGGTACGACGTTAAAAAAAAAAAAAAAAAAAAAAAAAAAAAAAAAAAAAAAAAAAAAAAAAAAAAAAAAAAAAAAAAAAAAAACTTCATGGAATGTTTTACCGTCGTCCCGTAGAGCTTAGACCACGCTCAAAAACTTTACAACAATCAAAAGCAAAATATATTGGGATTTTTTTCTTGCACTCTTTCACCCTAAATTGGCATGGGGTCATTCTTCAAGTAGAATTTATTATACCCTCTATAATATGGCACTCAAGCCGTGTATTTAATGAAAATAGGTACAATCTGACTTTTAGTTAATTTTGTGTTCAAACTTCTAATCGGAGTTTTTTTAACGATACTTATATGTAGAATTGATCTAACAAATTAACAGAAAGCATTAATCGATTTGGCAACCTCATATTTCACATTTTCCGTAACAAACCATTCATTAATTAATCTTTCCAAAAAAAAAACAACAAAAACAAAGAGTCCAAAATTGTACACCCCCTCCCACCCCCGGACAGAAAACCACATCCGGCAAACACGAAAAACAACGCCTCACCCGTCTAATACATCATTTTTAATGAAGTCTCAACACGTCGCCCGACACGAAACAAATACGGACGACAGGATATCGCCGGCCCTAACACGATTTAATGCGCCCTCAATGTCAGGCGGGCTGTTATAAGAGCGACGACACGGTCGCGTCATGTTCAAAACACGTTTCGACCAAATTTATAGAAGCTGGAAAAATAAACCATCATTCCACGAGCTCTGGTTGTCAAGCGACATGTGTCAAACGTTGAATTTACATCCACAAAAATGCTGTGGATCTGGCCGCTTTTTCATTATTATTTTCACAAAATTCTGCCTGAAATGGTTGTACCTCATATTTTCAATACTTATTTATTTTACAATGTCCGCTTCTACGGCAATTTAAAACAATAACTGTTAAATTTAAATATTCATAGTAAATAGTACACAGGAAAGCTGTTTAGATGAAATAAATCAAAACATAAAAGTTGATAAAAAGGCAAGGAACGGTTAAGATTCGGCTAGGATAGATTTTCAAAAAAATAAATATTTCCAATGTTTCGGCGTGGTCCTTGGCAGCCTTCTTAAGTTAAAAAATAAATATACAAAAGAGAATAATCAAAAGAGTACGAAAAATGTTTTACATCATGACTATAATGTTAAGAAACACCTTTTTAAGTCCATATTAGGTAAACAAAGGTTTTTTCTTATAAACAAATTTTTTGGTAATTTTATACAAACAAAATGACAGAGAAATATATTAGGAACAGAGAAGAAACGTTACTAGTTTTAAGATCAGTCCGCAAGATTTTGTGATGGCTTCTAGGTTTCATTCGGAGAGTTAAACCTGGCGATTCGTACAATTATTTATTATAGTTTGTAAGTTTAATTTTAGTCTGTATACTAAACTTGTTTCTTTCATATTATCCATAACTGCACATGGACGTTTGGCATTTACGTCAATTAGGTTTTAGTAAGTTTATTGCGAGAAAATTGAATTGCGTTTTAGAATAAGAAGTTATAATGTAACGTTTACAGAGAATATTTTAGGCCGGGCAAATGTTTAAATTTAGTGCTAACTGCCAACATTTTTATGGCCTAGGATGAGAGAAAACCATTCGTGGGAAGGGAATAAGGGAAGAATAAACTTTAGCTCACTGAATTGCCACAACATATACTCAGGTTAATAAAAACTTATATGAACCATAGGGAAAAGGAAGTGTTACTACAATGGATAAATTTATTAGTAACTGGAGTGTAGAGCGTGGGTGTTTTGGAAGGGGTGAGTCAGAGAGAAATATAACCGGCTCATAAGGGTAGCGAAGGGGAGATATTATCAATACACACATAAGGAGGGTATATTCTACAAAGGTTTGGAGGGAGACCACGCAGATGTTAGGGGATGTTTGCTCCTCTGGATGGAGTAGTACCATCTATAGGACAAGAGGGTAACTAATAATATGCGGCAAGCTAATATTTTGTTGTTTATCGTAGTGGTAGGTGGAATTCGTAATTAACAAAATGTAATAATGCTGAGCCATCCATGTTTACTTGGGTACCGTGAAGCTGTGAAAGACTAAGTAACAGCTGTTCATATGGGTATCGTATAACTGACGGCTGTTCGCTGGTCGCTGTGTTACAATGCATAGATATCTGTCAGCTGTGCAGGTAAAGTGTGTAGGGCTGATCATCGTCGGCTATTCGTAGTGTAACTGTGAATCTTTGCGCAGGTATAAGTCAGTTGTTCGCATCAAAACTGTGAAGATGCGGCAATCATGTATCTGTTCACTCGAATATCGCTAAGCTGAGCAATGCTTACTTTCATTTGCTTGTATAACAACCGATTAAGTCCTCACGCTTATCAGAAAGCTGGTGACTCCCATTTTTTTTTTTATAAATAATAATAATAAATAATAATAATTAATAATAGTAATAGTAAGTATTTGTATAATAGTAATAGTAAGCATTAGTATAAGAAAGTTATTAGTTTTAGTACGTAGTAAAGTCGATGATCCTATAGAAATATAGTGTAATCGCTAGTATATACCAAAATAAATAAATGAGGAAAAAAAAAATTAAAATATATATACAAAAAAAAAAGTTTAAACAAAAGAAGGAAAAAGAAGAAGAAAATATTTTTAAAAAATATCAAAATAAAATAACAAAAAAAAAAAATAAAATGAATAAAAAATAAAATAAAACAAAATATATGTTTACATTATATATATTTTTTATTATTTGTACTGTATTTGTATATTTACTGTGCACTATACATATATATGTATACTATATTTATTTAAGTGCAAATATATTTATGTGTGTGTGAATCTGGTTCTTATATCCATGCAAGTTTATTGCAACAATAATTTCTCTTTTTTTTCAAAGTTAGATTCTCACAAATACAACTTTAGTAACACAACTCTATCTCAAACACACAATACTGAAAACACTCTCCATCCTAACATTAATCTTGCACAATTAAACACAACAAGGGCGGAGATGACCAAGCAGTTTTCTGCCCTTAAACTACCAACCCAACCCATACTATTTTGCTGTCAACTGCTTGCTTTACCACTGCACAGCTGTGGAAGAGATAACAGACAGCTTTGTACTCTTACACTTCTCAGCTGAGCACGCCTTACTGGCAGATGTTCACCTGACAACTGTGTAGCTGTGCACGGCTTACTGTCAGCTGTTCACTTGACAACTGTGTAGCTGTGCATGGCATACTGTTAACTATTCACTTAGCAACTGTCTAACTATGCGCGGCTTACTGTTAGCTGTTCACTTAACAACTGTGTAGCTGTACACGGCTTACTGCCTGCTGTTCACTTAACAACTGTGCTGCTGTGCACGGCTTACTGTCTGCTGTTCACTTAATAACTGTGTAGCTGTGCACGGCTTACTGTTAGCTGTTCACTTGAAAACTGTCTAAATGTGCAGAGCTAACAGGCAGCTGTGTACTGCTTAGCTCAGAACGGCTTACTGTCCTGCTCGCTTGTTTATGTGCATTTTAAGTACAAACTCATGGTGTTTTTACCTTGATAAATCGAGCATTTATTTTAATATCAAGAGTGATGTGTTACATTTCTTACCACAGTTTCACAGTTCCTTTTTTTAAAAAAATTGTCAAAATATTATTCATGTAGTTTTTAGATTAAATTTTATTCTAATTTTTTTCAGCTTCTTAATCAATTAATACAATATTTATAAGAACTTAATTTTTTATTTTTTGGCATTACTGAGTTCAAAAGATAGACATTTCTTAGTGTAATTTAGGAATATTATTTCTTATATTATTAATAAAATGCAGAGCAGCATAAACTCATGTCACACAATCTAATTTCAATTATATGTATACATTAAATATTAGATATTAATGGCAATGGATGTTACTACCTCATTAAAAAAAAATATAAATTATGAAAATATTTGCTATTGGTAAAAAAATTGTTTATACTGTTTTTATGAATTCAGTTTTACTGTTTGAATGAGTTTATATATATATATATATATATATATATATATATATATATATATATATATTATTTAATAGTTGTGAGACTTTCTAAAAAAATGTACATATAAAATAAGTGGAAACGTATGTCCAAATTAATATGCTTATTTTTGTCCACGAAGGAACTAATTTTATTTTAATTATTTTTTTCAGTATCTATTTATTGTTATCGTTGGCAGCTCTTTAATTTTTCTCCAAAGCTGATAAGGCTATGCATAAACAAGATGTCAATAAGGCTTATTATTAATAAATGCCTACCTTATAGTAGACTTATCTTATTATTGCTATTTATATCTTTATTAGTAAGAGTTTTTATTTTTGGTAAGATGATTACCAAATGATTCAATCAGCAAATATGATCATATTTAAAAAAAAAATATCAGATAAAAACCGAATTTAGCAGAATTAACCCCCTTTATTACACAATTTATTGTTCAAAACCTTAATCCCTGTAGGAGATTTTGATTAATTCTTTAGAAGCCATGGCGCGGATGATGGGCTGTGTTTTTCATCCGTTGAACGAGGATATTTACGTTTGGTTTAAGACAATCAAACAGAAGCCGAACAAACATCAACAGTGTACACTTCCCTTTTCTCCAGGTGTTTAATTTTACGTACTTACTCCAATCAGTATATAGGTACACATCTCCTTGACGTACAACAGCACCCCGTAAGATTTATCTTTAAAAGTATTTCAAATCAACGTCAACCATAAGAATAGAATAGAATTATTTAAGATAAAAATAATTTTACTTGTGCTAGTGGCCATACAAGTCTATGTGCGGTACAAAATCATTTAAAAAAATCAACAAGTTGAAGTACAGAAACCACATCTTTTTTTTTTTTTTTTTTTTTTTTTTTATTTATTTATTTTTATTTTTTTTTTTATTATTTTTTTTAACTATATATTTGCTTCCAGGCTATTAGCTATCGGGTAATCTACAAGTTGCCTGCCTTTATAAACACCCACGGTGTAGCAGGGAAAACCGAAGGCGTGACTCGAACCCAGATCTTTCCTACTGTTTTTTTTTTTTTTTTTAGAGCATCTACAAGCCTACTAAATAATAACAGTACTCAATGTCGGTTACGGGATTACTTGTACTTTCCACATTACTTGACAGACGTACTGACATATTTAAAAAATACAAACGTTTTCGATCATATATAGACTTCACATGCAGCCTGGAGTAAATGGTTACATGATCATAAATAGTATATTTCACTTCTTCCAGCAATAATTTTACCACTTCATATAACCATTTCCACTTTAGATTTTAAGATCGATTCCTTTTTAATTGTAATCATTATTTTTATAGTAGGTATTTGACCTACATATAGGTATTTGATTTTTTTTTATTTATTAAATTATGGAGGCCCGGTGGCCGAGAGTGTTAAAGCGTGAGAACTCAACTCTCAGTACCATGGATCTTGTGTTCGATTCCCACTATGGGGTAGTGGCTTTTCTTTAGAGAAACGAAAATGCATCAGCCCTATCCTGGCTAGAAAAGGGTGGTAACCTATAGATAACCTGTACTAAAATTCTTAGTTAATAATAATGGACGTTAAAATTTAAATTAAATTATTAAATTATTTTCTCACCTTTTTTTATATTTATTTGTATACTACTAGTACTGGAATAAAACAAAAAAAAAATCAACTGAGTTTACATACTCACTAAAAATGTTTTTTGGAGTGATATCGCTTAAAGCAGCACCTGCATCAGCTCACAAAGAGGAATATATATATATATATATATATATATATATATATATATATATATATATATATATTTATATATATATGCTTGTTTGCCTGTGGATTATGAAATGTCAACAGTTCCCGATTAGCAAGACCCTTTTGGCCCCCTAGGCGGGTTTCCTCCCTTAAACGGAAGGAAGAAGCGAGCTAAAGCTTGAATTAAAAGAATGTATAGTCGAACAAGACATAAGGAGACATAGGGATAATTAAAATCTAATGAAGATAAATAGATTGCCCTGAAATAAGGTAATAGAGTGACCATATCTGGCTCTAAAATCCCCGAGTTTAAGGGCTGTGTGTGTGTGCCTATGATTGTGGTGTAGCGCCACTTTAGGGCAGGGGGGCCCTGAAAGCATCTCTCCCAACATATTGAGTTAGAGAGACTGCACGTATTATTAAATTACCCAACTTCTGGGGCCCATATATCAAATACATAAGGGCCCCGGGTAGGGATATTTTATGAAAATTACTTTCTCATTATATATTAATTTCATAAGTTCCTAACCAGTTTAGGGCTGGAGTGGGGGGGGGATGGGATGTGGGAGCCTCACGGTTAAATTTTGATAACCCTCACATTGTATTGAAATATTTTAGCTGATTAGTGGGCACTTTGTTTCCCAGGAATGGATGGCGTAATTACTTGAAGTAATTTAATTATTAGTAAAGCGTGTGGACTTTTATAAAAAATTAAAACTTGATTAACTACATTACTTTAAAAATTTATCCCAAAATTTCCTAATGATTTCTATAAAATAGGCAGAAAGTCAAATGATAAAAACCACTTTTACGTACTAGTCATTTTTATTACAATTGCCCTGCCGGTAACGCATCCACTGCAATGCCTCTTCAAAAAGACGGGTCACAAAAACTAAGTATACAGTCTAACCATATAAAGGTGAACCTTGAACCATAAGAGCCATGCATAAACTGAGAAAACAAAATATATATATATATATATATATATATATATATATATATATATATATATATATATATATATATATATATAAGGGAATCCCTTGGCTACCACCGAGGAAGAAACAAGTACCTGGCTGAAGAAGATGGAGATGAATCCATCGAAATATTCCGGGAAGAAGTGAGGAGGAGAAAAATGCCGTTCCATCTAAAAATACTATCCCAGCAACGAAAAATAACATCAAACATATATATATATATATATATATATATATATATATATATAATGTTTACATATTTGTCAGTTAGTAATAAAAGTAACAAAACTAAGAAAATTGTTATATACAGTGAAGACTAAATGTAATGAATTATTTTGAATAAAAATTCAAATAATTATATTTTATCATAAGTGTGTGTATATTTTAAATATTCAAGAAGTGTTCTAATTTTCTATCAGTAAGTTAGGCGTCTTAAGGAGCTGTTAAGTTACTGCGTTGACAACTGTCTGTCAGAACGTGTTAATTTAAAAAGTATAACCATTTTATATTAACACTTTCACTGCGGGTTTCATTACGGAAGGACACTAGCGATCCTAGCCGCTGACGACTGTACCTTAGGATGGACACTCCTCCATTACTTTTCCCTTTAGATTCAAAAGGCTGGTATTTAAGAGCCCCATCCATTTGGAGGGGATTAAGGTAACGACAGTTGCCTTCAGTATTGTTTGGGCTTTCCAATAGTGTTTTCCTTTTTCAGATCGGCTGACTGCAAGAATGTTTATGAATTGTATTAAAGAAAAAAAAATGTCTACATGAAAAATTCTAACAAAAAATGCACCCAATACTGAGGTAGGTATTCCCAAACAATGACAGCCGAAGCGAAAGAGTTAACTTTTATTACTAGAAATTTTTAGTAATTCCACATCCAAGTGCAGCTGAAATAGCCAAAATTGAATCTGGGTAAAATAGTGGGCTCTCAAAAATGGATAAAGTTGGATGAAATAAAATGTAAACTGACAAAATACAATTTAGGAATACCAAAACCGCCCAAAATACTGATGAAGACCTTGAGAGTTTAATACATGTGTATGAAAATATGGAAGGGGATTTGGCTATGGAGTGGATAAAGGATAGAATACAGTAATTAGGCTAAGTACTGAACCTTGCAAGCCGCCATCTTGTTTACTCACTCTACATTGCAACAGTATATATCTATATTTACTCTCGATAAATCCATATTTCCATATAATCCCTCTATATTTTTTTCTTTTTTTTAATATTTGTGCAATATTTATTTAATTACGGGTAAGCTATTAGGAGAATTGACGGAAAAGTGAGATATTTAATATCATAGGTTATATTTTTTATAAAATAAATAAAACACAAATAATAAATATAATTTAAAAATTATAGAGGTAGATTTTTATTGAATTAATATTTTCATGGAGGCTTAGAATAATATACGGTCTGTCATTTTAATTGAAAAATTACAAAATATAATTATATATTATCTACGGTTAATTTAAAAAAATTGAGTTTCCAGGATGATTGATGACAACTCTACTAGTTTACATAAATATTTCCTAACTAGAATTTATGTTTAATGAGTAAGTGTAAATAAAAATGAAGACTTAGGCCGTCAGCGAGTTAATATTAAAATTGTTAACTTCAGAAAAATATTCCATCGAGAGCCAGACGAGTTGATTTTTCTGAAATTAATACACCCACGGGCCCGTTGAAAAAAATCCGGTTGCAAAAAAATGTCTGTTTAGGATGGGAGACGACCTAGAGATAGCACATTGTTAATGACCATGAAGCGCTAAAAAATAAATATATAAAAACAATTGTGTAAGCTTTGTAACAATTAAAAACCGCGCACTCCCCCTGGGAGCAGACTCAATCACAACTTTTCAGGATATTTCGATTTTTGCCTTTAATAACACCCTAATTTGTATCATCTTGACACATTTCAAGTCTCTACCTTTTCGGAAGTGCCTAATAATTTTGATGAATGAGTGAGTGAATCGTATAAAGTTCGATTTACAGAAACGCTTCAATGTAGAAACCCGGAACTTGGCTGGCGCACTACCGCGCGCCTAGATACTGTGTTTTGATAAATTTAAATCCTAACAGACAAAACTGCTATAGACTAATATAAGATAATAACATGGCCCGGCTGCGGATAAATATGGTCCTATAGTCTATAATCTACCTGAAGTTATGCACCATTTGGCGACTTACTGACATTTTGGTGAGAATTATAAATATAGGTACATTACATTTTGTCGCCAAAAATGCAGGATTTTCCAAAGCCTATCAATTTTAAAGATAATAGTTGCAATATATTTAGAAAACTAAAACAATACAAAATTCAGGACGGTTTTTTTTTTTTTTTTTTTTTTTTTTTTTTTTTTTTTTTTTTTTTTTTTTTTTTTTATCGAATTAACAGCCCAATACAAATATTCATGGAATGCTTGAAAGGGGTCGGGGCCAAACAGATCCAAGCATCATTATTAACAAAACTTAACTGTAGCTGCTATATGTTGGATCATGTGGGATTATCAGTTGAACTGGTTAGGGGCAACAAGATTATGTAGCATAAAGAGCTTTTAGTCATATTTTAGTAGCCTTTGCATCATAGACTGACAGTCCTACATAATATACATCATAAAGCATCTACAGTTAAGTTTTTTTTAAATGTTGCTTGGCACTGTTTTGCCGCAACCCCTTCAATTAAATTCATCGCAATTGACAATGCTACCCAATTTGATGCTATTTGAATTCATCACATGGAACTAATAAGAAGCTTCTTAAGATGACAGGGTACCAAAAAAGGAATTAAATAACGACAAAGAAATCAGACATTATGAGACTCCGTTAAGAGGGATGCCCGTATATTAATAATCGCCAAGGAAAAAGTGGAACCACCAGCTCAGTGATAGGTTCTCAGAAAGACTCCATAAGAAGACAGAGCCGCGATAGAAAAAGGAGACATATCGCACAGCTCAGAAGAGATGGAGGCCATTAAAATCTGATATATAGTTTATAGTCGCCAATACTCCGGCTAGCTCTTCTTGCTTCTTGTTCGATGGGCTTGTATTTGAAAAAAAGGACTTTGATGGCGTCCACTTCCTTCTGGTGTCAAGGAGCTTTTTCACGACTTCCTTTGGATATTTCAGGGGGAGGTGGGGTGCTAGGGTAAACATTATAAATAACAAGCTTAGTCTAGTAGAAATTCTCGACTGAAGAAGGACCACTGCATGAGCTTAAAAATTCGGCTGAAAAGGAAAGCTCTTAATAAAACAACTGCAGACATTTTGGCCTTCAATTCTCACTGCGTACGTAAATTTTCTTTCGCCCAGCGTTATTCCTAATATAAGCGTTTCTGATCTAGAAGCGTTTCTGAAAATCGAACTTTATTCGATTCACTCACTCATTCATATAACTTATTGGGGACTTTCCGAAAAGGTAGAGACTTGAAATTTAGCAGGATGATAGACATTAGGGTGTTATTAAATGCAAAAATCGGAAAATTCTGAAAAGTTGTGTTTGACTCCACTCCTAGGGGGAGTGTCCGTTTTGTAATTGTTATAAAGCCTACGGCATCGTTTTTATTTATTTTTAGCGCTACATGGTCGTTACGCAATTACTCCAACAAAAAAAGGCCAACTCGCAGGAACTGTGTTATCGTGGGACGTTTCTTTAACTTTCTTATCTCTAGTGTCAAGCGTGGAATAAATTTAGGTAATATTTTGTGAAATTAAAACACAAATTCCAATGAAATCTTGAAGGAAAGTTTGATTTTAGGCGCCACAAACTTAAGTAGCTCAGAAAGATCTATTACAAAGAACCAAACATAGTTCCTCTTTTTACGCATCTTCTTTTACTGGCAAATTAATATTACTGCTCAAAATCAATTAAAAAGCAACAAGCAGCAAAAAATTCAAAGCCACGAAATTAACAATTTTGAGCACTTATTTTCCGATTGACACCGTTCCATCAAAAATTAAAAAAAAAAAAAAAATAACCAATTAAAACGAGAGACAAAGCCCCGTTCAAACGAACAAAACTTACGATTTAACAGTTTTAAGCACTTATTACTCCGATTGACATCGTCCGAACGAAAATTGCTTCAGAATTTTATTTCTAGGCAATTTAGTAAGCTCTCGAATAGTTATTTTCCCCTTACCACGATTTCTCAACCGTTTACGAGATACTTAAGAAAATATACCTAGATCCCAAAACTTTTCATGTTTGTTAATAAAATTATTTTTTTCTAATACTTCCTAAACTGCAAACTCACCGAAAATTTTAATATCAAATTTTAGATGAATTTCAAACAACTGGAACAATTCAACTTTTATTGTTTACTTTTGTAAATGGCTGCAGATATCGCTTTATAATTGACAGGCTGAAAGAGAAGCTGCAATTTTAGAATCCCGAACGGTCTTCAAGAACTTTTAGACAATGAACACCTTTTTTTCTTCTTCGTCTTACATTATTTTTTTTTTAAGCCGCTTCGATGCTTATTTAGAATCCTTATAGGATATTTTACGATTGATGTTTCGATTAATTGGAAATAACGAACATAATAATATTTATTAATAAAAATCTGTATATTTCACTCTAAGTCGCTAATACGGAAAGTAGAATTTGAAAAAAAAAAAAAAAAATTTATGTTAGTCCAAGTCTTGGGTTTAATATTTTATGTTTGAATTTACATCAAATTTTTATACACCCGAATAAACTCTTCTCGAGAACGAAATTTTTATTAGTTTGAAATACAAATATAAAAACATTAATATTTACATTTTTTAAATTACCTTCGCGCCCTCTTTTTATATTGTTTATATTTATTTAATGTTTTTATCGCAACCCATTTTAACTTTATCTCTGTTTTCCTTGAGTTCTTAGAATAATATTAATATTCATTACTTCATAAAATAAACAGTTCTAAAATAATTTATTTAATTTAGTGTAAAAAATGTCTGAAAATGTTGAATACATTATTTAATGAGATATTAATCGAAGATCCAAGGGTAATATACAGGTTCTAATCGATAAATTTAGGCAAGTATCACCTGAGGGAAGGAGTAGGGCAGAAGTACTTAAAACATAACAGAATACCCTATTTTGAAAAAAAAAAAAAATATACTCTAATCTCGATAGTAAAAACTTTTTTATTTTATGATAAAGCAGAGGGAATGTTAAAACGTTAGGCGAGTTAATAAATATGATTTAATAGCCACAGGCCTACTAGTTTTGCACTTTTATTGCCTTATGAGAAGCATTTTGTAAAGCTCTAAACGTTTTTGAAAGTAGTGTTACATTTTTGGGGGGAGATGCTTGATTTTAGCGGGGAGAGTCGCATTTCTTATATAAAAAAAATTCTAAATAGCTTCCTACATGCCAAAAAATTGATCAAAGTTATTAATAATTCCTTACCTCGTAAATACATAGTTGAGAATTTTCGAATCTCAACAACAATACGTATGGCATCGAATTATGGGACAATAAATCTCAAGCCAATGAAATCCTTAAATTTTAAAGTATATTTTAAAATTAGAAAATATAGCATCAAAGAAAAAACAATATAACAGTTTCTGAAAAAAACACTTTTAGCCATATTTCTTCAACCACTTGTAATATTCCCATCAAATTTTTTTTCGTTCAAATATACTTCATTGCGCTCAAAATCATCGGGCTTTTGAATTTTTTTCACTATGTTTTGATGCCAAAAATAATTCGTCAAATTTACAAAAAAACTCACATTTTTGGATAAAAAACTAGAATTTCTCAAAAAACTCTGCGTGATAGACAGAATCTGACTTCAAATTCGTGTTCAGCACATTTGAAAACAGTAAGAAAGCATGTTTTGGTTTGAAGGAGGATTTTCGTGCAGAACAGTGTTATTAATGATTGCCAATATTTTATTGAGATGTTTTAAATCTGCATTCTTAAACCCTTCTTTCTGAATAATAATATGTGGTGATTATTAATGCTATTTAGTGAATGAGCATCATCGATTTAAATCAGCTGATTGATGGGCGCCATATTTCCAAGCTTGGGTCATGACAAGGCCCTGGTAGTTGAATTTGTACTTACCTACTTTGGCTATAAACAGCTAATGAGGCACTAAACGTGGAAAACCAATAGACCCTCAGGTATTTAAATAATAGTTATTAATTTAAGTATATTTTCAGCCTTCTACCTACTAAATAATAAGTGAATTTATTAGGATGACACTTCATCAATTAGTTATTCTTCTATTTTTTTAAAGAACCATTGAAATCCACAGCATCAATCCTAAACGCTTAGGAAGTGCTTAAATATTTGTTTATGCGGGTTTGGAAATTAACCATTGTTAGGGCTTAGGTGAAAGAGCGATGGAGGAACAGACTGACTGGGGTGACAGTCCCGCCAGCCCATGAATATAATATTAAAATGACCGTCAATAAAATATTTAAAGACAGAAAAAACATGACTAAAACGACCCTCGTGGAAAAAAAGAGCGCGGAATAAAAAATTTAAGTGCCCTCAACGAGTATATCCCTCTCGATTTTACCAGAGAAGAATCCGCTTTAAATGGATCTGAAAAAAATATGGAGTGTAAATAAGTGAGAATGTTATTATTTAGATTCTTTTTTTTTTTAGGGGGGGGGGGGGTTCTGTAGTGAGAGTCCTTTTAGAGGATTTGGCTTTTATTTCAAAAGGTCAAGTTCTGACACGGACTTCATCAAACGCTTAAAGCCACAGTCACACGCTTAATTCGCAATTGGACACAGTAATGTCAACCATGATTATTTATTTAAAGTCACCCAAGACCGAAACCAAATGGAAATTCATGATCCTATTGTGATGTACTTATGAATTCAGCAATAGTGCTTCAGAATTCTTCAGAACTGTAGATCCGTTTTATATAATATACATTAATTTATTTCTAATTAATAATAATAACAGAAAAAAAGGTGTTCCGATATGCGCTTTCTGTTTGCCAACGACAGTTCGCTGCAGGTCACTGAAGGCAAAAAAATATATATAAAGACATTTGAACGACTGAGCGCAACGAAATCTGGGCCATTAGCGCCGACATCCATGGTGTAGCTGGATATTTTCTCAACAGGCTCTGAATTGAGAAAATTTCCTGCTGCAGGTGGGCCTCAAACCCCCGTCTCCCGTATGAGAATCCATGGCCTTAGCTAATAGAACACTGGGAGAACCGACTAGTTTTTGACATTCTGCACTTCTGGGTTGCCAAATCGGGGAACTGGCAATTGTAACTAGCTCAAGTATTTCCTTCTCCTGATATTCCGGTCGCACAATGGTCTCATTTCGAAGCTAAGCATAGGAGGATTTGGCATTACTGGACCACTCAGAGACATGTGTTTTGAGACAATTTATTCTTTTTCTTGACAAGAAAAGGTCGGAGATTGTTCTTAATCTCTGCAAAAATAAAGTATGAATGGTAACAGAACTTTGAGGACATTGCAGACTGCATCGGCATCTCTATCCCATCGGACTAACCAGCATGGTTGTCCAATATGGTTTGAGGACGAAGAAACTGCATATATCTGCATTCTGGAACGGACCACTTTGATGATCCAATAAACTTATCTGTACTGAACATCGCGAACCCTTTGGAGGTTCATCCTTGACAAGGGTCTGGTATACGGTTCATCCTAGACAGTATTACCTGACACCGGTTACCTAAATATAAACGGTCGCATTCACCATCCTCCGTTAAACCCTACGTGTTTCTAATCCTTGTAATTACCTTCCCGATGAGCAATTGTCATCAACCTTGCACTAGACTATTTATCGCCTATTACCACTTCCCCTGCCTGTTAGAACGGAAAGGAAGACAAAACGGTCTAACTTTCTAGAATCGTCGAACGATGGGAGTTTCCATGCCGATAATTACAATCCACAAACTACAAATTAATCGGATGAGAAATAGACCAGGCCTGACAATTAATGCGTTCCTCGCGAGAATGGAGACATATCATTAGATGGAGCGGATAGGGGAAAAGACAAAATGAAACAAAAAAAAAGAATATATACGACACAACTCAACAAAAACAAGGTGCCAATTAAAATATGGACGGCACGGTTCTTGGCTGACAATATTACATATTTAGTATCAATTAATATACTTCTGACATGCTATGACAATTGTGGTGACTTCGCGCTTTGCTGGACATGGATTTGTAATTTTAAAATGTTAATTTTTGTATTTCACGCATCACGAACACAATAGTAGTAAACTAATCGACTCGGCGCGGAACTTGTCCATCGTAGAAGGTTTCCACAACACCTAGAACTTAATATTGAATCAAGGAAAACAGAGAAGATATTATAAAAAAAACTTGTCTTAACTTCTAGAGTCTGGGATCCGCTTATTCCACAATGTCCAGTCATATTTACTTTTTTAAGTGAAGCCTTACATTTTATAAATATATTATATCATGTAATGTATACTATAAATATTATTGAGATGATATTTAATAAATAATTGAACTATTATTTTATTAACTGAAATGTTTGTTTTCTTCCTTTCAATTTTTTTTTTTTTATTTCCTTTTAAATTATTTATTTTTATTTGATTTTAAACATTTATACAGGTTAAATATTGTTTGAGAGCATACAATGTTTACAGTATTTACCTAATTCCTGAGTCCTGTATTTCAAGATATAATTTTGTCTCTTTGCATAAGCACTAGTTCTTAGAGTTTATGTTATCAATTAACCCTAATTGTCCTTTCTTGTAAAGAATAACAAATTAACAAAAGACAAACCGTACAAAATTGCAAATTTATTTACTTAGTTTGGTAAAGTAAAATAAAAATAATTCTGTTCCAAACTTGAAGAAAAATATATATACACAGCTTATTGCCTGGATTAGTTGAAAGTGTAAAACATTATTGCATATATTATAGTTACAGACAGAAATTTTTTTTTTTTCTGATAATTCGGCTAATTTTAAATCGAAATGACGGGGATTCGAGAATAACCGATACTGGGGCTGATATTAATCAGGAATTTCTCTTAACTGTTTTGATGAAAAATTAAATTCCGGAAGCACTTAAGTAGACTTTGTACGCTCTGTCCCATCAATTTTTTCTCGAAAATTTAAGCTTTTTAGGAACCGAGGAGTAATTTCCCTCTTATGAAATATTTATCACATGATTATTTTTTTTAAATTTTTAGCTGATTTTCTTTTTTATTATATTTAGCTTAATATACATACATATTATGGATTTTGAAAGAAGTTGCTTTATATGGACGAGTAAGAATTATAACTATACTACCCAATGAGGAAACCTTAAGCAAAATATATATATATTTGCGCATGTTTGTGTCTATGTGTCTGTAACACTATAGCAACCATAATTTGTGATATTTTTTTCTCTTTCGGCGTGCAATATTCACATTAGATGAGATGGCAGGTCGTTTTTTCACCAAAATCAGAATATTAGGGGAGGGGGGGATCGGCGCTAATGGCCAAGATTTATGTCGATGCGCGGTAAAAAAAAAAAAAAAAAAAAAAAAAAAAAAAAAAAAAAAAAAAAAAAAAAAAAAAAAAAAAAAAATATAGGGGAGGGGATGTCCAACCTGATTTTTTCCCAATAATCAGATGCTAATAATAATAAACGAATAAGCGAAAACGACATTTTCAGAAAAACAAATCCTACATTTTGAGCATTTCGGCATGGTCTTTAGAAGCTTTTAGCTGAAAATATGTATACACAAAAGACAAAATAGTAAGAAAATTGTAGATCATGACATAGGTTATAAAACATTTTTCTTATAAGTGCATGTTAAGTAAACAACGTTGTTTTTTTATTAACAAAATGATTATTAGTTTTATACATACAAATATTTTTAGGATTAATTTTTTACTACTTAAGGAATTATTTTTCTTTTATTGGTGACAATTCTGAAGACAACGTTTGTCAATTTTTGGTCAAATTTATTGTCTTCAACAAAAATGTTATCCTGTTATGTTATCACGAATATCAAATCAGTTAAATGACTTCTATATTTGAATAGCGGTAGACGTCAAAAGGTTTTGATTAATATCTGTTGTTTCTTTTGGCCTCCTCGGCCTCTCACCTTTTGTCAGACACCACTGAAAGGCCATTAATACAAGACCGGAACCGAAACGGAGCAGCGTGAAAGGATGATTTTTACATCAGAAAGGATTGAAAAGTATTACTTATTAAGGTAGAGAAAGAACAATTAATGTAATATGTATGAGGGGCAAGGAGAGGGGGCGAAGGGGGGGGGGGTGAGTTGATTAAATCCAAATAGGGCTGTGTTGCTTTTGTTCTAGCTTGGGAGGTGGAGGGGGAAGGGTGCTTTGCATATGAAATATGTTCAAATTAAACTTAAACTGTTATTTCAAAAGGCTTTAATTCTTCCTTTCCGTTTTAAACTATCTCTAAATGGTCTCTTAATTTTGGGGGGCCCTGCACGTGTATGGTAACTCTTCTCTCAGGTAGGGCTTACATACACTACCTCTTGTCGCCCACTAATCTCGGAAAATGGCCTAAAATGATAAAAATTACAATTATATGCCTGCTACGAAATAATCCTTTGTTAAAAATACTTTATCAGCTAAAGATGCGTTCACATGGGTCAATTGTTGACTGATTCCGGTGTGTATTACCACTCTAATGTTAAACAATTTATTTATAGCAGTTCGGTACTAATGTTTACCGAAATCTTGTAGTATTTAGTTTGGACTAATGAAAGCAATATATTTGTGTGTGTATATATATACAGAAGACTCTCGCTAATCCCCAGCGTCATCGGGGTCGGGGCATAGTCGGATTAGAGAAAACTCCGGATTAGAGAATTCAGTTAGAAACGATCACATATGTTTTTTAGAAAAGGTACCATATTCAATATTGTATATGTATTTAAGTAAAATGTTCGAATGTTCGAACTAGACTGGCTAAAATCAGTTGTTCCAGCCCCAAGTGCCTTGGTAGAAAATGTTTATTTCCTTAGTAGAAACACAAGTTCCTTCCTCTCAAACGAAACATATATGCCTTCTTTGACATCCATTCAATGAATTACCACGAAATAAATGTTTGGCTAGCTAGGAAGGCACTTGTACATAAAACATCTGCATCAATATACTTGATCATTGTACTGTTAACCTGTACAGATTTCAAATAAATAAAAGCTAGGAAGGGAAAGTTTCAGGGGATCCCTCGAGCCGGCCTAGCTCCGGCGAGTTCCGAGATCTGTCAGATTACAAAGAGCGATATATATATATATTTATAAAAAATCAGTCCCGTAACAGGCCACGAGGGCCCTGAGGGGCAGATACTATAGAGGTATCTGATTCTTGACCATACGGCACACTAGGGAGATAGTATGGTCAGTACTATGCTCCGGCCGCCTGATTTTCCCCTTGGCTGCTTCGACTGCTAGATTCATTAGCACCAACCAAGGTACCCATTATTAAATTAATTAAAGGCTGGGTTGGCCTAGGGGCGGCCAGGGAGGCCGAATTCAACCCATGAACGAAGACACTAGAAGAAAAAATCTTTAGTGCTTGCTCGGGATTTGAACTCAGGCCTCCAGCTTATTAGTCCAGTGCTCTACCACTGAGCTAACCTCGCCCCCTATATATATATATATATATATATATATATATATATATATATATATATATATATATATATATATATACACAAACATATTCGTCAGTTAAAACAATAGAGGGCACAATTGTCTGCTACAAAAGTAGGTATGCAGCGTTCACATAACAAAAGATTGGATGAGTTCATTGACCAGCAAAATCTTTCCATAAGGATGGGGGCTACTCCGGTGACCGATATTATTAATATTCTCTGTAGGTTTTAATTATTCTTTATTTTTAATTATTATTGGAGCACCGCAACAAGGGCGACATGCTCTTGCATTTCTCAAGAAGTGCCATTAACAGTTAAAAATAAAACGTACAATAGATACATACATGGTGACAAATTACGTAGATGTATCTCGTAATCATACAAAAATTTAGTTAATGAAGTGGGTATAAGATGCACATTGAGGTCTATAAAATAAGCAGTTAAAATGAGAGCTTCAGTTACTAATTTGCGAAATAAGTATACTTTTTCACTAAATGTCATATTCATTTCTATATTTTATGTATCTATGCACAAACATACGGATACATGCACTTACATATACACAGATAAAAGCATACATACATATCTATATGTGTATAATTTTATCTTCGGTTTGCTGATCGAAGCAGGTAATTAAAATATATGCTAGGATTTTACAATTAAATTACTAATTATTTACTGTTCACTAGATACAATTACTTCTATTCCTTGAAATGGAATAAGAAATTAAAAAAATTATTTTCCAAAATTGCAAAATAGAGTTGTAGACCTTTATGATGTCTTTATCTTTTACAACTGAAGATATAAATTAAACATAGTAATTTTTATTATAAACATATTAAAGTATTGAGAGAAAGTTGATCAATTTTAGTACACCAAAATTCAAAGCTAACCATTAAAAAAAAGTTAAAGGCTCTTTTAAGTAAGCACACATCATTCATTATTATGCGTCATAATATTTTAACTTCATTATATTTTCAAATTAAAAATAATAAAAAGAAAAACAAATAACAAATTAGTCTTGAGAAACACTATTCCTACTTGGAATGATAAAATAATTCATTCATTGTTAGATTAATACTGAACAGTTAAAATAAAATAAAGATTTATATCACACTGTTTGAATGTTTGTGGGATTCTATTACCTTATGTTTTATTCATATAATTAAAATAACGAACCTTATATTGTTGTAAATATTGAACGGGGAAGGAGGGTTTCATTTTCTCGTGATATCTAACAGTCTATCATTTTTAGGGTCAATTTAATATCCGTGCTATACCGGCATCTTCTCCAACGCATTTACAAATATTTTTGTATCTTTTTCATTTTATTTCTAATTCCACACCCGATTTAAAACCGTTTTAACATATCCAATGAATATATTTACATTTAGTTTTGACAGATGTGTGTAATATTATGTATACAATATTAATATCATTACAAATCACAACGCTTTATGATATTAAAAACGTGCTTGTTGCCGACAACTTTCGTTATCCTACCTTGATCATAATTTTCCCTTTGAATTTTAAATAAATATGGAATTTATATATACATATATATATATATATATATATATATATATATATATATATAATTTTATAATTACGACATCCGTATTTCAGTTCCCGAGAAGCGACACCTAATATCAAACACAATATCTCCAGATATTTATTTTTGTGCACAGGGAATAAGTAAAATATAATAAATTTTATATTTTTTTCGGGAACATCCTTTTATTAATTTAATTATTAATTAGATGTCTAGAACGTATGCACATGATCAGGTAATTGTTTTTTTTTTTCTTCAACATAGCAAAATCTTTGTTGTAAAGATCTGAAGGCAAGAAATAATTCATGCACAAGAATAATTTTAATAATAAAATTGAATAAAACGCCTACTCATTTGGCCAACTTCCAATCTATTTATTCTTTAAAAAAATGCTATTCATTGTATGAATAAAAATGATATTAATATAAAAAAATTATGATTGTTAATAATACTGTTGTTACATGTTAATTTATTTTATCGTTCTTCAGGGATTCATTTAAAAAATTATTTGATAATGAAAATTCTCATATAAATGCCGGATTGAATTCTAAAATACCACATATTTATTAAATACTAGATGAAAATAACAGAAATAGTATAATTGTACTATTGTTATAATTTGTCAAATAAAATTCGATCACATAATTAATATGCTTTCTATTTAAGATGTTATCCATGTACTGATTTGTCTATCATAATTATTAACAGACATACTCACTATTTGTTCTGAAACAGCTATATTATTTGTACCTTGTTAAATAATTTTAACACATGTAAATAAAAAATAACATGAAATTATTTTAATTTGATACTTTTTTGGGGGGAAATGTAAAAAATTAAAGTAGTGTCCTTTTCGGTGGATGAGAGCTAGTAGACATACCCCAAAAAAATAAACAATGAATTAACCTCTTACTTATAAACGGCTATGTATAGAGTAGAAGCTTGTTAAAATATTTAAGTGAAACGATAATACATTCAAAGCGTGGGAGAGAGCGAAGATGAATATAATGTACAGTAAGTTAAATTTACCCCAACATTAATGTCGACAATAAATTCTGTTAGCTGTGTTATTCATACAGCGCAGTCCGAAATATATATTTGATGAGTGATTAACTCTTGATGAAACAGGAAGCCGTCAATACATGAATTAAAGCGTAGCCTATATATAAATGGAACAAAGGGACCTCCACGGCGCTTCGGAGCTTGAAATATTTAAAGCGGGCTTATAAAAGTTTAATTAGGTCCTTTGAGCTGTTCCCCCAAGGCCCAGGGTGGTGGGATATTATTTGAGGGCGATGCCGGGGTATTAAAAATTCAGGGGCGAAGATTAAGGGACGAGAACTCCCCGGTCACAATATATGAGAGAAGGGTGCCGTGTTTCTAGAAGAGGTGCACGTGAAGGAGAATAGGCCTTCCAGAGGAGTGGGGGAGACATTTTTACTCATTAACAAGCCTTAGAACAAAAAAAAAAAAAAAAAAAAAAAATGTGTGCACGGGGGTTTGAAAACCATGAGACCCCCTACCCTCCCTAACTGGGAGATTAGCTCTATAGTAGAAGGGGTTGCATTGAGCAAACAGTGGAGGCGGTGCAATATGGATCTGCAGCGACGGATGAAGAAAGTGCATTGTCCCGGTGCAACGGGGTCCCTCTCTAAGGGTGCCACTTGACTCAACAACACTAATGGTACCAGCACCAACACTCTCTACATCACCCATACACCAATACAACACCCATACACCAATACAACACCGTGTTGCCATGTCGATCTTACATTCTCTATACAAAAATACTCTCACTCTCTCACTCTATATCGCTCTCTCGCTCACTACATTTTTATATTACTTTTTGATTAATTACTCTATGCGAGGAAAAATTAAAACTCTCTAACCGGCAACATTAATCCGCAGCCACTAATGCATATTGCGTTTATCCATGACAGTATCCTAAAATTATTCTAATAAATCAATAATTTTAGAAAATCTGAAGGTATGTAGCTCACTCTCTCTCTCTCTCTCTCTCTCTCTCTCTCTCTCTTTCTCTATCTATCTATAGGGGAAGGTGTTGTACCTTTGACCACTTTGCGAAATTGAATTTTTTTTAACTTGAATATTAACGCTAAATTCATTTTTGGTATTTCATTGTGATTAGTATTCTATTGCTTATCATATTTAATTTTTTCAAGGTTCTAGCTTTACATTTAATATTTTTTATTATTTTTTTAAAAAATAATCGTACAGTGGTCAAAGGTACAACATGTACTTGTACCTTTGACCACGGGGTGTTGTACCTCTGACCACGAAAAACAATACAGTCGTCCAGAAAAAAAATTGTATTCAGTAATATTGCAATTAATTATAAGTTTAATAAATACAGGACAAGGATGTAAGCATAATAAAAAAAAACTATTATTGATATTATGTTATGCTTAATATGCTGAAAAATCCAGTCCAACCGATAAACGTTTTAACTGTCAAGCAGATCCACTAGCAATAGTAGGGTATGGGAGTTTAGCCACAATGTCTTCAACATCAATATCATACAAATTTTCATCTTCTCTCGTAAACTTGTCACTTAAACTTTGTTTTTTCAAATATTGGATCTTAAACATTGGACATTTAATACCACAGATCTCTGCGACTAAATGTTTAATAGTAATATTAAATATTTTTGTAAAATTTGTAGCGGAAGAACATAAAAGTTGAATTATAAAAAAAATACTCAGGTGTGTTGTACCTTTGACCTGGTCAAAGGAACAACAACTAGTCGTGGTCAGAGGTACAACACCCAGGTAAAGCAAATTAAAAAGCATGCTAAAAATTTTAGGGTTAAGAAAAATCAATTTCAGAAGCTACCCCATGTTTCTTATTGCAATAGCTACTTTGTCAAATGATTTCCATCTAAAAAGACATAATACAGAAAATATGATGAGGCATAACGTCATCAATAAATAACTTACATTTTTATGATAGAAATTGATAAGTATTTTTTGCAAGAATCCTCTTTGACTTGAATAAACCAAAGTAGGTTACACAAAGCCTCTAGTGAACGAGCTAAACACTAGTTACACCAAAATTTATAAAATGTTGCTACATGCCGCCAAAGCGTCGGTGGTCAAAGGTACAATATGGTCAGAGGTACAACACCTTCCCCTATATATATATAATATATCCAATTGTAAGTTTAAAAAATAAATATTATAAAGCATTGAAAATTAAGCAGTAATTTGATAATAATTTATTATTTATTTATTTAAATGACCACAACTTTCGCTATTTTCACAATAAATATTTCCTATAAATAAAAATAGTGTTGGACTTTCTGTCGCTTTATTTAAATACAAACACGCCAAGGGGGTGGCTTGGGCATGGTCAATCCTTTTTCTAATGGACCAATATTAACAAACTTATAATATATGTAATATTATACAATTACATAATTGGATGAAAAACTATTTTTATAATTGGATGTATATGTATATTTCCAATCGTTTAATTAGATGTACATAAAAGTTGTATAGATCGAAACACCTTGGTAGCAAATTCTCATAAAGAAATATTTAATAATAATTATATAATGCAAATAGCGTGTATTAATATAAATATGTCCCTAGAGAGCGTAATAACTGTTTTCATTGCTTTATAATAGGCAAATAATATTTCAAATTAATAAGAAATATATATTTTATAATTATCACAATTATAAATGTTTATATGAAGGATATCTTTCTTTAAATCATTGGCTCATCAGTTTATAAAAAAAATATGAAAATTTATTATAACCACTGAAATAAATATAGGTGCAAGTTTCTTTTGGACTGACTTTATTTTTGTAATCTAATTCGCTGTCATCAATACTTTATTCTAATATTTTTTAAAAACTGAATTTAGAGGAGTTCGATATGTTTCATTTTATAAACTTGTAGATTTTGTTGTTTATTCGACAATATTAAATTTGTTGTTTTATAAAATCAATCTCATTATTTTTTAAATCGTTTTATTAGCAGAAAAATACCAGCGCATTGCGTTTTAAGATAATATTTTCAATATTTAAATGAAATTACCTTCATAAAATCGTTTCAAAATAAGCGGCAAAACTAAACTGGTCATTATAATAGTCACGACACTTGTTTTATTAGTTACAGTTAATCAAGCTTTGAAGAATGGATAATGTCAGAAAATGCCAAGGTTTCTGTCAAATGTTGCATAATTTTAATATATTCAATAAGTGGTAATGAATGTTTGATTGCTATTAAATCTGTTGTTTAATGACCGCCTTTAATATAAAATTAATTTCTATTTATATATTTTTATTACCCTCCCACTTAGTCACTACAATATCGATTCAGTAGAATATTTATTTCGGTATATATTGCATAAAGTCTAATTTTGTTTAGATTGGAGGAACACCATTTATTTTAATGGATTCGGTAAACACTGCTTTATTTTAAAATGTAAATATCTTTTTATTAATGCATAAATTTATTCAAGGCAAAATATTTCTTTCTAAAATAATGAGGAGCATAAAAAGATTTTTGAATGGAAATTGGAAATTTGATGTTTTGACCTTGGAGCTCTGTTGTTTAGGGAACCCCCCCCCAAAAAAAAAAAAAAAAAAAAAATCAAAGGTCTAAATTGTTAAATAATTACTTATCGTATACATTAAGATGTAACTCATTCATCGTGATATAAAAAAATGATACTTCTGTATACTGTACTCTTAATTAAGTTACTGATGTTTTGAAAATTTGTATTAACTTTTTTTTTTTTTTTTTTTCATTTTGACCTTCCAAACTCCCGGGGACCGGTCCTCCAAAAAGATGATAAATAATCTAACATATTAGGCCACATGCTCGGCATTCGAATTGCCAGGGAAGAAAATACATTTTTTTTTTTTTTTTTTTTTTTTTTTTTTTTTACGGCACATCTACATCTAGGTCATGAGCGCCGACATCCAGGGTGCAGCGAGGAATTTTACCAGCGAGCCCTGGGATGATAAAATTCCTGCCGGAGGTTGGGAATCGAACCCACCATCTCCCGCTTATGAATCCAAGGCGCTAGCCATAGGACCACGGGAGACCCCTTACAATTTATTAACATAAATTTATAACTGGTTTTATTTACATTCCGAATGACATTATCGTGATTAATATTATTTTTATTTATAGAGAAATTACTCATCAGGACATCAGTAACATAAACAGCACATAATTTTTTCTCCCTCTCTTTATAGATTGTTCTTATAAGATATATATCTTCGTGATATTTTTTCTATGATCGAAGAAGAAATAGCATCAATAATAATCATGTAATATCGCCATGTTGATGTTATGATTTACAATTTCTGAGTCTATTATTGTGATGAATATGAAATTGTTAATGCTTGGATTAAATTGATTGTTTTAGAATTGTCTTAAGAAGAATTCAATATGGCTTTGTTGATTCTGAGATAAATTGTATGCTTCATGCTTCAGTACGTAAATTACATATAATATACTAATTTGCTGCATTATCAAAATATGAAATTACTAAATCAAAATTTGTTGGCATGTGCTCAAATATATTGTCGATACAAAAGCAAAGTACCGAATGTGAAAAAATGAATTTTTCATTTTCAATCTATACTAATTTCTGTTGGACTGATGTAGGGTAAACTCTCGAATCTAAGTGCACTCAGTGAAAAGGGAAAGTAACCACTGTCAAAAGGTCGAATCTGCCGAATATTGGAAAGCCCAAAAGCAATGTAATGAATAAAGTTTTTTCACTCTGGAAAGTGGTGATTTTTACATTCAATACTTTGCATTTGTATCGACATTATTAATGTCAAGGATGCACATTGACCTAGGCTAGATGGAATTACGTTCTGGCCACAGGAATATCAGCTTCCACCAGCATTTCCTTCCTAGATATGGCTTAGATAGAATTTATGCCTCGAATATGGCGGCTACGGGAATTAAGTCTCTACATGGAAACAAACAGAGCGGAGCCCGAGACAATCACAGGAGCAGACCGACAATTTCCGCCTCCTCCTCCCCCCCTCCGGCCAAACATATTTAACACTGATTGAGTCTCAAATAATGCAGTTACTATCAGCAATTCTCGCTCGAGGGCCAGAACTGCCCGGGACGGCAGCTGGTTTAGCCGGACCCGTAACCCACTGGGACCAATAGGTTCGCGGTTGTAAATTTATAGAAGTGGAATTGAGATATAGCAATATTGCCATCGACCGCAGTCGGTCCATTAGTAATAATTTCATTTCGGCTCGGATGTTCTATATGTGACAAGCAATGAACTTGTCAGAATCATCAGAATTAGTTCCACCAACTTGAGATTCTTGTATTTTGTGCAACAATTTCTAACGTTCAAAAAAATATTATTTTTGAAAGAAGCAGCCCAAAGTATAAGAATCACATAAACAAAACCAGTGTAATCCGAGCGTATTCATCAAGGCCAACAATGAAATGTAAAGTTCTGATCAATTATATTTCTCATCTAACTTGATTCAGTTGTAAAAAAATAAGAAAGTTTTTGGAGGTAAATACCAACTTCCATTGATCCAATTTTACAGATTTTCAGCATACAAACTTTTTATGAATTTCGACTGTTATATAGCGGATTAAAGATAGGGCTGTTGGATATGGATTTTTTGTTTTTCGGAATTAAATATTTTATTATTCGTTTTAAATATCGCCAATGGGCAATTACTAATTTTATTTCCATAATAGCGTAGGGTATACAGGTGATAATTCTTTTAAATGTTTGTGGATAAAATTATTTTTATAGATATGTCTTCTCAATTTGCTCGAACGTTTGGACTATTTTTGAGAAAGGTCCCTTTGAAACCACACAACACTACTGGTTAATTAAAAAAAAAAAATGAAATGTTGGGGTTCACTGTTTCCTTTATTTTGCGTAATATCTCCAAAAAAGCCCGTTTCACATTGGCTTAAATCGTCCCATAATCTCTAACTTCGTCAAATAATTTGATTGGATGGCCACTTGGTGCCTAATCTTCGGCTTGCGTGAAATTATGTTTTGGGACTTCGGAGTGACGTTTTCCATTCTTGGCGATAAAACATCTTACAAAATGAGACATGTTACCTTCCACAACAATTGATAAGACGACTATTTGTTTCTGAGAATCTACAGTTTGCGGTTCTTCATTAATACTATAAGGAGGAACAGGTGGGATCTTGAACTCGTTGCATTGAAAAGAGTAAAGATGACAGTTTCCACGATTTCTGAAATATGTATCCTAAAAAAATGACACTTTGGTGCTGGAAGTTATTTTTGATTAGTATCTGCGTATTCTATAGGGGGACCAGGTAGGATCTTGGTACCTTCCAAATGTAAATGAGCTCGGGTAGGCGGTAAAGGCCCGCAAACTCGCCATCAATCACAATCTACAGTAAGCGTACACCGGTAAGAGCGAGCTTATTGTGCCAGCGTTCAAAAACCTCAGCTCAAGACAAAGGGGATTGGAGGGGGTAATGCATTCGCATCCCTCACTCCGGGAGCAGAATAAAAGCAGCTAACTATTTTTGTTCTCAGCTTTCACTCTCCCAGCGGCACTCTCAGAGTGGACTTCCATCGTTGGCGATGAAAAGACAAACAAATTGGAAAAGCAATACCCCGTACACGGTCCGATTGTAAACAATAATTTACAATGCAAAGGTTGATTTCATTGTCCTGGATCATTGTAGGACCTGGGTAGGGAGGGAAGCCAGGAGGCTGCCGCTCGCCCCGTGCCCCGCGGAAGGATAAATAATAAATTAAAAAAAACTCTGGGAAAAAAACAAGGGGCCAGCAGAGAAAAAACCCGGCACGGACTTCGACAAAGGGTTAGCCCGAAGTAAAAAATGCAATACATCACGGAATAATGTTGCAGAAATCAAATTACAGACTATTTTGATTGATGACTAATTTATCCACGTGGAATGGGTAGGAAATAACCCACCCTCTCCCTTTTCCTACATTCCCTAATTTGATAACTTCCCGGACTCTCCCTGTTCGCTCCTCAATCCCGTTCGCGCCACCCCTGGATTTACCATATCTACCATACTCCGTCTAAACTCAAACCGATCAATGCAGCTCTTACCATATAAATCCATGTTTGGATATAGTCCTGTAAAACGTCGCAAGCATATGCAGCTTATAATGAGGTGTAGATAGTTAGGCGTAAAGGTGATAAGCAGTCAGGAAATAATTGGGATTCGGCTAAGAATAAAAATCATATCATATTTATGAAAAAATATCTACATTTAGAACGTTTCACCATGCTATTTGGCAGCCTTCTTCTTCAATCATTGGCCTTCCTACAGTGCATGCAGAAATATCTCAACTATTCCCTGAGGTCATATCAGGACCTAGGAAGAGCGAACGGCGAATCACAAATTCCGGATGTTGGGAAATCGAAGTCAAAGTTCTAGAAGCGCTTCAGGATATCAAGGGCGAATGTTTTCTCTATGGAATGCTGATTCATAAATCTTATTGGAAAATTATGCATTTGAAATTCTATGTTTTAATTATAATTTTTACGAGTGAGTTAGGGGTAATACAACTCTAGGAGAGACGATTTAGACCCGGGATTTGCCCTTGAAATAGGACATTGAATTTTTCATGATGACGGTCCTATTTTCTTTAGCTTGAAACTAAAGTGAGAGAACTTAAGGCTATCCAGACAAACAGTGTTAAGCGTCATGTTACCTACATCTTTCTGAATCAGAAAATAAAATAAACAAAAAGTCGATTTTTCTGATTCGCCCTTACTCTTCCAAAGTCCTGATATGCAAGTTAACCATATATTTATTCTGTGTTGTACAAGGGAAACCAGCAATGTAAATGGACACATTTTTATCTCAATTAAATAACAAATAATAGACTGTGAATTAGAAGACAACTTCCATTTATTATTATTTTTTTTTTATTATATTTTTCATACGGCACATCGACATCTAGAGCAGTAGTGCCTATCAGAATAACTTTTTATTTATTAAAAATCAACTGTTGAAGCCAATAAGCGCTTAATAAAGTAATTTAACTGTTATTGATACATATCAATTAATTTCAGCTTGAATTAATTCATTATATTTCAAGTTGATTTGTATCATCATCTGCAAACTGTAATATTGCAAAAAATGGCTCGCTTAAATTATCAAAAATGTTATAGAAGTTTTATTAATAATTTTAAAGAGACGCACCCTTAAGTCGCAGCCTTTTTAAATAATTCCAAATAAAGAGTAACTACGGTTACGGTTTGACTACAGAAATTATTTTTGTTCAGAAAACGCTGAATAAACTACAACTTGACTTGCTATCACTGTTAATCAATGCCTTATCTCTTTAATATGAAGCAGTATTACTCAGAAAATGGAGTTATCGAATCAATAAATATCCGTTCAAGTGGTTAAGGAGGAGGGGCGAGGCCCTGTCGGGGTAAATTGTCAAAAATACATTCTATTAGTGTTGTCGACGGTTTTAGTAAATATCTTAAGACCACTTCGGCCCAATTATGGTGGATATATCTTTTAACCCGTGAGTTGATAATACCTATAATACAGTTTTCTGAGGTAAGAAATTAATTAATTATTACAAGTCAACCAAGCACATATTTTGAACACACTATTATTTTATTTAAAACTAGCTGTTACCCGGTGTGCCATGCTGCACCTACTTTCTGCATCTAGAAAAGCCCAAATAAATTAGAAACCAAATATGTAATATTAAAATCTAATAACATAAATCTGCAACTCTTCGGGTTCAGTGTCGAACCCGTGACCTCGGAACTGTAAGTCCTAGACGATGTTAACCTAGACTATGACACTCCCCTGATCTAGACCTACATGTGTGCCAAGTTTGGTCAAATATAGTCAAACGGAGTGGATTTGTATAAGGAACAAACATACAGACAGATAGGTGGGTAGACGTTCTTGACTTAGCCTACCACACTGCCCGGATCAACACCTACCTCTGTGCCAAGATTGATCAAAATTGGTCAAACGGTGTGGATTTGTATAAGGGACAAACATACAGACAGACAGCTGGTAGACGTTTTTGACTTAGCCTACGACACTCCTCAGATTAAGATCTACATGTGTACCGAATTTAGTCAAAATCGGACGAAAGGTGTGGATTTGTATAAGGGACAAACATACAGACAGACAGCTGGTAGATTTTTTTGACCTAGCCTAGGAGATTTCTCGTATCAAGACCTACCATTATTCCAAGTTTGGTCAAAATCGGTCAAACGGTGTGGATTTGTATAAGGAACAAACAAACAGAAAAACAGACAGACACGTGATTTTTATATATATAGATGGTGTATAAGATGCAATAGATATCTAAAAGTAGATAAATACTTGATATATTTTTACAAGTAAGAGCAAACTATTTTTTTTTACCCTCCAAATTTATTATTATTTGTCTACATATATCACGCTTACATAAATCGGAACGCTTACATTTTCGAGTCCATATGCTTGAAGGTACTCGTAATACAGGTTCCTTAACGTAGGAAAACGAATGAAAGCACTTTTAAAGCGATTTCAGTAACAGTTTACGAGAAAAAATGATAGAAATACTTTTCCAAACTACTTTTCTGGTTGGGTAATCAGAAACGATGATTGGTTCACTTGAAACTTATACCAGGTATTTGACATTCATCTAAGATATTTAAACTTTGGCACCATTTGGAGGTAAGAAGTATATGGAAAAAAAAAAGTATTAATGGGGATACAAACTTTCCGGATCTCAGAATATTTTCTAAAATATCTCGAAAACGGTTGGTAACTCGTAGTAAATGTAAGGCGGCTATTCAAAGGTTACTAAATTCTCTACAAAAAAGATTTTGTTGCAATGTTCGGTAGGGCGATGTCAATCGAAGAGATAAGCGCTCGAAACTTCAAAGTTCAAGCCAACATGCACGGTTACCTCCCCATTGTGTTTCCTGGGTAACTCCGTGCAATAATAAGCTGTACAAAATTATGTATTAGCGTTAATTTTGATCATACCTTATTTAACGCAATATAAAAACGACTTATCGGCCGTGGTGAAGCACGGGTATTCAGCTAGTTTGTCTACATATATCAAAATTCCGCAATGAAATATTTTTTTCAATATGGGTAAGAAGGTAGCCATAGCCGATATTATTGAAAGAAATATCCCAGGATTTTAGTACCGTCCAAAAAGCTATAGGCCCAGATAAGCTGTTTGGCAAATACTGACCGCAATATAAAAAATAAGATGCTAGCCCCGATCACCTGCCAATCCTTAAGACGTTAGGAATTTTCAATATTACCGCTCCTTCTTAGTATATATATATATATATATATATATATATATATATATATATATATATATATATATATACTAAGGGATATATAACCCGACCAAAATTGATTATTTAAAACATTGTAAATTTTAAAGATGTTCAGATATAAATAATCATTTGTCATTGTAATTTTTATACTGTTTAATCATGACAATTAAAAGAAAAAGGAAATGCGAACTGATAAGATGGCATGAGCGGTAGTACAAATAAAAATTACATTACACAAGTAAAGAATAATAAGTTTATTGTGCTAATAAAATAATTAGCGTGTGTAAATAATTTTCGGGGACGCTAATTTAAAAAAAAAATATATACTTCCTCTCATAATAGATTACAAAAAAAATACTCGCACTTCATTTGTAGCCATAAAATTATTAGAATATATTATAAATTATTTTTTTTTTCATAGCTTTTACGAAATAAGGATAACATTTAAAACAAAAAAGTGTACTTTTTATACTATTTCTAAGGAAATAATATTATTCTAAAAGGAAACGGAGGAGTAGATTCATCGAGCAAATAGTCTACAAACAGAATAACAGTTATGAGATTTGTAGTCTGAAAAATAAAAATAACCGTTTTTGCATGAATGGAAGATACAATGGTTATTTTGTTTTATGTTGTTAAGATATATGCGACATTTTTTTTTATTATTTAAATTTCATTTATGTTCGATGAGAAAGTAGAATTACAAAAAAAAAAAAAAAAAAAAAAAAAATATTCTACGTTACAATAAAGAAATTAGAGGATTCTTTTAGCACATTGTCTTCGACTGTAACCTTAAATAATAAAAATATTTTCTAGTTAAAAAGTATAAGGCAGTTTTTTCAAGCAAAAAATTCACTCCAATGTATCTGCAGTAATTCAATATTAAAATTGTTTTCCCACCCTGTTTTTTTTTTTTTTTAATTTCCTCCTTATTAGGTGTTTTACGGGATAGCGAGTTTTCGACTATAAATCAGACGTTATACCTTGTTAGAATGGCAGTTTAGGATGTAGGAAGACATATAAAATTTTCCTTTATAGGGAACGAGTCCGGCTTGAAAAGAATTAAATTTTTATCCTTGTTCGAGAGAGGGACAATATATGGGGCTTGACGTAGGCTCGGCCAATTTCGAGGGCCTCTCTGAAATGGTGTGGGGGGAAATGAGAAATACAAATGTTCGTAGGGGTGGGGGGGGGGGTTGAGGAATGGGACATTTTCATTTATGCCGACGTCCGGTAGGATTGGAAATGGATGAGGAAGAAGGAAAGTTAAGTCTTGTAAGGTAAACTTTGCTTACTTCATAAGATCTTATTAAATGTAATTGTATCTAATTTTATATCACATAAAGTAGCAGACCCAATCTATGGAGTGGATGAATGAAAAGGACTAAAAACGGATGGGTAAACATTGACGTAGTAATATGCATAGTTATAGATGATATGGAAAACTAGGGTTAAGATTAGCAAATAAAGTTGTTTGGGATGAAAATAAGTTCATTCAAAAATATACTATACATATAGGCGCTAATAGCGTAGAAGTCGATGC
>OX328127.1:70262676-70545271 GCA_946811695.1 Gonocerus acuteangulatus | reverse complement strand
GAATCCAAAACGAAAATTATATGTATATATATATATATATATATATATATATATATACTATATATATATATATATATATATATATATAGAGAGAGAGAGAGAGAGAGACATACATATATATACACGTATATATATGTATGTATATATATATATACATATATATACACGTATATATATGTATGTATATATATATATATATATATATATATATATATATATATATATATATATATATATATATATTACTAACAACTATAGGTAGCTTGGTTCACAATTAAAAATGGTCACTGACTGTTACCTGTGGTTTTCTCTACCCTCCGGCACTCATTAGTATGCGTATAGTATCTTTTTTATAATTAATGATTAAATATAATATTAATTTGTACATATTTCATTTAAAATGTTTATTTTGTTGATTATCTGTTCATGCTATGAAGTAAGTGCTTGGAAAAAAACTATTGTTCACTAACCTGTTTATAATGTTCAGGCACAAATTGGTGTTGACAGCAAAATGTTCTTATAAGTGATTTTTATTTGCAGATCTATAATACTTCTTTATTGGTTTAACTATTCTGTTTATTAATTCTTCATTTTTGTTTTGTATTTTAGCTGACGAAGGCTACCAAAGAGTAGCCGAAACGTCTTTAATATAGATTTTTACGAAAATCGTATTGATGTTTTCTCAGCCGTATCCCAACTATACCCTGACTACTTATAGGTAGCATGTGCTTATGGTTGTACTCGTAACATATAAACAGTGTGATACTATTTTGTATTTTTTTTATTGGCATACTAAGGACCACATAAAATAAGCAAATTCATTTTATGTGGTAGGAGAATATATACATACATATATATATATATATATATATATAAAAGTAAAAATGGAATGGTTGGGATTCGGCTAAATAAACCTCAATATGATTTTGTTTTAAAAAAATCTATATTTCGGACGTTTCGGCTACTCATTGGTAGCCTTCGTCAGCTAAAATGACAAAAAAAAAGAGAAATTAATACAAAAACACAAAAAAATTATATACATTATAAAATTTTTTTTCTGTTTTTGTATTAATTTCTCTTTTTTTTGTCATTTTAGCTGACGAAGGCTACCAATGAGTAGCCGAAACGTCCGAAATATAGATTTTTTTTAAAACAAAATCATATTGAGGTTTATTTAGCCGAATCCCAACCATTCCATCTTTACTTATCACCTCGACGGCTAACTATGTAATCATCATTATATATATATATATATATATATATATATATATATATATATATATATATATATATATAAATTATAAAAAATAAATAATTATACGTAAATAAAGGGCTTCCAGAGAATAGCTATGTAGACAGACCTTAGTGTAAGTGTTGTTCTTTTGGGATTTTTTGTTGTTCGTGTGGCACTTTGGAGTCAATACAACTCTACAAACATCACGAATCATTCAATTCAACAAATTATAGAGAGAATTTGCATCTAGTGTATTTGATTATTTGAAAATCGCAATTTCAATTGAATGATTCTTGCGTCCTGCTGCATTCAGGAAGTGCACTAAAAGCCAGCAGGAGTGAAGGGCACGCGTCGGTAACACGAACACACACAGATGCCGGTAAGGAACTCAGGCCCTCACCTCTTCAAATATACATGGTTCAGCTATCTTTTCTCTTTCCCTGTGTCTACCCGCCCTTTCTGTGGCGTGGGGGGGAGGGGGTTCGCATTTTGGTTTATTTAAATCCTCTTCGCGTTATTCAGGAGCACACATTACGATTAGCCTTTTCCCAGGGAACAACAAAAAGAGAAAAATAAAAATAAAAAAAAAGACGCGGATACACAGAGAGAAAAAAAAAAAAGAGATAAACCTAAAAAACACAAACACACACCGACCCTACGATCCGAGGATAATACATTTTTTAAAAAATTCTTCTCCCGAGCCCCATCTTGCCGGGGTACTTTGATTCCGGAACCATATTCCATAATTAACGCCTCTTTCAGAATAAATAGGTCTATATGGATGTATTCTGGAAGGCAGTGGGATATGCTTTGTACAGGGAGGTATGGACAAATGGTTCGGGCCAACCCTTCTGGATTATCATGCCCTCTATCTCTGCTAAGCCTCTTTCCACTTTTTTTTGTTGTTAACACATAAAAATTGAATCATTTGTCTTCTTTTTAAAATAACATCCTCCCCCACCTAACCTCAGAAAAAAGGTAATACATATCATTTCTTCAGCTTTAAATCACTTTGTGGAGACGTCGGATTTAAGTCTTTGAATAATGACCCTTCAAAACAATTATTTAAAATTGTCTACAAGCTTTTGATATAACCTCATGAGCTTTCTAGGCAACACATTTGTGTAGAAATCAGCGTTCATTGGATTGCTAAGTTTTACTAAATTGTAGTCGAAAAAGTACTTTATTGGTCAGTTCTTGTTCGGATTAGCCCAGCAAGTGATTTTATTTAGTAACGGTTGCTATGTAATTCGATACCATTGATTCAGAAATAGAAATAAATGTTTAAATATTATTTAATTTATTTTTGTTTATGTGATTGCGGAAGAAGAAGAAAAATATTTTATTTTGGACCAAAACAGATGGTTTTTTTTTTGAAAAATGGAAAGAAAAAGAAAACAAAAAAAAAAAATAAAAATAAAAAAAAAGAAACAAAAATAAATAACTGAAAAAAATAAATAAATAACTAGAAAAAAATAATTAACTAGAAAAAAAATAATTTAAAAAAATAAATAACTGTGATTGCGGTTATCTAGCGGTATTTCAGACACTCAAATGAAGAACTTTTTGAAAAAATCCTTAATGTAGAATTTTGTTCTTCAGAGGTAACTTATTAAAAATATATTAATTTGTTTGGTTATGTGTAAAAATTATATTTATTTAAAATTTTAACGTCCATTATTATTAAGTACGAATTTTAGGACGGGTTATCTATAGGTTAACACCCTTTTCTAGCCACGATAGGGCAGATGCCTTTTCTCTTTTCAAAACAAAAGCCACCACCCCATAGGGGGAATCGAACCCAGGACCCTTGGCACGGAGTGTTAAGAGCTCACGCTTTAACGCTCACGGCCACAGGGCCACCAAAAATTATACAAAATTCGTTTTAAATATATCGTATGTTTTTTTAACCAATATATTTTAATTTATTAATAAGTAACTGTTATTAGATAAAGTCACTTGCGGTGCTAATCTGAATAAGACCATATTGATCATAACGAAGAAACATAGTGGACTATCCAACATTAATTGGTTTCTGACATACGCCGTGATATTCAATCCTTATTACATTTTTTAAAGTTTTAATTGGTTTTGGAATGTTTCAAAATTTGGTCTTTATTGATGTCTTGAAAAATCAAAAATATTTAAAAGATAAAAACATTCGATTATTGACTACTCTAAACTAAATATCGAAAATTGAAGGAACTATGGCATCAAAAGTCCGTGCATGTGTTGGCTCAATAGTCAATAATTATTGATTCGGCGAGAACAAGTAGAATTGATTTCAATTTCTTCCAGATTCCTAGGCACGATTTCCAGAATTATACCGACTTGAGCTTAACAAGTTAATTTAATTAGAAAAAAAATAATCGATAAACGTAATAAATATAAAGGAATATAGGGGAAATTGAATTAAATTGTTGGAAATGTATCTTGCAAAAAAAAAAGACTTGATTTCTCAAAGTATGTGCGTTCACATTGTCAAAGAGGAGAGTTTTTTCGATATTCATAGCCATCCTTTGATCTACTGCAACCTTTTTTTTATTTGATGAAATTAAAACCTTCACTTTTGAGCGGCAAAATAATTTGTATTTTTCTTTTAGTATTGCGTGTTTTCAAAACAAAAGAAAAATTGATTGGCTTTTAAAAAAAATCTTTTATTTCGACCTTTGATTGTTTATTTTAACCAACGTTTTTTTTTTTGGTTGAAAAAAAATAAGAACATTTCACTATATTGTTATAATATCGATTTTGAACATTACTAATGGTGGAAAAATGTTTAAACGGTTCTATTATAGTTTTAATTTTGTTATATTGTTTTTTAAGATAAGATTACTAATTTATTTAGGGGAGCAGAGATATTGGAGCGATTAGCTCTTCTCAAGAATTGGACACAAGTACTCTATTAATCTATAAAAATGTAACATAAATAAAAGATGAAAAGAGCTTAATATAATATAAAAGAGATAGTTGGAATAAATAAAAATTTAAATTAAAAAACTCAGAGGGTTACTGAAACATTAAAGTCCATAAAATTAACAATTGTTTTACTTTTTATTTCTGAACGTCAACAAAGGCGATTTTCAAATTTGAAGGCCTATTAGAAAATGTCAGAAATAAAAATAAACTATTTAAATGATTTGTTTTGGGGGGGGGGGTTTACCGACAAATTTTATTGTTAGCACATGATTAGTAGTTAAAATTACACATTGCATTATATTTATATATATATATATATATATATATATATATATATATATATATATTATCTTATAAATGTATCTCTTCTAGATATATTTTCCTCTTCTTTTAACAAAGGCCTTATAGGTCAAAACATTGTTTTAAACTTAGTTTATACCATTTGATTTTATTTTATTTATTCACTATCGTATTGATAGTTTTAATATAGTAGAAAAAAGGTTTGTGTCGATGTTCAAAAAATTATATTTTGTTGTAGAAGTGCCCCTGAAGAGGTGCGAAGAAAAGATGCACGAAACATGTCGGGCCCAATAAATAAAGTGGTGTAATAAAGGAAGACTGCTTTAATGACCCCATGCCTCCTAGGATAAAAAATAATTTTTATTTTATTATTATCTCCTAGTTTATGGTAATTGGCCTCTCTTTACAAGACAATTTTTCTGAAATTATTTTTTTTTTTATAATATAATTATTTAAAAAAATAATTTCAGAAAATTAAAATAATAATAATAATTTCAGAAAAAAGAGTGGCCAAGTGCCAGAAACTAGTCGACAAATATAAAATGAAATGGTGTAAATGAAGTTTAAAACAATTGTTTTGACCTATAATTCCTTTACTAAAAAAAAAAAAGTCCGTCTCGCAGGAACTGCATCATCTTAGCGCGGTTCCGTTCATATCCCTAGTCTAATTTTGAAAGATTAAAATAGAAGCAGTTATTATTTTGGTTCCACCAGTCTTTTTTTTAATTAATTATTATAATGGCGTGTCAACCCTTAAGGTCACTAATGCCATTCCTGTGAGTAGTAAAGTCTTGAAAGGTCATGATTTACAATCTTACCTGGAAGGGTCGGCTACACTAGAAACGGACCCGCTAGTGGCAAGGTCTATGCATCTTGGAAATCTATATTTCTAACAATAAATTGTTTTTGTTATTTTACTTAACCAGTTTTATTGTCAAATACATTATACATAAAATATTAAACGTAACAAAAATTTCAACATATTAGTTTTAATGAAAGTAGAACATGCAGAAAATGTTTCAACTGAATCCCATGATTCTAAGTACCCAAACCAAAAACGGTATTCAAAAACTATTTTTTTAAGCACTCATTTCTCCGATGAATCGATAATTGCTTCAGAATTATTAGCATTTAGTAAGCTTTCGAATGGTAAGGATCCGCTTATGAAGATTTCAAACCGTTTTCGAGATATAAGGAAAATAATTTAAAAAAATAACAAAATAAAATTAAGGAAAATATACAAAGTACCCAAAACCTTTTAAGGGTGTCCAGAGAGCGATCAAACACACACACACACACCCACACACACATATATATATATATATATATATATATACCAATTTGAAACACCGTTATTTTCGGTCTCTCAGGGGTTCTTAAACGCAAACATTTTTGTCGGGACTTCTGGATTGCGTTATGAGGCCTCCATTTGGAGGGCGGGGTCCTCCATATGGAGAGAGGGAGGAAGTGAAGAGGGAGTTCACTTAGAATACATAAAAACAAATACGTATGGATATTCTTAATTAGTTAAATTATGTACACATATATACAATATTATTTTTTTTTTTTTTTTTTTTTTAACCGCGCATTTACATCTAGGTCATTAGTTCCGACATCCAGGGTGCAGCGAGGAATTTTCCCAGCGAGCCAATCTAGTGGATACAGAAGGATCAAGAACAAGTTCTCAAAATTGAGTAGATACCACTGCCTAATGAAGCCTATATAGAAGAATATGCCTAATAAAGTCAATAGAGTAAATACAAATTGAACAAGAGCAAGTCTTGAGGAAATCTTTTTTTCTTCAATTTAAATACTTTTATCAATATTTAGTCAATAAACCTGTGTTTTTTAATCGCTAATTTATGAATCGGTTCATAACTAAACAGTCGTTATAATTGGTTAGTATATATCCAGTGTTTAAAACTATTGATTGCTTATTGATGAATCGGTTTACAACCAAATAGTCTTTATGAATATTTAATAAATATCTAATACGGAATCACCTGCAACTTTTGATCGCTAATTTATGGATTGTCTCATAACTAAATAGTCGTTAATAATAGTCGTACAAAGAAAACTGTTGATTGCTAATTTATGTATATGTTGACAACTAATTAATCTTTATCAATGTTTACAATATAATTTATGTTATGTTATGTCTGAATCTAGGTCAGTTTAAGAAATTTTAGTGAACGAAATCTTAAAGTTGCTCTACCTACTCTTGCAAGGCTTTGTATTTGTGTCGGCAGATACCTGGGTTATATTACCCTACAAGGGTTACTTCTCTTGAGGATTAACTCCTAGCAGGTAAATTTCTAGTAAACCCTCTGTTTGTTTGGGACTGAACCGACTGTCTATTCGTTCATAGTATCTAACCGTTGTAAAGTTTATTTTCTACATTTAGGAATTAATATACATATGTAGACTAAATCATAGCAATTGTCTACCTTCGCTGTCGGTGATCTTAACAATGTAGACTCGCTAATGTTACCTGACCTTAGATAAATCCTAATTACAATTTGCTGCGACAACACGACATTTTATCAGAATTCCCTGTCTAATAAAGCCTATGAAGAATAATATGTCTAATAAAGCCTATCTAGTTGATAAAGAAGGACTAAGAACAAGTCTTCAAGATTAAGTAGTATCTCCTGCCTTATAAAGCCTATATAGAATAATACGGCTAATAAAGCCGTATAAAGATTCATATAATAACTCAACAATAGATTCTAATTTAAAAACAGCTATTTTCGATATCTACCTGTTCTAAAACGTTAAATCATTTATTAGGCACTTCGGATTACGTCATTGGGTCGACGTCAGAAGCGTGTTTCCTATCTGTGAAGTGAAGCAGGAAACAAGCTAAAAACAGCAACCAACTAAAATGTGAGGTAAATAGAGGAAAAACGCCGTTCGTGGTGGTAGACAATCTTACAAGGCATTTCGCTCAGAAATACCCGAAATATTGTTTCTAATTTTACGTATCCTATTTTATTGCCAAATAGATTTATATTCTATAATCAATAAAAAAAAAAAAAAAAAAAAACTACTAGCAATAAAGAACTAAGGGTAATACATGAAAATAGGGAATACCAAGAACAATTCTAAAATACGAAATCAAAACCAGAACTGTAATCTAGATATTCATAAGGCATCTTCGAATTCTAACAAACAAAATAATGCTTTTAATTATACATATCCTGTTTAATGAAAAATACATTAGACTACTATAAGCAAGTACAAAAATAACGAGCAGTGAAAAAAAAACTTCGGGAAACACATAAATAGATCCGTTTAAATAAAGGAAACTAACTAAGTTTTAAGCACTTATTTCTCCTAATGTGACGACCCCATCAAAGATTTCTGTAAAACATTTTTTGTAGAGAATTTAGTAAGCTTTCGAACTGTTACATTTCAATTGCCACGATCTCCTAACCCTTTTCGAGATATTAAGGAAAAAATACGAAGGGGGCCTAATAGATATTCATAAGGGATCTGAGAACCCCAAGATACCGCAAAAATAAAATATTCTAATTATACGTATCCTGTTTTATTGGCAAATACATTTGACTACTATAAGCAATTGCAAACAATAGGGAATATGCCAAAGAACTCGGATTAGGAGCCTCGACAGTTTCAAGACATTTGAAGGAAATCGGCAAATCCAAAACTGACATTTCATACGGAACAGCCTGATATATTTCTAACAATGAATTGTTTTTCTTATTTTAATTAATCTATTTTATTGTCAAATACATTATCCAACTATAAGCAATGTAAAAATAGGAATAAAAACAGACAAAAAGAATTGTTCGAATAAACGAAATCAATTACTTCAAATTTTAAGCACTTATTTCTCCGATTGACATCGCTTATTCAAAACTTTCTTTAGAACCTTTCTTGTAGACCATTTAGTAAGCTTTCGAATGGTAACCTTTCGCTTCCCAAGATTTTCAACCGTTTTCGAGATATTAAGAAATTATACGAAGTTCCCAAAACTTTTCATTATTTCTGACAACAGAAAATTGGTCTCATTTTACCTATCCTGTTTTACACACACATACATTTTCCTTACAAATACAACATAAGAAATTAAAAAAATAAAAAGCAATAAAAAACCAAGGGAAAGAGACAAAAATTACAAAAAGAACGACAAAAACCCGTTCAAAAGAACAAAACAGACGTATTTGAAGTTTTAAGCACTTATTTCTCCGATTGACATAACCTAATCAAAAATAGTTTTAGAATCATTTTTGTAGAGAATTTAGTAAGCTTTCAAATAGTTTCTATCCACTTTCCACGATTTCCCAACCGTGTTCGAGATATTAATGAAAGTATACGAAGTTCCCAAAACTTTTCATGTCTGTTCATTAAATATTTTATTCTAACCCTTCCTTAACTCCAAACGTAACATAACTTTCAACATATTAGTTTTAATGAAAGTAGAACATGCAGATAATGTTTCAACTGAATCCCGTGATTCTAAGTACCCAAACCAAAAACGGTATTCAAAAACTATTTTTCCAATTTTCTCGAAAACGGTTAAAGCTATCGCCTTGAAAATGGTTTCATTCGTTTTCCTTGCCCAAGAAGCATATAAAAAGAGTACTTACAAGCTTATGAACTCAAAAACGTAAGCGTTACGATTTTTTTTGCGCGAATTTCGCCCCAAACGCCATCTTCCAGTAGGCGGATTTTGCTGGTTAACGAACTTGACCTTTCAAATTGGACGACAGATTTTTGTACCAAATTTCATCAAAATCGGACCATTCGTCTTCTATTTAGAGAGCGAACAGACAAATATATATATATATATATATATATATATATATATATATATATATATATATATAAATATATACATATATATATATATATATACAAATTTGAACCACCGTTATTTTTGGTTTCTAGGGGTTCTGAAACGCAAAATTTTCTAGTCGGCACTTCCGGATTGTTTCATTGTATCAACCTTATAAGCGGGGTTCCTCCCTATGGGGGAGGGAGGAACCGCGCTAAAAAAAAAAAAAAAAAAAAAAAAAATGTATTTACACACACACGCATATATATATAAATTTAGGTAGGTATATTGCATTTCTAACCATAATCGTAACAATACCTTAGATATCCGAAATTTCTAATGACTCTTCGGTTCCTTTTAGATTGAAACATACTGTCAAGGTAGACTCACCTGCAAAAAAATCATAAAATATAAATTAGTTTTAAAATCAATAATAGTTTGAGTGCATACAAATTTAGCCGTAAAATGAAACAATACAGTGAAATTTAAAAAAAAGATTGATAATATAAATAAATGAAAAACATTAGGAATTTAATAATCTATAGATGACAAAAACAGAAAGATTGTTTATAGGATAAATATAAAGTACAGAAACTATTATATGATCTATTTTTATGATCTAATATATTGTTTAACGTTTTGATTTTCTGTTCGTTAATTTTGTTTATTTGTTTTTTTAGCTGATGAAAGCTGCATAAAACGTTCGAATTATAGATTTCTCCGAAAGTCTGACTGTTTTTCTTTGCTGATGACCATCTATTTCATGACTTTATTGTCAATATTCTTTGTACAACTTAACCATTAGAAGTACTCAAAATTGTAGTGAAACAACAATTTGATACAAAAGTCTGCTAACTAAGACATAAAAGCTGAAGATTTAAGTACGAAGTCAATCTAAACGCAACGTTCCTCCAAACGGGATGAGAAGTCGTTAAGAAATTTATGGAAAATAAAACCGGGCGTTTTAGAGTTTCTGGAAAGGCGGACTCTCTCAATCCACCCTCCTTCTTGTATTACACCATAACTCACCCCTCATTTATGTGATGACTTGAGGGCGCTCTGGGGACAAGGTGCGGGTGGAACCGAGGTAGTGTAATATAGTGTCGGGTTAAATAGACATAAAGTGGAAAGAATGGGGTGATTTTATGTTATAAATTGTGTCGTGGTTTCCGCAACAGCACCGCTCACGTACGGTCTGTAAACATTTATTAATAAATACGTATAGCTCTTTATTTACAAAGCCATTAACATGAGGCGATATTTGAATCATTGATATCCTCTCTCGGTTTTTTTTTTTTTAGCACTTTCCTCCGAAGGAAAGTAGCTATTGAGGTTGGACTCATGACGGAATTTTTGAAAAATTTCTTCAAATCTTTATCGATCCTACCTAGTAGACACCGAAAATGACCCCCGTTAAAATTTATATATATCTATATATATCTATATATATATATATGCATATATATATATATATATATATATATATATATATATATATATATATATATATATATATATATGTCTGTTAACACGATAGCGGCCAGAGTTTTTGTTTCTTCGTCACGAAACTTGGTATATAACATTCAATTAGCAAACGATTGAACGAGTTCGTTAACCACCAAAGTCGGTCCACCGGAAGGGGGGGTTTACCCCGAACCCAAAACACTTATTTGGCTATGTCAGCCGTAATATTTGTTATATTTCAACGAAACTTGGTATTCGTAGTGTTAATATAGAGAGAAAAGTGAGATATAAAAATGAACTAAATCGGTTCATTAGAAGGGGGGGGGGGTTTACTCCGGACCCACAATACCAATTCGCCACTACCAGCCGTGATTTTTGGTATATTTTGACGAAACTCGGTATTCGTAGTGCTAATCCACAGGTAAATATGTGTTGTAAAAATAAACGAAATCGGTTCATTAGGAGGGGGGGGGGGGGTTTACTCCGGACCCACAATACCAATTCGCCACTACCAGCCATGATTTTTAGTATATTTCGACGAAACTCGGTATTCGTAGTGGTAATCTACAGGTAAATATGTGTTGTAAAAATAAACTAAATCGGTTCATTAGAAGGGGGGGTTTATTCCGGACCCAAATTCCTAATATACTCATACCGGTCGTAATTTCTGCTGTATTGTAACGAAACGCGATATACGTCGTGGGTAACTCATGAGAAAGAAGTGTTGTAAAAATGAGCTGAATCGGTCAATCGGAAAGCGGGGGTTTAATTTGTAATATATTTGAATAGAAAAGCCGGCAGACGTAGGTTCACAAAGCCGCCGCAAGGAGCGCTTTCTACCACTAGAGGGACTGTATCCTGTTCCTGCGTTAGATCAAAATACGATAATATGAGGATTTTTGTATTTATTACGTAGTGTAGTAGGTACCATGTGTAAACATAACTCTGGAAGCAAATTAATAATTGATCAGTTACTCATTACAAAATGAGAACTATTCACGTTTTTATTTTATTTATGTAGGATATTTTAAGTAAATTGTTCTGGAAAGCAGTCTACACAACCCAAATTCTGAGGAAAGTGCTTAGTTATGCAGCTCCTGCGTGACGGACTTTTTTGCTATGTTCCTGAAATCTTCGTTCGTATCACATTATTATTGTTTTTACTCATTGAGTGATTGTGACAATGTTGAGTCCCTACTGTGATCAGTATGTCCCTAATGGTAGAATAACATATTAGTTCGATTCTGCTTTTTTGCAAGGATCTAATTACCCAAGAAGAACTTAAGATGATTCTATACTGAAATAATTTGGGCACATTGTATGGATATTCAAATAATTAATTTATTTATTTTAGTTGTTCGCAACTATAGCGAATCAACTGCTTGAACAGAAGAAATACAATTATACGAGATGGTCATGTTTTTTGCCATGTGTAGAAGTTGACTTTAATTTCTCGCACAGTTATATTTATATCTCATTTATGTGAAATAAAGTAAAATAAATAAGATCAAATCGAATGAAGTAAAATATTAGAAAAATTAAATAAATAGGGTTCAGATTAAGCTATAAAGGTTTACTTTTTTAAGATAGTTCAATAACTGTGCTATGTAGTGACTGTCATCTGTGAGTAGTTCGTACATGTTGTGAGGAAGGATATCATTTTGTCTCAGTCCACAGTCTGTCAGGATGTGTTTAATGGTAATGTGTTTTTTTTATGGAGATAGGAATTCACCGAGTGATGATTTTCCTTCTAAACATTGCCCTTCTAAAGACTAAAGACTTAATGATCTATTATAGTTTAAAGGTTCGGTCGATAGGACGGTGGAAGGGTTTAATGGCAATCCCCCGATTAGTCGTTTGAGTAAAAAAAAAAAAGAAAAAATGATGAGTAAAGATAAAGAAAATTGAAAATATTAAGGTTAGAGCCGTGAAGAGAGGGTTGGAAGTGGCTGTACAGGGGAGGGGCTCCTCATGCAATTATCACCAGGTGTAAAATGTCATGGCATTTGCTGGCTTTAGATCACCGTTTCTAGTTCTGAATCCGTCTAACCTATAGAGTAACTCTCCCTATGCTTCTGTATACCTATTCACATATCCAGTGTCTTTCTGGGGATCTGTAGGGGGTTGGTTGGTTGGTTGGTTGGTTGAATTAGCTTTCCAGAGCAAACGACTTTAAGGTTAATATTGCCAGATTCATCTTTATGTCACAACAAATGTGGTATGTTGAGATTAATATTATATAACGAACTGGCGAATAAGGCGGAAGGTCAATAAAATTACGCCACAAACTTTCACACTTTTTATTTCTCTTCCCTACATGTTTCGCACCTTTTTGGTGCCTCTTCAGGGGAACATACTTAAAACTTAAATTCAGCCTCAATCTGAGGAATAGAACCTTCCACTTGCAGGGTCTCGTCTAGACTGGTCATTGACTGAACGAATCCAATATGATGTCAAATAGTCAGCTGATCGATAATCGATCTGTCATATATTTAAAATTGATTTTAATTTCCAGATGAAATAAAGTCCTATAACACTTTTTAACAACCCACCACTTTCCTATTTTTTATCGAATAAATTAATGAAAATATTATTAAGGTGGTGTATTTCCGTTTTTTTATTTATCACTTTTTTTTTGTTTTTAATGATGTGTGATTAAAGAAAAAAAAAGTGATAAATAAAAAAACGAAAATATACCATCTTAATAATATTTTCATTCGAACAGATCGATTATCGATCAGCTGACTATTTGACACCATATTGGATTCGTTCAGTCAATGACCAGTCTAGACGAGGCCCTGCTTGTGGAAGGTTCTACTCCTCAGGTTGAGGCTCAATTTAAGTTTTAAGTATGTTCCCCTTAAGAGGCACCAAAAAGGTGCGAAACATGTAGGGAAGAGAAATAAAAAGTGTGAATGTTTGTGGCGTAATTTTATTGACCTTCCGCCTTATTCGCCAGTTCTATATATTTGAGTTATTTAATGAATTATTATATAACGGGTTTGTGAGTTTAGTGTGACAGTATTTATTATGTGTGTTTGTGAGAAAGTGCGTGTGTGTGTTTACTATCATAATGCAAATATTTAAATACTCATTTTAAGTTTAGATTTAGTTGTAAGGTCAGATCCGGTGCATGGAAAAAGAACCGAACAAAACTTGTACATACATTAGTTTTAGATTAAATATTATTTAGATAATTTAAACCAAAATAAGATTTTGGAATACCAGGCTATTATTAAAAATGTTTCATCATATGTTAACATGAAACCACTTTCAATGGGGCTAATACCCCTAGCAGTCGAAGCACCCTTAAAAAGAAAGCTAGTTATGATGGTTGATAAAGATATATTTACCATGTCTTTCGTAGTCATAACTGAAAACTTATTGATTGAATTGATTTTTGAGATGTGTCACTTTAGAAATACTTGTGCGATATGTTTGTGCCAATGTTTATAAACATTTGTCTAAATAATTAATTTCAGGTCACTAATGATCCTTCGTAGTTTGGGTTCTAATTCTACAGGAAAATAGCAGACAATTCACGATTTTTTTAACTAATTTTAATTCAATTCTGGAATCGATTAAGTCACAATTATGATAAAAACGCCCTTATTTCCATGGAATTCATTTATTACAACGTGATTTTAAACAGGGTACAATAAACTAATTGGTACTTCTAATTCGTTCTAGAAAGGTAAGTAAAATTAATACAGACAGGAGAGAGGAGGGGAGATAGACCGCTTAAAATTTGACAAATCGCCTTTAGACCCCAATCCTTCGCTGGTACTTCAAAGCCTCTCGGATCAAAGAACGCCGCTAAATACCACCCAGACTGGCCGGCGGAATTAATAAGGACTAAAATAATTTTAAAACATCAATTTATTTCAACTGAAAGGATTAAATGCATCGTTTTAACTTATTTTTTTCTTATATTTTTCTTTAAATTATTATTTATTTATTTTTTTAGTGGTTGTCTTAAGTGTATTACCGTAGCCTATATCGATTTAAGGCCGAGAAAAAACGGGACGATCCGTCATGAAAGTAATAATTCAAGGGATTAATTAGTATAAATTATGTATGTGACAGAACGCTCAAGTATTAATTTGCTTTTTTGTTAATTGCGCCAGCCTCTCCTCCTGGGTCCAGACCACAGCTAGCGCCTCGCCACCTTTCTCAAAGGGGGTTTTAAAATATTAAATTTAATTATTTAAAAGAAAACTGGCTAAAAAGCTATTCAATCTGAGTTCCAACGCCCTCTCGAGAGTATAAACAACTTACCCTTACGGCTCTCTCTCGCTTTAATATTTAGTCCGCAGAGGGAATAACTCGACCCAAGTTAACTTATTTTTAAGAATTTTTCTCTTCTCCTTCTTAAAATAAGTATTCAAGCCAAATGGTTGGGTCTGCAAATGAAAAGGCCAACATTTCAACACTTCATTTTATTTTATTTATACACTTGTGAGACCACGACAACATCGACTCCTCGTAGTCATAAATTAAATTATCATTATTGTCAATGATGATATTATCACCATATTTGATCATAAAATGATTCTAATATTCGTAAAAAAAATATTAATGTATATATACCAGGGTATTTGTATATGTATTGATATACGCTCAAAATTTTTATTTTAATAATGTCGAGGCGCAAAACAAAAAAAAAAAAAAAAAAAATTTACTGAAAATGACGCTATTTACTAACCTTTCGCAAGCCATACTTCTAGCTTCCTTAAGGTTAAGTTTGCTTTTATTTATTGTCACATTTTTGGGCGATTTTATAGTCTTTTTTTACGCGCATTTATTTATTACTATTTTCTTTGTATTCTATTTCTTCTTATATTGACGTTTTTGATATATTTTAATTTTTATGTTACTCTCTGTATATAGTTTTATAATTTCTCCTCTCTCTCTATCTCTGTCATCCCTTCTCTGTTGTATTTGTCGAGGTATTTTTTTTTTTTTTATGTAATTAGGTTTAGAGTTATTAAGGACTGAATAGTTATTAGGGGACGAATATCCCAGAATGAAGGTGTGTTTTTAAATTAATGTGTTCTACTTTACTAAAAAAAAAAAAAAAAAAAAAAAAAAAAAAAAAAAAAAAAAAAAACAACATGAAAGATAAGTCCATGGAAAATTTTCCCATTTTTCAGAATGTAATTAGCTTCATTTTTTTTAAACGTTTTTAGCAATTTATATTATGGAAAAATTTTCTGCATTTTCCGTCATAATGATATTATGTGCTTATTACGTACAAGAGTTCGAATTGTAAAAATAAAGAACTTACCAATTCCCACTCTGCAGGAACCGAGAAAACACGAAAATACCACTTGACAGGTATGAGTTGACAGACGGTTGCCCACCAATATTTTAACTGTTTCCAAAAGAACGAAAAAAAAAAAAAAAACATTTACGAACAAATATAGTAAGAACGCAATATTTTAGTATTTTAAACTATTTCTTAAATTAAATTGTATTTGTTCAAAACAGAGCGAAAAGAATCGCATTTTTAGTTTAAACTAAAAATGTGATTCTTTTAATACATTAGTTTAAATAAATATTTAAACTAATGCATTAAATGTATCCCTTTTTTTTATTTTTTATTTTTATTTTATAGTATAAATTTATTATTTTTAGTTGTATATTTAAATGTTATAACTTTTTGGTTTTATTGATACTTTTTATCGCAAACACCCAACAAATTTAAAGAGCAAATCGCCAAGTTGTGGGCTCAAAAACCAAATAAATAAATACTATTTTTCTTAATACATTTTTTTTATTGTAAAATCCTTCTTCTTTAATATTTTCCTCAAAAAAATACAATTAGAAGTAAATATTTCGAAATTACACAATACCTATTAATTATTTTGTTTTTGTTGTATTAAGATTAAATACAGCTACTGAGAGTTAATAAATTGATGCCAAAAACATTACTTTGACTGTAGAAGTTCAATATTTTGTATGTCTTTATACTTTGTAATCCCTTTTACTGATCCGACAAATATTCTTCTTGAATGGAAGCAGAAAGATAACATAAAAATAAAATAAATAACAGAATATTGATACGTTAAATTACATACAATTATATACTTCCTATTTTTAAATGTTTTATTTATTATTCCACAGATGTGCATATGAATAGGAACAGATCTCCGGAAACATATGGGGGCATTGTTATTTCCCACATGTGAGTCCATTACTCGGAACCCATTAACAAGATGACATATTGGCTTGAGGAGATAATATAAACATAGAAAGTAAAATAAAATCTACAAGAAATATTTTAGAGCGGAAAAAGTTTGAAGTGGCTGGCTGGGCCTATATTTCAATGATAAATATAGTTATATAAGAGGTAGGAAATGGAATGTGCATATGGGTCCTAAGAGATATGTTATATAGATGGTCTGGAGCATCTTAAGTGGATGGTGGCCATCTGCTCAGGGCAGCCATCAAGGCCAAGCTATAACCAATGGATTGCCAAATCCACAAAGAGAGCTATAGATTTATTTATATTTCCATCCAGCTTTGCATTCAGATAATGTAGCTTTGAAGATGATTGGCAGTCTGGGGATACAAATATGTGGTCGCGTTTGGAAACATTTTACAATGTCTATGAATGCTAATGAAGTCTTCCCTGTAATAATTTGTTCCATTTTTTCTGAAGATCAAGAAGTAAAACATTTTATTTAAATAATAACATTGAGGCTGTCAAAAATTAAGGGAATGCTAAAAAAACTGTATTATCAATCCAAGAATAACCTAGCTTTTTAGTTTAGTTTAGTGCGAAATATGAAGACTTACTTGTTATCCTTCATATATATATATATATATATATATATATATATATATATATATATATCCGTACATATATTTGTAATTAATCCCTAATGAGTGTACCAATATTTCTTCAGCTAAGAACACGAGGCAGAAAACCAGGCCGAGTTGGTAAAATAATGCACTGTGTGGTTTCTGAAGCTCCAAACCTTTTTCTATAAATTAAGAAAAAAAAAAAAAAAAAAAAAAAAAAAAACACGAGAGAAATAGAAGATTTAATAATTAACTTATCGATTGTATGGTAAGTTGCCTAAAACCACTCAAACATTTGTTTTGTTTATTTTTTATTAGTTTTAATTGACATATTAAAATAAAATATGTTATAACATAAACGTAGACGAAATGTTTTTAGCATGCACGTTTGATAGAACAAGTACCCCCATAGAAGACTCCCCCAACCTTCGAATACTCTTCAATATTTTCCGAAGATACACCATCATTTTTTTTTTTCAAAGATACTTATATATTTTTTAGGTATGTTAACGTATCAGATTAGGTGTTTTAGTATCAAGACCTACTTAAATAATGGTCGAAATTAAATATTTCAAAACAACATTTAAAGTGAAAATTCCACTTGAAATATTAATTTACTGGAGTTGATTCACTACGGTTGTTCCAGTTAAAGTTCTTGCAGTATAAAAACGTTTGCTCCACAAAAAAACAGATTAACGGATTGTAAAATAAAAATCTATTGATAATGTGATTTACAATCCATTGTAAACTCACACTATACCATCACACTGTGAAGTCACGCTTTAATGTTAAATTATATATAAATTTCTATAAAATTAATACAGGGAAGTAAAAACTACTTATAAATGCTGTCAAAATAAAAATCTTGCTTATCAATCGTGAAACACCTGCTCGGGCAGGTGATACTCCATAGCAATAATCAATATACAACACTTCACAAATTATAATCCCCAGCAGTTTTAGCTAAGTAAAATGCTACAATATTTCCTATTTTATTATGGGTGTATTATGCACTTCAAAATTCCTAAAAAATAAAAAGTTTATGTGTTTGTCCGTGTGCATGATATTTGTCGAAAGAGGTTCTGCATTTCGGGCGAGGTACAAGGGAGGAATAATAAGTAAATAGGACGATTTATATTCTTCTGGAAATTTATATATAATGTGGGGCGGTCGCCGGGAGTGTTATGCGTTTAATATATATGTATATATGCAGAGGATATGCAGCAAGGAAAAAATAGTAAATCTCTTTCGTTGGACGGGAGTGAAATATTCTCAAACTTGAAGGACAGTCAGATTGTTCAGTCAAAGTTTGCTAAGATATTATATATATATATATATATATATATATATATATATATATATATATATATATATTTATATATGTATATATATATATATATATATATCTTTTATAAATTTTGTTAAAAGAAACAACAACAATTTTGCTTTTTGGAGGAAGCAATTTTTTTTGAAAACATGTTAGATGGTTATGATTGACTGGTTAAAAATCGTTATATTTAAATAAGCGAAAATAAATATTTCACTTGATATCATGGATTAATATTATTGTTACTAGAACATAGTCCGGAAATCTTGAAATTATCTGTGTTAAAAGAACTGAAAATAGAAATAAAAAATTAAACATTACATTGGAACTGGTACTGGGTTGTAAAAAAAGTTGTTTAGGCCTAGTGTCAGAATTTTCAGAAAAACCTAAATTATGTTTTTTTTACGTTCTTTAGGTCTATCTTTCCGTTGTCACCCGTAGTAAACATCTACGGTGGAGAAGGGAATTATTTCAATATGCCCATTGGGCAATCCACCCTAACACGGGGAGACCCCGAGGATTTTAATTTTTCAAATATTTTAAATTAAAAAAAAAAAAATAGAAATTAAGTGCTTCGACATAATCAATCAGAACTTTATATTAAATAAAAAGACGTTAATAGACAGGAACATTGGGGAAGAAATAATGCTTCAGGAATATAGATCGTCAAACAAAATTCAAATGCATTTTGAATATTATAATGTATAAGTTTGTAATAAAAGGATGCAGGAAAAACATTGGCAGTAATCGAATTGTTGTCATTCAGTATCTACCAAATTTATAAGTAATGTTTTTAAAAATGTCTAAATTATATCCTTGGAGAAGAAGTTGAATAATCTTTAATCCGGTCTGAGCAAAATAAAATATGTTAAATAGAGGAATATCTTATTTTGGATTTAATTGGCTCCACCGCAAGACGTATGTGTGTATATATATATATATATATATATATATATATATATATATATATATATATGTTTGTTTGCTTTATTTAGGGGGTCTCTTTATATGTGTGAGATAGCAGTGTTTTCAGACTTTTTCCATGTTTTGTATGGACTTATTAAAATGTAATCCACAATAATAAAATTGTACTTGCCTATCGTAATCTCAAGTGGCTGATTTTATTTTGAAATAAATGAACTGCATAATGCCTTTGAAATGGGTTTTATTAAATAAAATGTTGTCGAAACAGTTCATTTTGATGATTTGAAGTTGTAAAAATGTCGATCTTACCACTTGAATAAATAGTGTTTTTAGTCCTAAAATGGACGTTTTATTTCTAAATTTACTGTTACCACAAGCAAGAAGGATTGTGGGTGCCAATTTAATGGGTGAGAGAGGACTACAAAAAGGCCGATGCCCGCTATTTGAGAAACCAAACAAGAATAATGAAGATACAAAATAAATCCAGCAGCAGATAATACCCATGGCTCTGGAATCTATGATCGCCGATAATTTGACTAGACAGCCTTTAATAATAATAGATATATATATAACAGTATATATGTCACGGGTTCTGGTAACAAGCTTCGGTTATATATTGCTCTTCGCCTTCTCTCCCATTCCCACAAAAAGTGTCCAATGTGGAAATTTGAAATTATGCACTTTGTAAAGCTTGTAAAAAATAAGGAAATATTAAATGGAAAGAAGTTTTAGCACTTATTAGTTATTAGTTTTAGTAAATATATTTTTATATTTTGTTAACAAAAATATATTTATATCTTAATTAATATAACAATTTTAATTCAATCGATTTGTGGATAATCGGATTTTATTTTGTCCTCAATCGACTTCTAACAGCTCACTTTTCCCAGCTGATTCTACTGACATCTGATCATCTTTAGACAAGGCGTAACTAATTTTAGCTCCTGAAATCCATAGAACACGAAACAAGTAGAGAAATAATGGAGTGTTAATTGTAAATTTGTATTATTTATTAAACAATTGACTAATTAATTATTGATCTAAATAAATTGGGGTCATGATATCATTCATGTTGTATTTTAATTTCTATAATCAAAACGTAATCTCTTAAAGGATACCTAAATTTTAATGGATTTTAAGCATTTAATATTTGTGTACACGCCCAAATAACTTCTTGAAATACTTTACTAAAAATAAAATTATATCTAGTTATTTGTATATAATTCGCTCTTTCCAATATTTATTGAGTAGGTCCCCTTAACGGAAGAAATTGTTGTTACAAGTTTTCGGATTGGACATTCAAGGCTCTCTCACGGATACTTTACCTCTGAAGAGCAAACTAAAAAATACTAACCATAATCATAAGACAATGATAACTGGAGCTCCCCGTGGTCTAATGGCTAACGCCTTGCATCCTCGTGCGGGAGATGGGGTTTTGAGTCCCACCTGCAGCAAGGATTTTCTCATTTCACGGCTCATTGAGAAAATCCCCGACTTGGATGTCGCAACTAATGGCCAATACGTCAGTGCGCCGTATAAAAAAAAAAAAATAAATAAAAAAAATAATAACTATTGAATATCATTTTCAATGAATGGCGTGTCTACAAACACATGCTCCAAAAAGTATAATATTGTAAAAATCTTACTCTTCTTCAAAAAGATAAAAATATTCATGAAATATGGGGCTAAAGAAAAATATATACTTACAATAATTAAATAGAAAAATAAATGAAATAACCTAAATTTGGCATTATTTTTTAAGTATTCAGTTTTTTATAATAAAACTACATAATGCACACCGAAATCTAAGCGAAAGCTCCATTGTGGGGAATAATAACGCTGCAGTATTTTGCTGGAATAATTTATATATATATGAAGTAAGAATTAAAATTAAATGACATACTACTAAAATGTTTAAAGTTATATTATAGTATTTTACAATCCTTTATTATCATAAACATCAGGGAAAAGCGAAATATCCAAAAGCTTTTACCCCCATTATTTTTCTTTTCTTAGGTTAAACCGATTTGTAGAAATGGCTAAGTAGAAGGAAAATTGATCCGAGTTATCGATATAAATAAGTAATCGAGACATTGCGGAACGAGCCCCCCCCCTACGAAATCTGGCCCGATATTATTAAAAGTTGTCCTCGCTACTGGTAATCCGGGATTTGGAGGGGGTAACTTTTTCAATCAGTGACAAAACCGACCTATGAGTTCAGTCCTATCGTTTATATTCCGCCATAATCAATATAAACTATTAGATTATAAATTCAATTTTTAACTTATTCCTCAGTTATTTTTTTATTCCTTGAAAACAACGAAAACTATTTGTAAATAGGTCGTTCTATAAGAAAACGTCGGCTTTAAACCAAATAATAATAATAGTTATAACTTGAAGAAAATAAATATTATTTTGGAATCGTAATATTAATAAATTTCACTAAAACAAAATATAAAGAAAGTCAACAAAGAATGAAAGAGTAAAATAAATGTAAATAACTTCATTTTTGTATTATTTTGTTTCAAAATTTAACCTTACTTGTACATTTCAAGGGCCTTTAATCTACAATAATGGGACAATTATTTTTTTCTATAAAGTTATGTAATATGTTTCTTTAATTTATAATCTTACGACAGTAAATTTAATCTATATATATATAAAAATCACGTGTCCGTCTGTTTTTCTGTTTGTTTGTTCCTTATACAAATCTACACCGTTTGACCGATTTTGACCAAACTTGGAATAATGGTAGGTCTTGATACGAGAAATCTCCTAGGCTAGGTCAAAAATACCTACCAGCTGTCTGTCTGTATGTTTGTCCCTTACACAAATCCACACCGTTCGTCCGATTTTGACTAAACTCGGTACACATGTAGATCTTAATCTGGGGAGTGTCGTAGGCTATGTCAAAAACGTCTACCAGCTGTCTGTCTGTATGTTTGTCCCTTATACAAATCCACACAGTTCGTCCGATTTCGACTAAACTCGGTACACAGGTAGATCTTAATCTGGGGAGTGTCGTAGGCTATGTCAAAAACGTCTACCAGCTGTCTGTCTGTATGTTTGTCACTTATACAAATCCACACCGTTCGACCAATTTTTACGAAACTTGGTATACATGTATGTCTTGATACGGGGGGTGTTATAGGTTAGGTCAGTCGTCTAGGGCTCACAGTTGGGAGGCCACGGGTTCATAAAAGTTACAGATTCGTGTTATTAGATTTTAATAATACTTATTTGGTTTCTAATTTATTTAGGCTTTTCTATATGCAGAAAGTAGGTTTAGCATGGCACGCCGGGTAACGGCTAGTAATTAATAAATTCAATTAATTAAAAAATAGAAGCTTTAATACTTATAATGATGTGTTTTTCTAATGATTTGTGATAGTGCTGTATTTATAAATTTCAATATTAGTTTGAGTGTAGCAATTATTACTATATATTTAATAGTATTTGGAATATACAATCACGATTTTGTTCTCGTAGGGTTTAAACCTTTAACATGTAAACCTAACTAATTTAAATCTATATATATAAAAATGACGTGTCTGTCTGTTTGTCTGTTTGTTCCTTATACAAATCTACACCGTTTGACCGATTTTGACCAAACTTGGCACATAGGTAGGGCTTGATCCGGGAAGTGTCGTAGGCTAGGTCAAAAAAGTCTACCAGCTGTCTGTCTTGTTGTTTGTTCCTTATACAAATCCACGCCGTTCGACCGATTTTGACGAAACTTGGCACTCAGGTAGATCTTGATCCGGGGAGTGTCGTAGTGTAAGTCGAAATCTTTACCAACAGTCTGTCTGTATGTTTGTTCCTTATACAAATCCATACTATTTGACCGATTTTGATCAATCTTGGCACAGAGGTAGGTGTTGATACAGGGAGAATCGTATGCTAGGTTAAAATCGTCTAAAAGGACTAACAGTTCCGAGGTCATGGGTTCGAAACTGTGAATAAGAACAGTTACAAATTTGTGTTATTAGATGTGTTATTAAATATTACTTATTCGGTTTCTAATTTATTTGGGCTTTTCTAGATGCAGAAAGTAGGTGTAACAGGGCACGCCGGGTAACAGCTAGTAGGAAATAAAGATCTTTTAAATCTTAAATTGATGTTGTATTGTATTTTATTCTTTTGATAAATCTTTTATCGAATTTCATAGGCAAAAGTTGCGGAAATAGTTCGTCATCCTGACTAAGGAATAGGTTTTACTCTGTTTAGGCACTTAGTAAAACAGACAGAAACCCAACTTCTCCCGAGTTGTATTTGAATCAAACGTTAAAGAACCAGTTAGAGTGTGATAAATTGCCCCTAACGTCACTCTGTACAGCTTGGCAGAGGTTAATTTTTCAAACAACAATAATTTTGAAAGAGTCCTAACAACAGGCCGGTACTCGCGACCGCTGAGGACCAGCACAATGATGGGACGTGCCGTGCGTCCCAAAAGATCGAGTCTCGCCTCGGGGCGAGCGGACCAGAAAAAAAAATGTAGAAAAGCTGGCTCATTTGTCAGCGTTACCGACAATAGCCTCAGGAATTGAGCTAAGGCTCAAACAGACAAAAATAAATAACATACGATATAAAAGAGGGCTCAGAGAAAATCCTGAGACCTTGTACAATATCTAGGTTAAGGTAATCTTTCTCATAGAAACTTTAGCTCATTTTTCAAAATGATTGACAATAAAGAAAATACTTTTTGAAATCTTTTATTTTGTTATCATGAAAACAATTCGTTGTATCCTTCAAAAAGGAAGGTACCAAAAATACCCGGGTTACTATTTATATATGTGTTTACAGATCTTTGTTATAATCTACATCCATGTACTTACATATATGTATATATGTATATATATATATATATATATATATATATATATATATATATATATATATATATATATAAAATTAGTCCCGTAACAGGCCACGAGGGCCTTGAGGGGTAGATACTATAGAGGTATATGATTCATGACCATACGGCACACTAGGGAGATAGTGTTGTCAGTACTATGCTCCGACCGCCTGATTTTCCCCTTCCTGCTTCGACTGCTAGGGTCATTAGCACCAAGATACCCATTTATAAATTAATTAAAGGCTGGGTTGGCCTAGGCACGGTCAGGGAAGCCGAATTGAACCCATGATCGAAGACACAAGAAAAAATCTTTAGTGTTTGCTCGGGATTTGAACTCAGGTCCTCCAGCATATTAGTCCAGTGCTCTACCACTGAGCTAACCTCGCCCCCCATATATGTATGTATATATATATATATATATATATAATTCATGCGATAAGTGATATATTTTAAATATTTTTTACGTCTATTTATCTTGAACGCTTATTAGGTATAAGCAGTCAACAAGCCTTTAGAATTGGTTCTGTAAAGAAGATGAAATTGACTAAATATTTTTTCATGCTTCCGTGACTCGAAATCTAGAAGATAGTAAAGAAATCGTAGGAGAATGTTTATTTGAGGACCTGTAAATTGGTTTATCAATTACATGAGTGTATTAAGTAAATTGTATTTGTGTCATTCGATGAATGACTATTAAACGCTTCATTACCTAGAAATAGGTGTCAATGTTATGTTTTTTAGATAAGGAAACCTTATAATTAAGAGATAAATCGTTACAGATTTTTGGGCATAATATTATAAACATAGCAAGGTTTAACTTCATCAGGCATTGAAGTATTTTCGATGCAACATTAATGTCACCATGACAGTAAGTTCCTGTGAAATCGAGACCTCAGAGCATTCTGACAGGAGACGTGAAGTGAACAGCGACAGATTGCTATGTGGTCGTTCAGCTTGACAGTTTTTGTATGACCCTCTCCATTGTGAGACGGAGCTGGTTGTCACCTTATCGCTCCGACCTGCCCCTCCCATCAAATGTGATATTTTCAAAGGCAACCCCATCCCCCCACACAAACCCCCCCGCGACGACACTACAAACAACTCCCAATACAAATTAGATAAAATGAGCTGTTCGCACATCTCCCGTGTCTCGCACCTCCGTGATCGTGTTTCCCCTCAACTTAAGTTCGACGTATAAACGATATTTCTCTCCATTTCCTTTTGTCAATAAGTTATTCTCACATTTTTGAGGAAATCAGCAACTCGAATACCTCAAAGCGGGGAAAAACATTACAGCCAAAATTCAACAAAGACACACAAAATATTTCATTCTCAACGTAAAGAATACATATATTTTTATAAATGAAAATAGACACACAGAAGAAGAAATGTTACTTTTTGACAGATAAATAACCTTAGGCATAGGTAGTCAAGAGATAAATAGGTTATGCACGTTTTGTGCATCCAAGAAGAGCATTTGTCGAAATGCATTACTGATGATTCCATCATAAGAATATTCCCAATGCGGGCGAAAACTCAATATCTACGCTATCATAGAATATCTATAAAGGGCTCAGCTCCGAGTTTTTTCGGTTTCTTTAGGAACATTTCCGCTCGATCGACGAAGTTAAGCAACGTCGAGCGTAACTAACGTTTGGATTTCGACCGTGTGGGAAAACCGTATGCATTATAAAGTAGTTTCTACCTTAGAATACCCAACTGTGTGTAAAAAAACTAAAATATTTACATGTTTATGTAACGTATTTTTGGTACCTCTTGGATTGGATCTTTAGAGAATAGAGGCACGCCAAAGATGGGAGAGTAGTTACATTTCTCCGTAGTTCGCTAAACGTGTAAAAATCTCTTTGCCAGCTTTCAATCCTAGTGGATCGCAGGGTTGTAAGACTGTTTATAAGTGGTTACGGTCTTTGCAGTAATGTGAGTGCTTGTGAAAAGCAAAGCAGAAACCTTTGGTCATTATTTACCTTGCAACGTTTACAGACGTGAAGAATTGGGTTCTGCAAACAATTTATTAATTTATTTTAAAAATGAGCGATTATATGATTATTTTGAGCTCATCAAGTAAATTTCCCATGATTGAGTTCGTTGGACCGATATAATCCGATAACTCTCGTACCATTTATAGCGGCTATAGGAAATTAGAAGAGTTAAAAGGCCATTTGTGTTAGAGTAAATATTTTCGAAGTCGGGGTGAACGAATAAACAGTTGGGCGCGTGGAAACATAGCCATCTAGTTTGTCGGGGTGAGTTGTCGGTTTTTAGGCAAAGGGTTCTCGCATCCACTGCACACATCTAATTAGTGTGAAAACGATAACCTCTGACACATGTTGAAACATCCACGTTCGCATCAACAACATCTACATCATTCAAAAAGGGGGGCAGCTCTCTTTACCGCCGCTCTGGAAAATCAGCCCCATTTAGTTCACCGCCAAATGAAACTATTTATTGAACCTTCCAAAACACCGGTAAATGTTACATTGTTAACTGTTTGTACTCCGATAGAGTGCAACGATCGACAACATTGTTTATCGCGCTTATACAAACTCGTCGGAAAGGGGCAATCCAAACAGTGAGCATATAGTTTAGCGGATTCACTTGTTACAAGTACAAACTAATACTACAAAGCTTTTGGGGTTTTGTAGAGAGAGTGAGAGCATTGAACAAGAAGGAACAATGGGAAAATGCTAAACAACGCACTCGATGTCGCTCGGGGCCAGGCGGTCGTTGACGAACCAACAAAACTCAGCGAACGAAGGCGCGTTTCAAAGAAGTGCAGAGAATTGTTTCAAAGTGTTTATTGAGTATGCGATACGAAGGAGTTCTACGCAATGCATACAGCTATGAAACTTCACTGATTACAATATAACATTCATCAACGACCATACAACGTTGAATACACCGGTTTCTGTTCAATCGCCAAAGTTAAGCAACATCGAGCGTCGCCCTTGGATGGTTTAAAAAAAAGATTTGTGGTTAGACAAACCTTTTGATGGAGACCGCCGTCACTTGCATTGGTTGGAATCATATAGGTGAGCGCTTTTGACATAAGTACGTTATTATCAAATCAGCGTTGGGGTACCCTTCTAACCACAGAAGTCCAACCAATCTCGGTGATGACGGTCTCCAACAACATAAAATAGTTTTATTTTTTTATATTACCGTTTTTAGCTAAGATTTCCTTTAACAGTCATATTAACTTTCCACGTTTCTTTTTTAACATGAAGTAATACAATTAATAACCTATAGAGAACCCGTCCAAAATTCTCAGTTAATAATAATGGACGTTAAAATTTAAATAAATAAATACAATTAATAAAGTAAATATTGTATCACAATTTGTTTAGACCTTATAACAGAAGTTATTAGTACTCAATATTATTCGGATTCAGTTATATTTCTTTTAAATTATCTACACATTAAGCTAGTTATTTTTGGAATTATTTTATTTCCCTAGAATAATTGTTATTACCTTCTTTAATTTTTAACAGTGTACTTTTTTTGTAAGTATATCTATATTTCCATGATTTGTCATTTTCAATTTATTGATTTATACTCCCAATATGTAATCAGTAATTCTTGGATTGTTGTAAAAAATAAGGAAGGAAAATTGGTTAGAAATACTTTTTTTTTTATAAGAAAAATAATGCAGGCTAATTTATCGTTTGCTCAATAATAAATAAATAGATAACTACAGGAAATGCTTAATAAAACCCTTTAATCGGCCTTTATAACTAACAAAAAAGGACATTAAGCAACATCAAAAATTAAGCAAGCATAATACAATACAGCTCGTTATCCCTAAAACATAATTCAACGGAGTTTATATTATCTGAAAATGGCTGACATTAAGGGTATTATTAAAGTATATATATTATTGCTTATTAGGTAGTATTTTATAGGGTCATTTCCTATTCCATAAAATTTAATGAAGAAATATGAAGCAGTGTGGGCTATCGGCCTGCTCTCCCTCTTGCTTCTTGGTCTTCTCTTAACTCCTTACCAGCCCACTTACCAAACGAAATGTTTCATGGTTTAGCATTAAGTATTTGTGAAGCCTTCCATTTTTGTAATTTTGCCCTTTTCTCCGGCTTAATGAACCCCCTTCTCGAAGGACGCCCATTAATATTTTCCCTTTATTGACTGTCATTTTTAGCATCATTATATTAGTGAGGCATAATCCATTTCCTAGCCCATATATTATTAAAAATAATCGGGTCTTCAAAACCACCGAGCGGTGGTGAGCTGAATAAATGATATAGCATCTGACTTAACATTTACTCGGGGTCCGCGCTAAGTTTGTTTTAGCGAGAATTTAGGGTTAGGGGGGAGGGGGGAATAATGACCACTTTCAGGGAAGCCGGTACTACTCGAAATCAAATATGGCATCGACGAAATCCGCCAGTGCTCAGGAGAAATGTTGACGTTTTATAACCCAAAAAGTCGTTCATATATATATATATATATATATATATATATATATATATATATATATATATATATATATATATATATATGTACTTTCGTTTTGCAAAGTTTGTTCTATCCAACAATTTTTCCCTAAATTTTTTCAATGATTTCAATATAGGTAGACAAATTAAAACCAATTTCCCTTAGGAGTAATTAATTAGAATAGCCTTACCGGATTAACATCCAATGATGCCTCTTCAGGGGCATTAAATTTTACACGAGTAATTCCATTTAATTATACAGCTTAAGGAAATGCGAACCATCTGCCAACCAAAAACCACCAAAATGTTTGGACTTTGCTCTTATAGAATTAGTTTTGTATAGTTAAATTTCACCAAAGGATTTGAAGCCGAGTGCGCTACTTTAATAAATGAATTGTATGTGAAAGTATTTTTTTTTTTTTTTAAATTTATTGATATTTTGCCTGTTTTTTATACAAAATCCTTGAAGAAAGTTTGAGTAATGACTAAACAATTTGTGTTTCTTCGATTCCTTCAGGATTTGCTAGAAGTATTTTAGAAAAATACAATTTTGAAAAATAATATCTAACCCGGTTTCTTTACCTATATATTTTTTTAATATAACCCATATTCCAACTAGTCCTCATAAAAGAGAATTTAGGGATTGACAATGCGATTGGTGCCAGTAATGATATTTTAATTTGTAATGAAATTTATGTTATAATGAGATGAAGATTGTTAGCCGTTGAGGTAATTAGAAATAAAGAAATTATTCGGTTTCGGCAGTCTCTTTTGCAGCTTTCTTGAATCCCTAGGTGATGGACGAAGACAAAAATAACTTTTAAGGGACAGTAGAAAAGTTTTTATTTTGTAACAAGTTATCTATGGTAACCTAAACGTTATCATGGCCTTTCTACGTCATCTAGGCATATAGTGCTAAAGAGGGCTTCATAAGAGTTTGGAAAAAGGTTCGAAATATAACTTTTTTTTTCTGAATATCTGACGTTTTATCTTTACCGAGTCCCAACTACTCCTTGACTTATTTTTTTTTTGTTTTTGTTTTTTTTTTTGTTTATTTTGGTGCATCTACTACTGCGGGTGGTCATTAGCACCATTGTTTATTGCGCCTTGACTTATTATATTTACTTTTATTTTTTTTTAATAATATTAATGCTGTCATATATCGGCTATTCATACAAATCTAATTTCTTGAAATCATCATTTAACATGTCCAATATAAAAATGACCGTAAAAACTGCGCCAATCTAATCGTTGTCACTATATTGTGTGGTATTAAATTACAGGACGAGTGCATTGTGTTACTATGCACCACTTGCTAGTGCATGAGATAACTAGGAACTGCACCTTGCATGCGGACTCTACTCGCCTTAATTTTCCTATTAATAATAAGTTAGACGAAGCTACAGAACCTGGGGTTCGTGATTCCACGGCTGACGTGTAATGAGTGCGCACACCATGTCAACTCTATATAGCACACTCTGAAATACAATTTACGCCGCATATAATTAATATTGATCGACAATATTAACCCCCCCCCCACCACCACGTAGTTAAATTACTTACAAAGTTCCTACACAAGACTTCCTCGTGTAAGTTACATTCAGAAGATTTCTGTTTACTCCGAGCCCACATTGAATGCAAGAGAAATTTACATGAGAAATCAAATAAGTCTCAGTTTGTTTTGAGCGCATTATTTGAATTGTTTTCTACACTTTGAAGTACCCTCATAATGAGGCATCACTGATATAATTTCAATGATTATAAATGGTCCAAAATTTTTTCTGATATTGCTGGAAGTCATTGATTACTCACTTCGATACGGCAATACTAATTTTCTTCTGATAAGATATCACTATCAAAAATAACAATTCATAACGTTGATAAACTTTGGTAAAAATTTATCATTATTGGTTTTCTGAATCATCCACATAAAGGCAAGCCTTTAAAATCTATTATAAAACTAACGGTTCAAATTTTGTTTTTAACTAATTTTTCTTAATAACGCAAGTAAGGTATTCGCAGAAGTTTGTACATTCACCAGTTATACTGCTTTCACTAAAAGAATATTTCATCCTTATGACACTATCTGGTGTCTTTCAATCCCATATTACACTCAAAAACCAAGAAAGAACAACAGAAGATTTTAAAACTTTATTATTATGACTCATTTATTAGTAGTAAAGCGTTTTTAAGAGTTATTTATTTATACGCAGTTTATTTATTTATTAAAAAGAAAATTATAAATAATGGAAAAAATGTTTGAAATATAAAAAAAAAAAAGTTTTATCTTAGAAGTGACCCTGTTGAGATGGGACAGGACGAAACTCGTCGGTCAAAAAATTAAATAAAAAAAGGTAGTTCGAATAAAGATAAAAGGTGCGCTACTTTACGACTCCATGCCTCCCAAAGAAACACGATACATACATAAATACAGATTGGGTCATGCTCTCGTAGGATATATATATATATATATATATATATATATATATATATATATATATATATATATATATATATCCTACGTACAGGACGATGGCCAGGAGTATCCGCGTATCAGAACACTCCTTTTTTCGTCTGAATTAAAGGCAAAAATAATCGTATGAGGTTTGGCTTTGCGCTAAGCGCTTCCCGGTATAAATAGCTTCTTTGACATGGGAAATTGATTGAAACTACTTACAAGGTGATACGATTAATAGTTTTGAGAAAAGTGGATGAAAATAGAATTTGACATTTAATGGAGGAAGTAATGGAGAAAAATATTTTAACAGCAGACAGTTTTCGAATTTTTGCATATATTCATATAAATCTTAGAAACTATTGAGAAATCAAGATAACAGGAATGCAGCCTAATGAATTTCCTTAAAAAAAATTCAATTGGACAAATTCAGTCGTACAAAACGTTTTTCTTTTTGTTTGGAGTATATTCGCTTTATAAAAATATCAATATTTTGATCTAAAGTCAGCCGCTAAGCTAAATTAATTCGTATCTCAGAGAGGCCTTAAAAATATTTGCTCGGTTGTCTATCTCTGAAGAGAGTGGCTTGGACATCTGTTTCTCCTTAGAGCCGCCTCGAACATTCCTTCTAACTAATACACGCCCGATAGTAACTCCTCTGCTATTTTCGTATCCATATCCCCTTCCAGGCTGTAATATTTTTTCAAATTGTGACGACTGTTTGTTCTTCCAGCTCATTTATCTTCTTGGTATATTCTTAAGGATTTCAACAAATGTTGAAAAAGCCCCACCCCACTCCTTCAACGAATTCCCGAACACTATAAATCATGTAAGACCATAATGTAAATTATAACTCTTCCTAGGAAATGTTTTGGTTTTATTCGCGCCTGGGGTTTTTATGGGGCAGTTTTAGAATTCTCATTCTGCTTTTCCAGAAGGGCACTTATACCGTATTTGTTTACGCCGTTCGGAGTTTTTCTCGTTTTGCTCTTTATTGCCTCCTTACATATGTCCTCGATATATCAGTTTGATTTATATGACGTAGCGGTTTGATGGAAGCGGTTGACCCACATGGAGTTCAGGTATTTATTTGGGATTGTATGATTTAGTACGGGAAGCCGTAATCTATCTGTGTGTTTATCACTGCACTTAGGTTTCAAATGCAGCACTATTGCAAGAAGTTATATTCTTGACTTCTAAAGATGCTTCTTTGAGAATTATGAACTTGTTTATGACTGTTCAACTCAAGGGGAATGCCTCCTATTCATTTTTACTATACCAAAAAAAAATAAGTCCATTCCACAAGAGCTGCGTAAAATAAGCTACTCATACTTCTGCAGTGATTATAAAATTGCATAATAAAAACATACGGTCTTTATTTAGTATATATGTAAAATGAGGATGAACTTACTAATATTTTGTGCTAAATAGCCCCAGCAGTTGCTGTACCAGAAAAAAGAAGTTTCTTCTTTTTTTTTTTTGTGTATAGCCAATAATTTTGAGATGGATAATTGCTCCTAAAATGTATTATTCAGAATATTGTTAATAATACGCAACAGCCAACGGCCATCGCCACGTGGAATGCACCGGTTCCCGTTGATCACCGAAGTTAAGCAACGTCGGGCGGGGTCAGAACCTCAATGGGTGACCGACCACGTGCTGTTGGTATTATAAAAGGGTGGCAACCTGTAGATAGCCCAGCGTTAATTGCCTGATTGTTGATACGCCGTTAAACACGAAGAAAAAAAAAACGCAATAAACTTAAAATTTGAACAGTCTGCATTTAGAAAATTTGAATAAAAATTTTAAAGATATATGAAAAAAAAAAACAAAAACCTATTACTTTAAATAAAAAATGGATCAAAAATATTTTTAATGCTTTTTTGTAAATATAACATAAATTAAGGAGGAAAAATCATATATACAGAAAACATATTCCTATTTCTTGAGAAGATATGGTCGACCGTTCAGAAGTAGGAAGCGTAGATCGTCGGGGTTTCGGTCAGTGTTCTTATTCAATAAAACACATTTTATTTGCTAAAATGTATATTTATTGCCGCCAACGTTTCGGCTTGCTATACAAGCCATCTTCAGGGCTATAGGGTGGAAACTCTACTTACAGTGTAGATTTGATGCCGCATTCCTTCTTGAAACGGGACAGTTCTCAATCTTCTCATTAGCCCTGAAGATGGCTTGTATAGCAAGCCGAAACGTTGGCGGCAATAAATATACATTTTAGCAAATAAAATGTGTTTTATTGAATAAGAACACTGACCGAAACCCCGACGATCTACGCTTCCATATTCCTATTTCTATAGATTTGGCACAAAAAAAGGCAGAAATAACAGTTATGGTAAACAATGTTAAAGTATCGAGAGGTTGAAGATAGTTTAGGTTGCCAAAATGTTATGGCAAAAGGACAGAAATTAAATAAAAATTACATTGAATCATAATACACTTTTTCATTGATAAATATTTTATTAAAGTACTGAATAAAATGCAATCTTCCTGTGGCGAACGTGCCACCAAATTTTAAATATCATTGACACTACAACTTTTACTTTTGTTACATTAATCATCATAGAACAAATCCTTACGTTATCAAAAAATGTAAATGCCACTCCCAGAAAACATAGTGGTCTCACAAGAAGGCCTCTTTTTTCAGAATGGCCTTGTATTTTCTTCTGTACCCCGCATCATACGGCTGTAATCCTTGTTGGAGAATAGCATAATAGGCAATAACCGCAGAGCAAGTATAAAAAAAATTCTTGATTCCAAACAAGTTTCCCAAGAGAATCTGACCAATTAATTTAATGTATAATCGTGCGTGGCATATAACGGATATAGACACTTTTCATAACACCCTTTAGCAGACGCATAGATTAAAAGGAGAAAAAATTACATATGGTTCAGCTTTATCAGAGTTTTGGTTGTTAATTACTATGGTAGATCAATTTTCATGCTTTTGAGAAGTTGTATTTATTTGCTACACGAGTAGTGTTCTGGGGATTTTTTTTTTTTTTTTTTTTTTTTTTTTTATAAATATGTTGAATTGGTTAATTGCTTTTCTATGAACTATCTTACATCTTGTCAAACATCACTTACTTACGATTATATATATATATTTTTTGAGTTGATACAAAGTGACAGTCATAAGTTATAAAAAGAAATTTTGTATATTGGATTGATTAGATTTCTGATTGAGGACTTTTACACTTACAAAGTAATAAAATGTTTTGAAGAGCCCGGTAGCTGAGAGAGGGCTGCCTGGCGCCTAGTGTGTATACATGACTTTAGTCAGAACTCCTAGCCTCGGTCTGTATGTGTTAACTTGTCTACGCTCGGGGTGGTCCTTCTGTGTATCTCGAGATGAAATATAGGCCCTTAGAGATTTTTCAAAACATTAGCATTCAAAATTCACTGGGCAACCAACCGAATGTATCAATGAACTCGCAACGTATAGATTATCGAATCCGTAAACCAAACGTCCAATAAAGAGAACTCCCGTTTTTTTTTTTTTTTTTTTTTTTTTTTTTTTTTTTTTTTTTTTAGATTTTCTGTGTTGATTTTAAATTGTTTCCTACCTACTTATAGGGTGGAAACTCTACTTACAGTGTAGATTTGATGCCGCATTCCTAGAATTTCTGTCAAGAACTGTTCACCTTTATAACGCATAGATCACGAAAATGTTACACAAATGCTGTATTCACATTTGTGTAACATTATCCGAATATGCATGAATTCTGCCCAAAAATAAGTTGTCTGAAACGAACAGTTAAGTTGGTCAAACACCAGAAATTCGAAAATAAATGGAAGAGCTTATGGTTAATAGGCTTCTCTATTATATGGATGTTGACGTGGAAAATAAATTATACAAGTTTCAAGACAATATCTTCAACGATTTTTAGTTGTCAAAATAGTTTGAATAGAGCGTTTGTCGGAAAAGCGTCCAAATCCCCCCCAAAAAAAAAAATGATCAAACATGAGCGGTTCTGACTTTTCTTATACCTTCTTAAAGATCTTGTAAACTGGTCCGAAAATGAGATATACGGAGGGAAATTGTAATAAATTTCCTAACACATGGGTAATGAGCGTAAATTTCGATAGGACCATTCTAGAGTCAGATGACCATGAAATTTCGGAGATTATTTTCTATTCTAAACATTCTAAATCACGCCAAGAATGAATGGCTATTAATGATTAAGAGAGTGTTTAGATTTAAATTGAAACCTTACAGGCTTTGGGTCATTTCAACTTCACTAAGTTCATTCAATAAAATTCGTTGGGCATCGTAATCTTCCAGACGAGTTAATGGTAATAGTAATGAATTAAATTAATTTCATGAAATTTGAATATTTTCTATGTTTGAGGTTAGAAAAAGTAATTTATTTATACATAGGTGAGCAACAAGACCTAGAGAAATTTGGAATTCCCTGAACAAATTCTGATGATGCATATATGTATCAGTCACCTACTAGGGTGCACCTAATAAAAAAAATATTTTGAATTTTATGGAATACATGGCTAACGGTCAAGATGGCATGGACACCAGGACGTTGTAGATATTAATGAATGAGGTCGCGTACAAGCCCCTTGAGGATAATGCATAATGAATGAATTATTATAGTACGCTCCGGCTGAGATAACATGACTATTGGAAATTCCCAAGGGAGGAACGATCGGCGAGGACTAGTCGACCGGAAAGCTATATATATTAGTTCTACAGTACGTCCGGAGTCAAAGATAGATGTGTGGGATTTGTAGGACATACTCCAACCGCGGGGCTCGCTGGTACCGTTTTGTTTACTGCGTCCTCTTTGGCGTCATATCGAGAATGGTTGTCGGGATTAATGACGCGGCTAACCGACTAGGCTAAAACACGACAATGCTCTCGTCCAATAGGCGAGTAGATATGGTACAAAGAGGACGGGTCGTCGGATCCCCATTCAGCTATCCTAGGGCTGAGCCCGAGAGATAGGAGTACCGAATGCCCGCTAGGGAGTGCCGAATAAATTGAAACCGATCACTGTGGAATATCGTCCCTGTCCAATGTCTGTCATGAACGTACAAAAGGCGGGGACACTGTTGGGGTCACAATACCTGCCCCCCGTGTCAAGTGTTTCAATACGCAAACTAGCAAACAAAAATTTGACAGACACTCAGCCATTATCAGTAGAACCCGGTCAAACTTCAGATTAGATTGTTCAGTCACGCACGGTTCAAAACTCAACTATTGATCTTCCTTCTCTCCCTCTCTTTCACCTATTTTGATAGTTATAGCGTTCGTTCCTCAGTTCCACTCCCACTCATTTTCCGCGAATCAAAAATTCTCCAGAACATTCTCTGAAGCACAGAATACTTCCTGAACTTTTGTTCGCCACTCTACTTCACCACACATGTTCCTTATCTAAACCTTTCAGTCGTGACTTTATTTATTTTAAGTCAAGTAATATCTCTACAAACATTATTATATTGTGTTTACAACTGATTATGATAGAAATGAAGAGACCAGATTTCTACTTGCAATTTGGCGGAGAACAAGCCATGTGTCATTTCTTGAAAACACTCCCAAATCAATAAGAATTCAGTAATAGGTAGCTTGAAAAAGACATTAGCATTAATTCAATAAAAATACTGGCGACCGAGGAAAATATTTTAATATTGAAAGATTATTGATACAACAAAATAAAGTAAATCTAGATAGACTAAACATTAAAATAAAAATAAATATTGATTAAAAATATTAAGTATTAATAAGAATCTTAAAAAATTGCAAATTTTATGAATTTAATGTACTTTTGTAAGCATTTTGAGCAGATTTCTATAAGATGGTCAAGCGAAAACATAACTTAGGGATTCCTATAAAATTTATCACTGGAGACTTTTTCAGAATAAGATATTTTCGCCTCCATTTTATAGTCAGACAGTTTAACCCTGGAACACTAACCTGCGTCATATTGACGCATATGACTGTAATCAATTGTCATTTTCTTCCGTTAAATGGGGGTAGAGGCGGTCTCCCCCCCACCTATTCCTGGAGCAATGCCTCCTACCCCCAACCAGCATGATTTCACCTCTCAGCGAGTGATTAGATAGGTGTGACCTTGATTTTCCCAGAAGACAGTGCTTCAAATCGACGTACAGGTTAGTAATACACGTAAATTTTTCTAAATAATTTTCATGCACTGTTAGTAATATGAGCATTAAGTCTACGTCACTCTGATGTATAGTTAGTAATAAAGACTCATAAATTGCATCAATTTGACACAGAGTTAGTGACGAGCACCTAAAATATAATTACACCATTAATTATTAATTAATAAATTAATTATGTATATAATTGCAAATTACACATTACTTAGCAGTAATTATTTTAAAAGTCGAGAAGGCATTGGGATATTATATTATGTATTATTATTATTCCAGTTATTATTTCTTGCCAAAAGCCGTGAGATAATGTGTGATAAAACCTTTAAAAATAAATAAAGTAAGATTACTTAGTTCATAAAAAAATATTTTATTTTAGGTGTAAGCGTTTTAGTTGGTTAAACCTATTCCAAGTTCTAAAATAGTATTCCATACCCCGAAAATGGTCCATATTTTTTGTTGCTCTATGTTTTATGCTTTTAATTTGTATTTTTTGTATTAAATATTGACAAATATTCATTTTTTTAACAACAGATTTCTCCATTATCCCTGATAATCAAGTTCTGAGTCATTTTCCTGTGTATACGTCAAATTGATACACAGGTTAGTAATAGTGTAGGATGAATTAGGGTTAGTGTTCCAGGGTTAAAAGCCAATATTATCTTCTGATATTTGACGAAACTTAATATAAATAAGTGCTTGAAAACACTTGTAATCATTTCTATATATGTATTTGTAATTATGATGTAATTAATAGCTATTTTTCATACAAATATATAATCATCTTTATTCATCCATTCATCGATATTTAATGGTGTTTATTAATTACTTCCTTCATTAAATTTTACTTTTAGTATTTTTTTAGGGGGGGTGTCAATTTTCAGACAACAAGACAAATATTATTGAAAGTCTTAAATAATATCAAAGCTAAAGTCACTCCTGCAATTTTCAGAATAGAATAATGTTTATATACTTTCTCTTCATGCATAAAATGATCAGCAAGCCTCAGGATATTTTATGTGTTTTTTATTGTTGAATAATTTAAATAAATAATTGAAGGTGCCCATATTTCTTGGAAAAGACATTAACATAACAGTCAAATGAAAATGATTAATTTATGGACTATAGCTATTCGATTCGATTCACATTTTTAAAATGATTTGTGCCTGAGGTATTAATTTAAAAATTTCTCTGCCCGCGGGTATTTCAAGGTTGCTCTTTATAAATGACTATACATTTTTATTTTTTTTTATATTAATAAAGATGTCAATATTTCAAAAATATATGATGTAAATATCACAAATCTCGTCATCAGGTGTCATTTCAGGAAGGTGAGGAACACATTCCATTTCTTCTTTAATTTTTTATTCAAATGAAAATAATTTTCTCCGATAATGACCAAAGGAATTGTTCATTAGTTATGGAAGCCACAAATATATTTCGCCTACATTGTTTCTGTAGTTCAGACATAATAATAAATTGGAACATAGATATTATCAGTAATTTACAACGTTCCTTGAATGAAATTTTCCTCTTCGCTGGCCTTGGGATTGTAGAACATTGCAGGATTATTAGAATGAAAACGTTTTAATACAAAGTATACTTAATAAATTTTATTATTATGCCAAATAATAGGGATAACGTATAAAATAAATTTAGAATTTGATCTGTGCTAGAAAAACAAAAAAATACAGACTAAAGCGAACCAATTTTCACCCAGACGACTGAATACAAAACATTCTATTCGCTTTCCTATACAATGTAAAAAGGCTTTAAAATTTTTATAGCCCTTTCCGCAAAACTCCCTCTCTCTCCCCCCGCAATAAAACTCCCTTCTACGCCCCCTTCCCTCTATACCTCCTCCTTACAAAAATAAAAACCCCGTCACCTTAAGGAGATCAATAAGGTCATTTTAAAGGTGGCCAGATGAAGGAAACAATTCAATTATAAAGGGCGAGATAACCAGGAGGTCTGAGGAGGGGGGGGTATTAGGCCATAAAGGGGGAAGGGGAGGGGAGGGGGGAAACATTTCAACGGGAGTAATGCGATTGGGGGGGGGGGGCCCAACTCTTCTTAACTTTATAAGAAACGTTTTAGAGAATTTATACCCTTCACGAGTGCCACAAGGATGTAATTAATAAAAAACCTTGAGAAGAAACCTAATATTCCTTGCGGCCAGAATAATTTTCTTCTTTTTATTTCCATTTTTTTTTTTATTTTATGTTGAGAAATGAGGCTCAGTTCTACCAATTGCTGTGGAAAAAGTTGTGAAGTATAATTTCATGGCTATCTTGATAAGCTGTTTCAAATTTCCCCCAAGTAATATTTAATGGAAATTTAATTGCACTGATGAATTATAAACACGATATATTTTTTTTTCTTGAAGCCAATTAAAACTTTAAAAAAAAAAGGAAAAAAAAAAGAGAAATATAAAAGTGCCCTATGTAACTGTGGATGTGTATTCAATGGGATATAGAAAATAGATATTACACAAAAACTGAAGGCCATTTGAAGGCGTGATACTACAAAATTTTGACGTTTGTGGGATAAAATATAGCAGTTGACTGCTTGAAAAAGTGATTTTTGGAAGTTATAGATTAAAGAAGAAAAACGAAAAAGACTTTCTCATAATCCTATACCACTCTTATTATTATAATTTATTTCTGATAACGAATCCGATTGGAATATTTGAAAGCCTATATAAGAACGTCAGCTTTGAAACATTTAATTATTTAGACAATATTATTTATCATAATAAATATATTCGACAGGTCTGGACTTGTCCCTAATTGTGATTGAGGCTGTAAGTTTTTATAATAATTCCACTGAAGAGGCTGCGAAGCAAGTATGGAAGAAATAAAGTTATCGAAATTATTTGGTGATTTTCATTATTTTGTGAAACATATCATATAAACGTAAATAAAGAATATTAATGTCATTTTTGAAAAAAAAAAAAAAAAAAAAATCCATTATATCGCATATTGACACTACTGAAAAATCGTTGTTTTTCAGTTATAGCTATGAAAGACATGGTAAATATCTCTTTATCAACCAGCAAAACTTTATGTACCTAGCTTCAGAGCTTGTACACCTGAGGGCACTTGTGCCACCCTTCCTGTCTTAATGCTATAAGCAAGGGTGACACATTTTCAGTTGAGTTTTGTCACTTTAGAAATACTAGTGCGATATTTAATATTTTCAAATGAATTTTTAATGGCCCGAATAAATTGAATACTCGTTTAAAAACCATACTAATTGCCCGAAATTCCAAGTTTAGAAAAAATAAAAATACAATACATTTTTTTTTTTTTTTTTTTTTTTTTTTTTTTTTTTTTTTTTTTTTTTTTTTTTTTTTTTTTACGGCGTTACATTGTCCAAAAGTGTGTACGTCTCTTTTAGCTAGTATTTGTCCATGGGTTATGTAGAAAATGATCATTATCATGATAAAACCGATGGGCTCTTATGCTGTAAGGTTAATCTAAAACTGTTTGTTGATTATTTGTATAATAAATGTTATTCAATATTTCCCGCCACTGAAATTGCATTTGTCTTGTATTATACCACTAAAGAAATACTAATGCACTGAAAATACCACTGGAACTGCTTGATTACATACTTTTGACAAATTTTTCTATCATTGCAGTCCACAATTTTGTTGTAAACGTCAAAATATATAGGTCAAAATTATTCTCCTTGAAGTATCACAGATCATAATGGAAAAATAATTATGCAGCAGAGAAATAAAACTGCGCTGCAATATATATGACCCGGTAAGCGACGAAATACGATTGGGTTTTATGCTGAACTCAGGGAATTTCGCAGTGAACCGGATATTCTAGCCCATTAAACCAAAGTAGGATCGGCTAGGCGGAGTAATTCAATCCCAAACTGATAAATATTCACCTGATGTAATCTAGAAACAATAAACTTGATTGTGCAGAATCAGAAAAAAATAAGTTCTAATGATTATATTATATATTTTGTAGCAAGTTTTTCATCTGATGATATAAGATGATAACATTCGTAACGGGGCGATTTGATCTCCTTCTACAGCCTCCTTCCTTAGGTGGCACATGATGCTGGTTCGTTAGCTGAAAGCAAAATGCCTCCAAGCAAAATGCATTTTGCTCTCAGCTAACGAACAGTCACCATCCCGAGGAAAATGTGTGGATTAAAAAACCGCTCCGCTGGTGAAATATGCCGGAATGTAGGAGAATATCTTATATTATGTAAAGCCAAGTAGCTGAATAGCACGAAAATGTACAACGTGCTCTACATGTTTCGCATCATCAAGAGTCTTAAAAAATAAGGACAGCCTAATAGAACGTAAGCGAACATTCCACTACAATGACAACGCCATAACTGAAGATGATCTAAACAGCAACCATCACCTGTGTAACCACGTTATGACGTGGCCATTCTAACGGAAGGTGCGCCTTCGTTCCATTATATATAGTTCTTAAGGGTCCTGATCTGATGATGCCAAACATATAGACCCATTTCAATAAATTAACAATTATTTCTATACAAGAAACGTTGTTGTGATTTTAGTCACAATTTGTTTTAATAAAATAAATATATTATTATTATTATTTTAAGGCATATCAATTGCAGACTACTACTGGGCTGCCCCTTATGTATGACCCCAAGGTTTTCCAAGTATCCTACCCAAACGTTGGGAATGGTTTATCTGTTGGCAAAACCTCACACCGGTCATTGCCCATGCATTATTGGAATATTTTTGACAGCAATATATGCAAACGCAGAATAAATTGATCTACCATGACATATTTATAAATGAGTCCCATTTAATTTCCGAGCAGTAATATTTAATGATATTTTAATTGCAGGTATTAGATGTGCGATATGAGAAACGGCGTGCGGTCGGCTCGGCGGGGGTATTCCACGGCGCGGAGGAATATATTTCACAAGGTGAAACAATCAAGGCTCATTCCCCATGCATAGAATAATATAATATTTAATTAAACAATTCATTTTCCTTCATCAATTGTTTAGCCGAGCTCCTTGGTTTAATTAAAATATAACTCAGGCCGAACTCCCTCCGCCGGCGAGATCCTCCCCACTCCAACCCTCCCAGCAGTCTATTTTGTTTGAATATTCCGAAGAGGCCGAGAAAATGGTAAAGTGAGGGGGGGGGGAGAAAATATTCCCTGACAAGTTGGCGCCTCCCCCCGCACTGCTCCGGAGATGGCCAATTAAAAAACTTAGCTCCTCTCCATGCTCCGGGGAATTCTGTCCTCTTCGCCTGTCCTTCGCTTCCTACGACGGTTGTAAGTAGTTTCCTTAGTATTTCTACTAGTACTACTAGGATATCTAGTGGTGACTCGAAGAAGGGGTCCATCAACAGAATATCTGCTAAAGACAGCTCCGGGAGAACTATGAGGACGAAGTTAAAAGAAGCTCCTAGAAGAATAGGAAGGACAATGGCCTAAGGTAACAGTTGATAAAAGGACGTTAGAATGCACGAAGGTGACTGGAGGCAGGGGTGCCTACAGAACAGTAGATCTCTTTCGTTTATATGCCGAAAAAATTACCTGCTGTACAATGGATGTTTACGAAGGATGGTAACCTATACAAAGCACGGCAATAATGTGTATATGTATATATACAGGCAAGTTTGGCATAATGATATAGCACTAACTCAGAAAGATTCTAGAGGATCTGCGAACGAAGCTTAGCGTCCATATAAAAATATTATCTTCTGGTGTCGTCAAGCTTCAATAAGTGCAAGGGAGAAAATTAGGCAGTTTGACCACACTCTCTCTTTAGTGTGTCATGGGTTTCTACCCGCCGATATTAATATGCAAAGCTAAATAAAAAAAAAATAGAAAAAAAAATAACCCAAAACGGAATGTCCTGCCCTCAAGCATCGGTGTAAGAAAATTCTTCTTCGTACCTCTTACCGAGGTATCAGTTAAGCAAACCTGGCGGGAGAAAATTGGAAGAGTAGAGGATGAGCCGTCAAAAATCCAGAAAATAAGTATTGAACAGGTAACCCTGCAATAATTTCAAAACTAAACAATTAATATTTATATAAAAACTATAAAAACAGTTTGGAAAAAAATGTGGAACCTGATATTTTGTTAAAACAAATCCTTCGTACCATAGATATAAGGTGCAATATTATTTTCCTTTATTTCATATATTTATATATATATATATATGTATATATATATATATATATATATATATATATATATATATACAGTCGTTTGATGTTCAAATAACAAATATGTTTCTAAATTGAGCAACCTAATTATTCCTCGAGTGGCTCAAATTACCAAGACAAATTAATTTAAAATAAAGAATGACGTCAATTTAATTTTTAACAGCCTTGCTCAGTATTCTCTGCCTTGATTAATTTCGTTATTAAAATATTCTAGTGAAATAATTAAAAAATAAAAATGATAAATTAAATTGTCTCTCTTAATTGAAGTATATAATTAAACGAGAAATATACAGTGACTAAATTTTGTTAGGAATGAATTCAAATAGAAAAATGATTTCAAAAAACTTCATTAAAAGCAGTAAGCTACATTTTTAAGCATTATAAAAAAAAAAAATTATCTTTATCTTTGGATTGTTTCCATCAAGAAATCTACAATTGGCAGGCCGACGGGAAGAAAAGGGTTTGGGGTTTTCTTAAATTTATGTAGATTACATTATGTAACCCGGCAGAGGAATCCTTTTGTTATTACATTTCTAGCTCTCCACCCTATATTTATAATGTAAATACAATAAAAAATGAGAATTAAAGGCCTCTTCTCCCATCCCCCCCCCCCCGTTGAAAAATAATAAAAGGTCCCCCGTCTCCCTTGGCAACCTCCCACCCCTCACTTTGGTTAATTATAACTCAACAGCCTCGGGCTGAATCGTAATTTAGAAAGAAAATCAATTTGTTAATGACTAATTTAAAAATCACAATACTAGAAATGAGAGAGAGATAGATATATTAAGGCCGTCTGGGGATTTATCTGAATTAATCCATGCGCTTTAGGATTATTTATTTTGTGAATTCTCTTGTGCAAAAGTCCATCACGCAGGAGCTGCGTAATTAAGCACTTTTCTCAGCAAGATTGTTAGTTTCAGCAGTATTACTAAAGAAAGTTTTATTAACTACCCAAGAGAAAAAAAAAAGCAAGAATAGTTTTGATATCTTTGATATTTGTAACTAACTAGAAAATGAGTAATTTTTATTTAATTTGTTTTTCGAGTAAAGTACAATTTAATAAATTGTTTCCGGAGTAAGCCATCATTCCTAAATGAATTTCTGGATGTATGTAGAGTTTCGTTGCAATATATATATATATTTTCACTTTTTCTTGTTTCTTTTTCTGGCAGGGGGTCGATAAAGTAGTACACACTTTTTTCACTTTAACTACTTTATTTTGTATGTTTCGCCCGACATGTTTCGTGCCTTTTCGCACCTCTTCAGGGGCTTTCCTTATCAGGAAGTCCTCTCGTCGTGTTGTCTAGCTTGAGTCAGGCGTAATACCAGCTAGACAACACGACGAGAGGACTTCCTGATAAGGAAAGCCCCTGAAGATGTGCGAAAAGGCACGAAACATGTCGGGCGAAACGTGCAAAATAAAGTAGTTAAAGTGAAAAAAGTGTGTACTACTTTATTGACCCCCTGTCAGAAAAAGAAACAAGAAAAAGTGAAAAAATATATATCGGGTCATCATTCACCTGAATTAATATATATATATATATATATATATATATATATATATATATATATATATATATATATATCATGGAATCATCACACCAGGAAGCAGGAGAGAAGAATCACCGCTTGAGCTACAAGCCGTACTATAAAAATAATATGATTCCCCGCGAATAAATATAACACCTTTTATATATATATATATATATATATATATATATATATATATATATATATAAAATGAAGATTTGAAGAGATATATCGAAAATTCATTTATGTGTGCTTCCACAATAACTATATTATTCCGGAAATTGCTAAAAATTAAACGAATGTCAACAATTTCATTTTAAACTTCTTCATAAAAAGTTTTACGATTTTTAATTCTTATTTTTTCAGCATTAATGCTAATTATTAACTGACCTACAGTTTTGAATTACTTTTGGCTAGATTGTGAACCATACTAATTATCTTGTATTTTCACGAAAAACAGGTTGTTGTTTTTTGTGCCTTACTAAGCTACGTTTATACCGCTATATCTGTAAGTACCAAAAATTGTATTAAAAAATTATGGTTCATGGAATATTTTTTAATATGAAATCCGCTATTAATCGGTTGAGTGGGCTGCAGATTTAGAATTTTACATTCTAATCATAAATGAAGGATTACATTGAAATCTCGAAATTCGGGGTGCATAAAATTATAATAACAGAAACTGTCTATTATTAAAAATAAATAAAAAAAATCATTCAACGTATCATGAATATTCTTACTCGAATTTAATATTCACTCTCAAAATTTAATATTTATAGACCACCATATCCTTAACACAAATTAATATAATATGCCTGATGATTAACCTGAATAGGTTCAAAACATCGCCAAGTTCATGTATTAAACAATTTTGGGGAGCAACACAGGCCAATTTCGTCAGCAACAAAAAAAATCCTTATCCGCTATTTTGCACAGAGGGAACTATAGCTTTTGCAAATAGGGAATGGACTCGCTGGATCCATACTGGTCCCAATAATATTTCATAATTAATAAACTTGGATGAAGCACAGCTGTCGAGAGGGAGCAAAAGTTGATCCGACCAAGCAGCAATAGAGTGCAACCAGGCCACTCGCGAACGGAGAATATTGTATTTATCTTGGTGCAATATCGAATCGTTCCAGTTCAACAACCCACTCCAAAAGAGCGTTGCACTTTTTAAATAAGCCCACTTTTAGAGAGCTATTTGCTCTAGATGTAATAATGCACTGTATATGAGATCGTCCAATGTGGACTTTATCTGCAGGCTGGGTTCTGATCGAAGTTTTGAGAGTTCATCTTTATGAGTTCATGTAAATTAAATGATTCAAAATTCTCAATAACAAAAAATAAAAAAAAAATACAGCGAGTGAAAGTAACCTCCTGATTCATTGCTTGTTTGAAAAACCTTTCGCAATTCTAATTATTGTATTTTTGTAACAAAACTATGCGTATCATATCAATTATTGGAACTTAGTTCACTCGAAAACCCTTAATATATATATATATATATATATATATATATATATATATATATATATATATATAAAATAGCCCCGTTACGTAATCAGGGCCCACTGGGGGAGATAGTGTGAACATGTATGATTTGCCCTTTTGCAGATGTCCATTAATTTAATAATAGGCTGGGTGGGCCTAAGAACGGCCAGGGTCGCAAAACAAAAGCTCCACTAGACGATATAATTATTAGTGCACGCTTCTTTCAAATTAATATAACTAAATATATATATAAAAAAAAAGGAAAAGTAATTGGAGATTATTTTTCCAGTTTTTGTGGAACACAGACGGTTCGTCGGTTCAAAAAATGTCTAACCTTCTATTAAATAAAATGTCTGTCTGATGGGTTATTCAAACACTCATTCATTTAGAAATTTTCAAGCTAAGACGCTTAACTTAGTCTCATCTTTTTTCGGTTTTTCACGAAAACGAGAAAATTGACAAAGGACTTTTTGTTATAGTTTTTCGATTTCCATCGATATATATATATATATATATATATATATATATATATATATATATATATATATATATATATATATATATATATATGAATATCTACACGAATTGCTCAATGACGTTAGCCCGTACTCAAACATATAAAGAGCAAACACCTATATACCAAGCTGAAATATAGTCATATTTGTTCTTAATTAGTATTTTTTTATTATTATTATAATTTTGACTTGATTTCATATTATTTTTTTTTCCGGGTTAGTAGGTTTATTTTATTTGTTTGGTTTTAATTTCGATCCCATGAATTCAACTGTTTGAATTCCTGGTAGCCAAAGTTTCTCTAGAAATCTAATAAATAATTTTAAATATAAATGATAATTAATAGGGGGTCTCCCGTGGTCTAATGGCTAGCGCCTTGGATTCATAAGCGGGAGATAGTGGGTTCGATTCCCAACCTCTGTCAGGAATTTTATCATCCCACGGCTCGCTGGTAAAATTCCTAGCTGAACCCTGGATGTCGGCGCTAATGACCTAGATGTAGATGCGCCGTAAAAGAAAAAAAAAGAAAAAATGATAATTAATTCGGTGATTTCTTTATTACGTATAAACTGTAATATTTCATTTTGATTGTTAAATTTGAGTTATTTATAAATTACATATAGAAGATATTTATTTATATAACCCTCAATTGTTTTTATTTTTAAAATGCGCGTGAATCTTGTTCACATATTGCTTACGTCGGAAAATAGTTGAGTCATGAGGTCGGGTACGCCGTAGTGTTTCTCACTAAACATTCTGTCAATATGTTACTTATTAGTAATGTAATGTTACTCAATGCACATGTCGCTATGTCCTATCTCGTCATGAGATGTAAGTCCGTGTCAGGCGTGATTGGTCAATTAATCATCAATTGATTGGTCACACTCCCACACTTGAATATATATATATATATATATATATATATATATATATATATATATATATATATATATATTATAATAAATAATAATAAATAAAGCCTTTATTGTAGATAAAAAAAATAAGTACATAATAATAATAATCAAATAAATCAATAATTCTTCTTCTTACACACTTTATATAATATAAATAATAAAATATAAACATCTACTGGGCCCATCTCTGGGCAAAGGCCTCTCCCAGGGTTTTCCATATGGTCCTGTCTTGTGCAGACCTCCACCAAAGCGTGCCACAAAACCTATCCATATCATCCCTCCATCCCTGGAATGGTCTACCTCTTCTCCTTGTGCAATCAAAAGGTATCCAGTCGGTAGTCCTTCTTGCCCATCTTGCTTCTTCCATTCGTGCCAGATGATTTGCCCATGTCCATTTCTGCTTAAGTGCCGCAACGATGACATCTTCCACACCAGTCTTCATACGGATTTCAGTATTTCGTATTTTTCATATATATATATATATATATATATATATATACGTGTGCATTGCGCATTGAAAGGCAGAAAGATGAAAGGTATATATGCGTGAGGGAAATTATTAAAAACAACAATTACTATGAGTATATACATTCGTGTTGCAAATAAAATGTTAACTCTCTTTAAATAGCAGGCTTGGATTCCGCAAGGCCAAATTATATAACAGCAATTTTATATTAAATTATAGAAGTGAAAACATTAATCAACGAATACAGGATAATATTTTCAGTGTAATTAGTTATAGGGAAAACCAAATGTTATTATTATAATTATTTTGCTAGAAGAAGTACTTTTGTAGTTCTATTCATCTGATTGAACAAGAATTTGGAAAGAGAATATGGTTTTCATCATAAGTTCTGCTTAGATTTTTTTTTTCTGTTTCAATAATAGCACATAAAATATACACTCAGCATAATAAGTATAACATACTTATATTATAAAGCATTACAATATTTCATTTATAAGAATATGCTGAATAAAGCAAACCTATGTTCTTTTTCTTCTGTTGAGGCAGTGTTCCAAAAACATAATAAAGTTCAATAAAATCACATGGATTTGCTGCGCTTGATTTGATTGAGCATGAGTGTTTTTAAACATACAATCCAAAAAATCTATCTAGCTATATATTTTTCACGAAAAATGCTTATGGTTTTCAACTCTTCATGGACTAGTGGCCGTTGGTTTGAGCCTTATTCTAACTGGCACCTATAGAATTCATAGAAGCCTAGAGCTTAAAACCTCAAGATCAGTCAAGGTATATTGTTGTTGACACAGACATGTTTACATTGAAGAGTTCTCATGACGTGCGGCCTACGCACGTGTCATACTCTACGAAGAATGCCAAAGATGCACCTTAAGAACTAGGCGTTTGAACAAAGAGTCGTAGAAAGTCCAAGATAAGCCGAGCTTAGAGCAGAAAGAGCTACGTCACCTTAGCCCCCCTCCGGTGTAAGTAACTGCGTCAGACTCCAATCAATCGTATAGCGGCTCCCAGGTTACGCAGCTACTGGCTAACGACGCTAGGCCTCTCGCTCCCTCGGGCTACGCAGCTAGCGCACGCAACACTTATCTGTCAACTTAAGCTCTCTTCAGAACCTCAACAAAGCCTTCCGAACAGCTTTTACTTATATATTGAGAGGAGATCATCGTCCGCTGAGATTGAGAAGGTAGATATTCGTGAGTTTGAGTGATTTATTAAAATACATTGCTCAGATACAAAATTTTATATATTTTTTTCGACGTTTTGCGGCATCAGGGTGAAGAGAAAAGGGGAAACTGACCCGTATGGAAGTTAAAACGTTTTCTCTGAAAAGGCTTGAATCTCAAGCCCAAAGGTACGCCAAAATAAAACTACATTGTTTGACTAAAAAATGTATTTTTGCATAAATTGCGTTAAAAGTGTCCGCTGGCGTTCGCTCATGCGCGGCGGACATGTACGAAAAAGAAGATTGTACGTTGTACAGTATATTACATAGGTTTGTCGGGTGGACCTAAAGCATATTTATGTTCCTCAATTTGAGCAGAAAGCTCTAAACTTTTTTCTTTTTTTTAACGACATAAACAAGCTCCAACAATATTTTAATTTAATTGTATCTTTATAAGAACATAAATATGGAGACCAAAGTGACCATTATTAGGACTCGCATAGTAGGACAAGAATTAGGACATGAATTATGACATATCTAATCTATTCTAATAGAGACAAAATAATTATGCGTTTGACATAAGAAGTTATGGAACTGTAAGCGATATTACTTTAATTGTTTAAAGAACGTTACAAAACTCTGTAAAAGAACCTGAACATATATAAAAGGCTCGATGACAAGCCAATGAATTTATACTCTTATTTAATAAAAAAGGGTATATTCAATCTGGCTTGGAGTTAAAATGTTTTTCATTCAACTAATAATTTAATATCAATCCTCAAACATTTAAAGGACATAAACATTTAAAACAACGTCTAAAACAAAATATCAAGTAAATACCAAGCCAAAATATCTGGTTATAATGTTTTAAAATTATTATTTAAGGGCATCCATTATTTTAGAAAAATAACAGATTAAACCTATTTTACATCGCCCTCTATTGAAAAGTATTGAAAGAATGCATTTTGCCAAAGATGCGGTGCATAAAACCAATAATAATATCGATTGAATGAATCCGGTATTAAAATAATACAATTTTATGTACATTCCTAGTTTTAAAGAGACTTATCTCAGTGTGGTTTTCTTCGACGATATGAAACACTTAAAGTATATACATAAAGACATGTTGGACAGAATAAAAATGGGTGTCTCTGGTACTAACCTGCAAATGGTTATCATAAATCTCATAATGGTCGATCTTGGCCTTTGTGGGCCATTGATGTATGGAAAGAAGACTTTGGTAGGGTAGGGAGCATATCTGTCAATGGTTACGAGTAACATAGCAGAAGTCTGCAGGTCCAGTTTGGCTGGTAGAAAACTATTTAGATGGACACGGACAGAACTATTGTCTGAACGCAGATTGCTTTGTAGGCAGTTTAAGCTGGGCATTCCACTACACAAAGCAAATAGAAGACTATTTCCAAGAGGAAAAGGACAACGCGGACACATCAATGAAAGGAATTGTTTGTAAAGGATCCTCCCTACATATAAGAGAGACATATATAAAGAGTCTGAGATGTAATGAGCATTGTTCTACAGATGGTGGGGGACCTACAAGGAGCCGACCATGGCTGAAAGGTAGTCTCAGCCCTATTGCAGAACTAATTAAAGTTTGAAGTCGCATACACGCACACAGACAGACGGACGGAGGTAGATATGTAAATAAGTTAGTGGTTCTTTGTGTCTCTCCCCTACTCCCAACTTGATTTGTGCTTCTATTCCGCGCACATCCCTCCCATTAGAAGAGGGAGAGGCCAACTATAAACATTTATAGTTTGAATAACAAATCACCTTGTCGAGGGAGGGATGGTGACTCCGAGAGAGCGCGGCCATTGTGTTAGGTCGGCTCAATAAAAACCCAATATTACGTTTTGAACAATGGGAGATATTACAATAATGTAAGGTTCTCGGCGGCGAGGCCCACCCTCTCCGCTTTCGACTCGAACGGGTCTGGTTGTAAATTTGAGAAGTAAGTTGGAAATTACGGGATGCTCCTTGGAGAACTCCCTCTCAGGCACTTAAACATCGCTTTTTCGCGAATTATACCTTTGGTTTGTTGGGTTTCTTATAGGCCAATCTATTCAGGGGCGTAAAGGTGTCACTTTCTTGTAGTCCTTCATCAATCTCATATATTCGTTCATTCATTTGAACGTTTTTCATCCGCGATAACCTTAATTCTACTCAGAACACAATTTTTATACAATTTTATATAAAATAAAAGAAGAAAACTTAGGCAATATTGACTTATGCACTACAACTCTGGGGTTCCACTAAACCATCAATTCTTACAGAATACAAACCATGCAATCCATATCCTTCGAAGAATATCCAATGCTCCATACTACGTCTCGATCCTAACCCTGCATAATGACTTCAATATCCCCTTTATCCAAACCCTGGCCAAATCAGTCTATCAGAAGCTCTATTCCGATCTCCCTTTCCACCCAAATCCATTGATAAACACTCTATCATCGTTCCACAAATCACAACTATATAAAATAATCTGTACATAGTAAAATGAAATACATTTAAACTAGCAACACTACTACAGTGAGATGCTTGTACGTTTTTCAATAAGAAGATATTGGATTAAACCAGTAGCACCAGTGGATTAAATACCTCAACACTGAGTTTTTTCATCGAACAAAAACATTTTCTGTACGGTCGATTATAAAATGTGCTGAAGTGTGAATTATGATGTTTAATTAAATGCAGGTCTATAATTCTCAGGGAATCCACTATTTTTTTCATTGAATAAATAATTTTAATGAGTATATATATATTTCAATAAAAAATCCGCAATACTAACTAATAACCAATTCTCAACATCAAATATTTTTCAAGAAATTACTCTGTTTAATATTTAAAACTAAGCAGGTATATTTTTATATTATATTTTCAGGAATTGTAGTAAATTAGTGTTTTTTACAGTTCTGATTATGTAATAAAAATCACTTTCAATATTAAAATATTTCTTTATAGTGATATTAAAAATTACCTACATATTTAATATTGGGCGGTATTTCAAGTATTTTTTCAGTTATTAATTCCGTAAATAATATCACTGTCAGAAATAGGAATAAGCTTTCATTTCTGGCGAACAATTACCTCTGTGCCAATTTCAAACAAAAGATTTATCGCAATTACTCATCACATGTTGGTAATACTTTCTAGAAAGAATGACAATCCGTTCTTATCAATAATAAAGAACAGCTATCTTTAAACCGGAGATGATCGGACAAGTTAATGGTATTTTTTTTTTCTTTTAAAAAAGTTTAATTCCATGAAATATTACACATAATTTCCGAATAAATTTCAATCGGGAATCCATAGGTGAAATATGCTTAGAAATCAAGCTTTCTCTAGCAAGGATATTATTAACGCAAGAGAAAAAATAGTCACATAAATATTGATGAGAAAGTCTAAAGAAGGTTTTGCTATGGAGAAACCATATACAAAATATTACAGCGACACAATTAAGAGTCTATAAGTATTAAAATCTGTTTACCTAAAATTTGACCAAGAAATTTGGTAAAACCGATACTTTGAAGATAGACAGATAATTTTTATTTATTTTATTTTATTCCTTAATTCTATAAACATAGTACCGATGTTTATAATTCTTCTGCCGAAGATTTAGATACTAATTTATTATTAACCATCATTTTTAATTTATTTTTTCTTTTGAATATTGGTTATACATAGAATGTTTTATACTCAACTTCGAACTAAATAACTTATATAATTCATTTTCTTCTATTATTTCAGGAGTAATAGAGACATTTTTCTCGCAGTCGCTCCAGATTATCTTAAATATATTGGAAAAATTATAAATTTCTCATTCTATATGCTCAAGGCATTAATTAACCCTGGAATCACAACGTGGGGTCACCCCTGACCCCTGAGTCCTGAAAAAAAATTGTTATTTCCTACACATTCGAGCTGTTAAACATGACTGATCCTGTACCTTCCTGTCCTGACAAGGTGATTATAATAGAGAGTCATGCTTTTCAGGTGACCCCACGTTGTGGTTTATGTAATATTTTTATTTATCGAATTTAGTATGTCTGGCGATAAATTATTTTTCACTGGAGATGAAATTCACAATGAGTTGCTTTGGCAAATTGTAGAAGAGAAAAACAGAGAGTTTGGAGACATTTTGGATAGTGAAGACAGTGAAATTGGTGAAAAAGAGGATGGCCATATATACGATGTGGTGTTTTTGGTCGTAAAAAATACATTGTGCAAAGTGCAGTAAGAGTCTGAGTGCTAAACACAGGCAATGTATATTTGAAAAGTGTATAAATGAATAACAATATTTTTATTTTTTTGATCATTATAATGTATATACATTCAAGTCACTATATTTGTTTCCCTTTTAAACCAATTTTACATATCATAGTATTTTTTAGCACTCTCCTCCGAAGGAAAGTAGCTATTGAGGTTGGACTCATGACGGAATTTTTGAAAAATATCTTCAAATCTTTATCGATCCTACCTAGTAGACACCGAAAATGACCCCCGTTAAAATTTATATATATATACACACATATATATATGCATATAAATATATATATATATATATATATGTGTCTGTTAACACGATAGCGGCCAGAGTTTTTGTTTTTTCGTCACGAAACTTGGTGTATAGCATTCAATTAGCGGTTCACCGGAAGGGGGGGGGGGTTACCCCGAACCCAAAACACTAATTTGGCCATGTCAGCCGTAATAGTTGTTATATTTCAACGAAACTTGGTATTCGTAGTGGTAATATAGAGAGAAAAGTGGGATATAAAAATGAACTAAATCGGTTCATTAGGAGGGGGGGGGGGTTTACTCCGGACCCACAATACCAATTTGCCACTACCAGCCGTGATTTTTGGTACATTCCGACGAAACCCGGTATTCGTACTGGTAATCCACAGGTAAATATGTGTTGTAAAAATAAACTAAATCGGTTCATTAGGAGGGGGGGTTTACTCCGGACCCAAATTCCTAATATACTCATACCGGTCGTAATTTTTGCGGTATTGTAACGAAACGCGGCATACGTCGTGGGTAACTCATGAGAAAGAAGTGTTGTAAAAATGAGCTCAATTGGAAAACGGGGGTTTACTTTGTAATATATTTCAATAGAAAAGCCCGCCAGCCGTAGGTTCACAAAGCCGCCGCAAGGAGCTCTTTCTACCACTAGAGGGACTGTATCCTGTCCCTGCGTTAGAACAATATACGATAATATGAGATTTTTTGTATTTATTATGTAGTGTAGTAGGTACCATGTGTAAACATAACTCTGGAAGCAAATTAATAATTGATCAGTTACTCATTACAAATTTAAAAGAGAACTATTCATGTTTTTATTTTATTTATGTAGGATATTTTAAGCAAATTGTTCTGGAAAGCAGTCTACACTACCCAAATTCTGAGGAAAGTGCTTCGTTATGCAGCTCCTGCGTGACGGACTTTTTAATCTAGCAGTCATAAAGACAAAATATTAGAGGAGAAAACGTTATATTTAATGTTGATATTCAGACGACAAATATTCAAATAAACTTATGTCTAAATTTGTGGTATTTTAATCTTTGATTTCCCACTCCCCCATTTTACAATTAAATAAGATTAATTGGTTATAAATTGTTATATTATACACGGTAGTCATTTTAAAATACCATTTCAGAAACCTATCACTAAATTTGTAAAAGAATTACGAAATACTAGATGGGGTCTTATATGTCCCCACGTTGTGAAATTTGTAACAGTTTTATCATGTTGTGATTCCAGGGTTAATGAACAAGTATGTACATTTTCAGAACTAATGTGTATAAAACTAGTTTTATGTTCCCCTTATACCATATAAACGTTGAATTAACTCCATTAAAATCTGCAAATTTCGACCAAATTCCTTAAGAAGTATGTTCAAATAAAAAAATAGAACAAAAAATGAAAATTTGCAAGATTGTTCCACACCCAATGCATGAATATTTGAAATTGTAAGGAATTTGGTCCAATTAATAGGTCGAGGTCCGTCGAGGAATCTTGACAGGAGCTGTAGAGCTCATAAAACAGGATAGTCAATAAATGTTGAAGGTGGCTTCGGGATAAATACTGAATGGGGCAGCATGGAAGTGACGGAGAAAATAATTCAAGACCCCTAGAAGATGTAGCCAGCTTCTTCAACCACTGAAATCAATCCACTATTCCTATTAAAAATCCAATAACATTTATGTGTATGCATATATATATATATGTATATATATATATATATATATATATATATATATATATATATATATATATATATGTATATATATATATATATATATGTATATATATATATATATATATATATATATATATATATATATATATATATATATTCATATAACAATATGGCATACTAGGGAGGCACTATTGCTATGCTGCAGCCCCTTTTTTAAAAGGCCATTTTATAATGGTTGGTCATCCGTCCATTTACTGGCCAGGTTCGAAGTTGCTTAACTTCGGTGATCAACGGGAAACGGTGTATTTAGCATGGCTATGGCCGTTGGCATGATTCCTTAAGCAGGCAACACACAAGGCCAGGCAGGCCTGAACAGACCGCCCGAAAGCCGGTCGCCTGAGCGTGTATATATTCCGGCCGGTCTGTCAGTTAAGACTGTTCACGGCTTTCAGGCGGACTGTTCAGGTCTAACTGACAGGCCTGTCTGAATCGTGTGTAGCCTGCTTTATTGTTTAAAATTCTATGGTTACCGAAATTGCCTCTAGCTCCTTGAAATTGGGAGCATTTCGCCAAAATGTGAACAACAGTAAGCACTTTGCCACATTGGACGACGCCTGCCGACGAGATGGGTAGTAGCTTATATCCTGTCATATTTATTTTAATATTTAGTAAGGGATCACAAAATTGCCTGTTTCTTCAAATATTTACACCAGAAAAGTTTTGTCATTACGAACAGACAGTCTGCCAAAGAGAAGTGCTATACATCCGAAATCGCCCCTTCCATCTGCTCCTGTTCTAGGTGTATATAAAGAAGGGAATTCCAAGATGTCAGCATTAAATCATCCTGAGCTTGATGGCTCGTAAAACTACCTAAAATAGTCTAGGAATGTTTTCTTCGCCTTAAGATATTCACGACCTTTTTCCCAAAATGTATTCCAATTTAAATTTAAACTGCGAATAGCTCAAATAAATTGGTTTAGTTATTTTATTTTAATTAAATTTTAATATTGTATTTTATAGACAATTTTCGATTTGCATATCTGAGATAATAAGAGAACAAAGAGGCTGTCCGATCATTCTGACTGATTTTTATAAAATTATTAGGAAACTAATTTTTTGCTCAAACGTGGTAAATTTACAAAATGGGACTACTTCCGCCCTCCTTTTAGTTGTACGTAAGATTTTGATTAGTTCTGGTCAGCCAATCAAAATCCCTGTAACTAGATAAGAGGATAGTTCTTGGTCGGTCATCTTGCAGATCCCATGGGGGATGGCCCTAGTCCTTAGATCTTCCACCGTTCCCAGGGAGATTTCAGGGGCAGAAGTCTCTGGGTTTACGTGCGTCTCAGCTGAGAGCATTTTTAGGAGCAAACGTTTCACTCAGGAGATTCCTCGCGCTGAGACTCACCACTTTTCCGCTGGAGACAGGGATTATGGTATATCCTCAAATCCACATTTCCAAAACAGTATGTTTTCCTATCGTCCATTTCTCTAAGAGTTCCAGAAAGGATTCATCAGGAGAGTCCTTTTGTCATTATCTCACGATTGATTTCCACCTGATTAAATTATATGTTTTGTTTGTTTGTTTGTTTAGAATATTTGGGGCGAAAAACCTCGCGGTCGTCAGCGCCCTACCAAGTAAACTCATCGCACAAATAACCATTCCATGGCCTTAGATTTAGGTAGGCTTTGCTTAAGAAGCAGTCAGGAAGCGTCTCAGGAGATTTATTTATTTTTTTTTTGCTCTTATTCTTTTTAAATTATATGATACCAAATTATCATTATTAAACTATCCTATTTAGGGGAAATTCTTTTTCGTCACATTTGTGATAATTAACCCTTTGATTTGTTAACAATGTAATCACGAAAGTGCTTCTTTCCACCGAAAAATCCACGGCGAAGCAGCGAATTCTTTCAGCGGGCCCATAGATGAAAAAACTCAATTTCCTCAATGCGAGACTCGAACATCTCCGCCACGAGACTCCGTGGGGGTAGCAAGTAGACTACGAATTAAAAACCTTAAAAACACAAACACACACACAATTTTGTTTTTGTTAATATCGCTTAATGCTGTTTTACTATTTATTTTAATGAATAAAAGCCTTTTTATTCACTGATATAGTGTACACAAATAAAATAAATTTTAAATTATTATGAGATTAGTCCAAAGTCCTTATTGTTTAATATCTCAAACTTAGACTATTTGATTTGTTTTGTTTTTCTTATACTTATTTTCTTAGGATACTTCTATTTTTGAAGTTCTAATTATATGTAGGTACATGTAATCTATATATATAAAAATCACGTGTCTGTCTGTTTTTCTGTTTGTTTGTTCCTTATTCAAATCCACACCGTTTGACCGTTTTTTACCAAACTTGGAATAATGGTAGATCTTGATACGAGAAATCTCCTAGGCTAGGTCAAAAAAATCTACCAGCTGTCTGACTGTATGTTTGTCCCTTATACAAATCCATACCGTTCATCCGATTTTGACTAAACTCGGTACACTTGTAGATCTTAGTCTGAGGAGTGTCGTAGGCTAAGTCAAAAACGTCTTATAGCTGTCTGTCTGTATGTTTGTCCGTTATACAAATCCACATCGTTCGTCCGATGTTTACTAAACTCGGTACACATGTAGATCTTAATCTGGGGAGTGTCGTAGGTTAAGTCAAAAACGTCTACCAGATGTCTGTCTGTATGTTTGTTCTTTATACAAACCCACACCGTTTGACGGATTTTGATCAAACTGGGCACACAGGTTGGTCTTGATCAGGGGATTGTCATAGGCCAGGTCAAAAACGTCTACCAGCTGCTGTCTGTATGTTGTTGTTTCTTTTGATAAAATTCCACACCGTTAGACCGATTTTTACCAAACTTGGCATACATGTATGTCTTGATACGGGGGGTGTTATAGGTTATGTCAAAGTCGTCTAGAACGCAGAGTTGGGAGGTCACAGGTTCGAAACAGTTACAGATTCGTGTTATTAGATTTTAATAATACTTATTTGGTTTCTAATTTATTTAGGCTTTTCTATATTTAGAAAGTAGGTGTAGCATTGCACGCCGGGTAACAGCTAGTATTATATAAAATAGGTCTATAAATATTTGTAACATTGGTAATATATGTATAATTCCAGTGGCATATATATGTAAAAATTATATAGAGTGAATATCCTTGGCAGCGGACGCTCATTAATAAATAACTACTAGATCACTGGAAGACCAAGAAGAAAAAAAATATGCCTTTAAAAAATGTTTCATCTACGTTTGTACTACTTAAAATTCAAAATGCTTCAACGCTTCAAATAGTCTGCGGAATTTGATTTTTTTTTTTCAGTGCTTTATGTGAGTATTAAAGGTTAACTCGGAAACGGGAACAATAAACTCAGAACGACTTATGAAAACAGACATTAGTTGTACAGAATCGAAATGAGTTCATTATAAATTCCAGAAATAGTAATTTCCTGCCCCCGTAATCCCCAACGATATGAATTCTGTTCAATTGGAACAATGTTGGAAAAATGTTTGCCTGAAAGAGGCGCCGAATGGGCAGAAATAAAATTTAGAGAATATTAAAAGTGTAATCAACATCAAATATGGGTTTTACACAATGTCAATAAAAAGAGTTAGAACGAAAAGGCTCATATAAAAACTACTTTATATGAAACTTTCAGGGTATGAAGGTCATTTCGTTTTACTCCGTTAAATGTAACAATAAAACTGTACTGAACGGCCGCCATCATAAAGCTCAACTTTAATTGCTTTATTAGAATAAATTTAGGAGGGATATCGTGAGTAAAGGGTGGGTAAAGAGAAGGAGGTAGAAGCAGTAAAAGATTATTTTATGTATACGCAATAAATGTGAGAGAAATATGTGCTGGTCATAAAGTGGTCATAATACGTGGAGAAATAGATAGGGGAGAATATAAAAATGTGCCTCGGAATTAGAGTTGCAAGCAGGGAGGGGTTTTCCAAGGTTTTATTACTCGGCTATAGGGTGGATATAGTTGTTACCAGCTCTTTACTCAAATATCTAGGCAACAATGTTTCTATATAACACTTAGAACATTTCTTCTTGGTTACTTGATACTGTAGTAGGCTCTTTGTTTTGCGGTTTTCATCTGCTTTCAACGATCGGAGTAAAACTCGTTTAATGTTTTGAAATGAATAATGTTTGTATATACTTTATGTATGTGAATGTACAAATTGCCTTCTTTTTAAATCATATTTTTTTCATTAATTGTTTCTCATCACTGAGACATTTGAACTGCAACAATATTAATTCACATGAATATGAATTAAAAAAGATAAAAAATAAATTAGAAACAAGTACATTTATAAAATAAATAAATAAGTTAGATTTATTACTTTACAAGTTACTAGCTGAATGACAGATAAGTAGTTATTTTATTGCGTTAAATAATTATTATCAAAATTAACGCAAATACATAACTTTGTGCAGTTTATTATAGCACGGTTCCCGTCATCAGAATCAGTTATTCACCAATTGATGAGTAATCAAAGTATAATGTTTCTTGAAATTGGGGCGCTCCGGGCCAGTGTCAAGAAACAGATAACGTAGAGATAACCCGTTATCTATAGGTTACCAGTAACAGCAGTTACCATCACCTGGTATAACGTAAACTCTATGAGCAGGGGATAAAATCAAAATCAAATGGAGGGACAAAATCACAGTTTATTTACTTCTTATTCATTTAAATCATAAGAAGTTCATTTCGCCGTAGCAATAAAACATATATGTATTAATTCATTGACTTCATGGACATCTAGATCAAAAATAATAAATTCTCTTAAAAATGCAATTGCAATACAAGAGCAATAATTTCCATTAAACATTCCTCACTATTAATTAAAAAAAATAAGGAAATAAGATATACAATTTAGCAAATCAATTGAATCAACAAAATAATATCTTAAAACCATTGAGCATTTCGATTTATCTCTTTTTTTATTATTATTAGTTGATAAAAAAATATCGAAATTAAATTTTAGGTCATGATGCAGTCATACGTTACCAATAATTCATAATAAAAACTAACATTTTTTGTACAAATATATTAGTCGGCAAAAAGATTATTCAATAAGAAAGATAAAAATAATCTTATCATTCGGAAATATTCTAATAGTAAATAATTTTAATTAATTTTGATTGCATGCAATCAACCGACTATTAGATAATATTTTATAAAGGCATACCTTTCTTCAATGCTATCAAAATATTTAAATGTTAAAAAAAAAAAATTGTCTTATCGCATGTTTGTCACATGTGTAAAACAGACGGCAGTAAATGATTTGAGATTTTATGGCAATTGGTCGCATTTTACGGCAGTATCTAATATCCCATGACACCTATAAGCAGGAAGGTGGCCTACATCTGGGTTAATGCATCAGAATCGTCTGCGGCTAAGTAATGTTAAAAAAAAAAAAAAAAAAATCAGTCCCGTAACAGGCCACAAGGGCCCAGAGGGGCAGATACTGTAGAGGTATCTGATTCTTGACCATACAACACACTAGGGAGATAGTGTGGTCAATACAATGCTCCGGCCGCCTGATTTTCCCCTTGGCTGCTTCGACTGCTAGTCATTAGCACCCAAGGTACCCATTATTAATTAAATTAATTAAAGGCTGGGTGAGCCTAGGGACGATCTGGGACCCCAAATTCAACCCTCGAACGGCAGCACTAGAAGAAAAAATCTTTAGTGCGCGCTCGGGTTTTGAACCTGGTCCTCCAGTTCATTAGTCGAGTGCTCTACCACTGAGCTAACCTCGCCCCCTAAGTAATGTTAACAGTGAATAATTTCTTCAAAAACTTAAAAAAAAAAAAGGAATTGAAGATAAATAAAATAATATTAAGAATGAAATATTATATAAATTACGTTCATAATTAAAGGACTCTAAAATAAAAATTTCTATTGGCTGCCGTTTACATTTCATGGTATAATAAAACAATAGAATAACATTCTCTTTTATTTTTACTTAATAAAAGTAGAAAAAAAAAAAACAAAGGTGGAAAGTGGATCCGAAATATTTCAAAAGCGTTCTTCTGTAATTTAAGATATTTCTGCTATTTTAGAGTTAAAACGAATAAAAACACTATTATTTCATTTAAAAAACGGAACAATTTCTTCAAAATTTACAGCATTTTAAAATAAATCCAATATATTTTTCACTATTATTTTATGTCAAAATATTAAATTATTTGTTTGAAAACAGGTCAGATTATTCACTTTCAATTTTTCAGATAATAATCTTCAATAAATTATTTTTAAAAAAAATAATTAGAATTGGTGGAGTTGCGTTAAAATTCTAAAATTGATATTATAATATTGAAACCTCTAGAAATGTACTGTAGCAACCATGCCGTCCGACTTCATATTTCTGAAGTTTTTTTGGATGCCATAGAATGTTCCATTAACTATATTTTTCTCAGTGTAAAATCCCCTATCCGAGGAAACATGATGAGTTTTTAACATCAGAAAAAGTTTTAATTCTCTTCAAACTATCATTTCCATCCAAAACTGGATATAATTCATATCAGTTTATTAGTTCAAGCAAAACATAACCAAGGAAATAGATGAAAATACAGAAAAAGGGAGAAAAATGCGATAGTTTAAAGTATTACATTTAGATAAAACAAAACTATTTAATGACAACTTAGGAACTAAAAAATCCGCAGGGTTTTAATAATATATATTCGTTGTCCTTCGTCTTTTTCCTTGTCTATTTCAGAAAAAAGTATTTTTTATCCGTCAATAAGCATGAAAATTTAACGAAGAATGTTATTCTGTTTAAAGATAATCCTGTAATTGTATGGTCCTGTCGTTGTCTTAGGAAAGCAATTTAAATGATTCACGAGATAGTTTTTCATAACAACAATAGATAAATTACCTCAATATTTATTATTAAAAGGGGAAAGTTTACTATTCTATAAAAAAAGTTTGTTGTCAAGAATGAATTCAAAGTGTTTTTCTTGCATTACAGAAAGGGGAAGTTACATTATGAATATTTTCCTAGAAGTACAGAAACCGGATAATATATCTTAAAAGAATATTTACCGCAAAATAAAGAGTTCTTCCATATTAAATATTTCACATGCTTTTTAAATATTTGAATACTTGTGTGGGCACTTAATTCTGAACAATAACAGCCACTTCAAAGAAAATTGGTATGTATTGAAAATATCAATTTCGATTTTGTTCATCGAGTCACTAACTTAATTTTTTAATATAAAAATACAAATTCATTTAAATTAAAACAAAATCAAAATTCGAATGTTCAATGAACTTACGCTTGATGTGATAATTTATTTATTTTAAAATATTCATAAATTTTTCTCAAAAATCGTTACTGATATACCTCAATGCATGTTTTTAGCGTTACAAAAATATACAAATCTTAGTGTCCATGAATATGAAGTTCTGTCCACAAAAAAAATTCTAATTCTTTTTATTTTTCTCAATACCCATTGCAGATATTCCTGAAAGCATATTAACGCAAAATCTTAAACCCTACAATTTTCGTTCAGGGATTTTGTCGATAAAAACAGTTATAGAAGGCAGTTTCTGGCAATTTAACGAACATGTTCTTTTTATTAAGACAAAGTATTTCTGCTCCACATTTTATAAAAATCTGACCATTATTGTGGGGCTTAGACAATTGTATGGTTTACTTTATTGGATATAATAGTTTAACATACGGGTTTAACATTACCAACAAAAATTGTTTTTCTCTGATTCAACGAAAAAAGAAAAAGAACATTAAGAGCATAAAATATATATAAGATCTCCAAGGTTGAAAATAAAAATTTAACAAAGCTTACTAAAATGGTTGCGTTATTATTGTATGTATAATATAGGACGCTGTAAAGCAATTTAGCTGTATAATTATTATTCTTAAAGCCATTACTTGGGATGATAAACACCTAAGTAATAAAGGTTTATTATATGCAATATAAAGGAAAGAACGAATATTAATTGCTTTTCTTAGAATATTTTTCTTATTTTTTCTTCTTCTCTCTCTTCATTGTAAAGCGTGGGACAGACATCTTACATATAGGCCCCTTTGGAAGGAATATCGAGGGGCCTAAAGGTCTCGGATGGGGACAATAAGGGGAATAAAAGACGCCAACATATAATATATGTTATTAGGGGCCATTAATGTTTAGCCCTCTGTTAATTTATGTTTCTTGGCTCGGACCTTATTTCATTATATATAAATAAGTATGTATGGCATTTGAAAAGGGGAATCGGAGAACGTATGAAATGCAATTCTCTTTTATAGACCGGTCCAGAAATATTTATAAGACTTTGTAATTATTGTTGCAATAATTTCAATAGATTTCAGTTGTATAGAAGAACGTTTTAAATCCAGAAGTTGCGTAATTTCCAAAGGAAATTAATACTGCTGAAATGTACGGCTAATAACCAAGAGCTTTAAAACAATAAGCAACTTTATCAAGCACAAAACCACGGGCCCTTAGTGGGCTGTTATCAGATAGGAGCCCAAATACAGTCAATTGGGGTAACGTCGTGGCGTTTAGGGTCATTTTGTACCAGAGGCTCTACATATTTTTTATATCTGTACCCCTGAAGAGAACCATGTCTACTTTTCAATTAAATTGACTTAACAAAATGGTTTTAATGTAGATTTTTTGATCCATGTAATGCTACAGGGCACTATGTCCTGTTCCCATAAATAACTAAGATAAGGCAGTGGAAAATGAAATCATGTCTGGTTTCCATTAGAGGTAAAAGACGGAATGTGGAGGCCTTGGCTCTGTTTGACTATGATCACTATTTCTAATTACCTATCAATGTCAATAATAATGTGAAAACCTTTCTTTAAACTGTTTCTATAAGTAAAGAAGAAACAAATATTAATAGTTCAAAGTTATGGAAAATTGGCTCTCCTAAACAATTACAAAGAGATGACAGTGCCATTTACCTCCGGGGTACAGATATATAGGCTGTGGTTTGCTAATGCATAGGTACATTTTTATGTCTATGCACTAAGAATCAAAACTTGACACAAAAAGCAAAGTGACAATATACAAGACCATAATAAGACCGATATGGACATACGGGATAGAACTATGGGGATCAGCTAAGCCATCAAATATAAACATTATCCAACGTATCCAATCCAAAGTCCTCCGTAAAATCCTTAACGCTCCTTTCTACGTCTCAAATTTGACTATACACCGAGACACTGATACACCCTTAGTCCATGATTTAGCCAAATCCCGATTCCTGAATTTTTTCTCTAAACTCCCAGGCCACCCCAATCCTCTTGGCAAATCCCTCTCTTCCAATGTTATTCCTGATATTCCTCCTCGCCGCCTCCGCCTCCATTGGCCACGAGACAACTTATTGCAAGAAATTGTGTAAATAGTGTACATAGTTCAACCAATTTTGCATTAAAATAAGATAAGACCATAACAGTCATTGGGAGTAGCAGTAATGTCTGCCGTCTCCCCTCATCTCATCCAGTGTTTTGGCTCAAATTTACTTATTGTACATATTTTTACAGATTGTAAATAATAATAAAAGAGGGAGAAAAAAATGCACTAAGTTCTTACTTTCCTCTATGCAACAATCCTAATGACCGACTAAAACATTCATTGATAAATTATTGGCACCAATGACCCCAGTGGTTGCAGTGCCTATTAAAAAATTATTATGATTATTATATGCGTCAATTGCATAATACATATATTGTAGATTGTAATATTTCTTTAAATAACAAAAAATAAATAAATAAATAATAAAAAAATATGCGTTTAAGAGATGTTCAAATGGCCTAAAGTCCCCCTAATCAAGTCCAATTAAAGATGCAATGATTTTAAATAGTAAATATGAAAGGTGGTACAATGTTCCCCAAGAGCATGTAAGAGCAACTTTTTACCACCTTTTAATTGTGGTTTACCCTAATTTACAGTGATTTTGACACTATTGTATGCTACAAGAAATATATTTAGACTAATGGTGAATCTTTTAAACTTAACTTGGAAAATGTAACATTATAATTGCCCTTTCATTAGCAGTTTAGTGCAAATTTGAGGTACAAAGTTGACTCTATTGCTGTCATACATACCATGAAAATGTCACATTAGAAAAAACCCACCATTTTAATACCAAACAAAATTTCTCATTTTACAATAATTGTCGGAAAATAGCTATATAACCTAAATATAATACAGTCCTAAGTACAAATGTCACAGAAGGAAAATACTTTCGGATTTAGAATCAGCAAATCTTATAAGAAATGCGAGGCAGGCGAAATACAACACTGATAGCTAAATTGTAACAGATAAGAGGTCACAGCTAGAGTGAGTTCATTGCAACATCTGCAGATAGCAGACTAGGATTACCTACAATGACTAACTAGTAGATATTGTTAGCAGCTATTTTAGGTACTTTTGGATTATCCATAATACCAAAATGTTAATTAATTAATACTTCAGTTACTCAAACGAAGGCCAGCACATGAAATTTGTTACATGACATACCAGGATGTTCAGGCCTTGCACATTCAGTAACTAGTTTTCTGGAAGTAATTTGATATACCGAAGGTTGTAAGAGTAAAATGTGAACATTAAATTGTTTTAAATGTTAGCATATATATATCTTAATAGAATTATTATTTTTTGGAATATTAACAATCACTCAATATTTTCAATATAAAATTGTTACTACTGGTTAGTTCTTTTTTTAGATAAATAAGCTCGCTGTTTTATGATAACGAGAATTTAAAAGAAAACTGATTGTCTTTATATTTTGTCATAAGTAAAATTTCACCGTTAGAATTCCGTTTACGATTTGATGAGCTCAATATTGTCAACAATACTTTTAAATTATTCCGGATTGTTAAGACTTTCATGGGACACACTGTGGATATACAAATCGTCCCTAGATCATTGGAATTGATACCATTCCACCAAAACGTGATCAACGGTAAGCGCATCGCCGCATCTATTGCGCATTGGACAACGCCTGCCGAGGAGGTGGCGGCCTTGGGTTTAACATTATATGAAAATTCATTTTATTTCTATTTATTTAATTGTTTTATCTATCCGCGTCGAACGTAAGAAACAACTGGTACAGCTTTTATACACAGATGATTTTTTTAGAGGTATTGTTTGATGCAGTGCCTACATGAGGTACAACGTAAGAACGTAATCGTAAGCTATTATGAAAGCATCGTCACCAATAGATAATAACAATAGCAAAGTCTTAACCCTTAAAATCGACACTAAAACTTTGAATTTAGTATATTTTTCTGTCTTTATGGGGATTTGAAAGAAACTGTCTTCCTATAAATTGGGTGTCCATCCGAGGTTGGAATTAAATGACTTTTAATTGAGCGCAGAAGTATAATGAACGCAGAGACCTCGAAGACCGTACGTGGACAGAATATAATGGAATAAGAGAGAATCGAAAGGAAGGAGAAGAAGAAGATACGAGCGAAAGGAGCTAAAATAAGAAAAACTTTCAATATCAATTGGATATTTGAATACAATGCGCGTCTCGCTCTTCCCCGGACTCACAATAATTTTAGTAGGACAATGGCGCATGGTCCCCCCCCCAACACAAATCAAGGGGACTTACCTAATAAATGACAATTTCAAAATAAGCAAAGAAATACTTTGTTTAAGAAACCGTGGAAATATTGTCTCCATGACCTCATTTCGGCCCTCATAAAAAATGCTTCTGTATCTTCTTTTTTATAAAAGACTCAAGAGAATCATGGCTAATAAAATGCACACATCGCATAATGTATTTGTACGCCAGTTCTCTATTAAGGCGAAGAACATCAATCTTTCTGCGGTAATAAAAGAAATTAAAGACCAATATTTATAATTTGGCCATGAAATAACTAGAAAGGTGCCCATATTCGGTGAGGAATATCTAAATATTTTGACTGCGCAATCCAAATCTTGAGATATTCCTCATTTTGTATGGAATATCCTTGAAGTTCAACTGTACAGTCCATCGAAATAGAATGATAAAACCAACTGTACAGCCCAAAGAGAAAGGGGTGTGCAGGCCAGGCCTGATGTGTTCGGATAAGATGATATTTGCTTCGCATTCAGTGGGTCTACTATAACTGGACTGTGCAGTCCCTGCCTTGAGGTTTAAAGACTTGGGGTCAAACTGTGCGGCTCTAGCCTGAACTTTTGAACTGAACGTGTATGGCCACCTTAATGTTTTCTTGAATAATTTCTAATCAACAGTTTTTTCTGGAAAAGAAACTGAACGCATTTGTTGTGGGGATGCAATAAACCAAGTTTCATAACGAAAAAATCAAAATTTGGTCAGCTATCGAGTTAACAGACATACTATACACACTAACACACGCACATGTATATACAATATATACATAAATTTTAACGTGGTTATTTTTTTTAGACTAATGGATAAGATCGATGAAAATTAGAATAAATACTAAAAAAATCCATTATGAGTGTAATATTTTTTTTTTTTGGTGGATTTAAACCAACTCAAATGGCACACATTTTTCCTGAGGCACAAAGGCCGTAAACAGAAAATCTCCGGTTTCGAATGAAAATCGTCAATTTTTAGAACAAATTGGAATATTCATTAGCTGTTTACCGGGTCCGAGTAAGGTTTCAAACCCGGAGCCCTGGCAGCAATTCAGGAGTCGTGTTACTCCCGTGTAGCGTCAGCATTCAGTGACGATAGACTTCTCTGTAATGTGCTGACTCCAGAAAGAGTTGTACGTAGTACAGGACTACAAGTCTGCGTGTGTTCACGTTTCAGCCAACACAACACAAGCTAACTAGAAGCAGCTCAGGCAGTGCGCGGATTCTCCAAAGAAAGAAAAAAGAAAAACCGCACCGAATAAGTCAATAATGCAATTTTTAATATTTTTTTGCTTTAGTCAATAAATATCATGCAATAACAGAGTATGTAAATTCTTTTATAAATAACAAATTACACCAAAATAAAATATATCATCATTAAGTCTTAGATAATATTGTAAAGCATAAGTTTAGCCAATTTTACTGGAATCCCATGAGTGGATCTTTAGATACAATTATACAAATATTTGCCTGTTCGCTAGCCGGCAGGCTGAAGAATGGCCCCATTTTGATAAAATTTTGTAAAAAAATACTTTAACTTTATAGGATTTAAGGTACATGTTTTAAAAGTAATTTTACTAGAGGAATCAAATAAAACTGTTTTAAAGGCTATATCTGTAATCGTGAAAAAAATATAATTGTATTGAGATTTTCATTAATATCTCGAAACCGGTTAGAAAATCTTGGAATGTGTAATACATACATCTATTCCAAATCATAATAAATTTTATACAAATAGGTTCTTATAAAGCTATCTTGTTCAGAGAAATCGGTGGTTAATATTTGACAGTGTTATTATAGTATTTTGGTCCTTTTGCTTTGTATCTGTTTACCTCGATTTTTTGTTGTTGTTTTTTTAGTGGACTTTCTTTCCGAAAACACGATTTGTAAATGAGAAGTATGTTTTTACTACTTTTTGTTTCTGAGTTAGGTTAACTTTATAATTCGAGGTGGTGGAGTGAGTGATTTCCGCTTTGAATTGGCTACTGCAAGTTTCCTGCGTGCGAATCACGCTTTTCATCGAATTCGTTTTGTAGTAGGTGTTCAATTATTCACAAAATATCGGAACAAATCTCCTTTGAGACGGACTTTTGGTTCGCGCGAAATAATTCCTAGACCATACGATTTCGCATTATCTGCGTCCAAACCTGCATAAAAAAATCGAACTATTACAAAAAACGTTTTATAGGTAAGTTGACGACAAAAATTGAATAAAACCGCTTTCATTGAATAAAATTCACTCCTATTATGAGTGGAAACTTCACACGTGCCTTATTTTTTGAAACGAAGACACATACCTAAAATTTGTTTACATCATTATTATTTATAATAATGATGTTATTTTTAGTAGATAAAAAATAATATTTTTTGAACAGTTCATCCAGAGCAGTTTAGAAGTTTTTATGTATTTACTTAAATAACTCTAAAACAGTTGTAAAATTCTGATAAATAGAAGAGTCAGTATAAAGTCTAATAAATTTGCAACAAGTTCAGGCATACATTTTTATAGACTGCTTCATTCGGAGAATCAGGCCTAAAATTGTCTAATGGGATAGTTCCTTTAGACTCTTAGCCACCTGAAGCATTCCAGATATAAGCATTTTATTGAAACCCACTATGATACCGCAGTTCTTGCGAGTTGGACGTTTTAGAAGTCCTAACATTTTTCAAGAGAGTTAAATACGGCTTTACTCGCACGAGGAAGAGAAAACAAAACCAACGAGATATGTAAAATATTTTAAGGTCATTTCTAACAAAATTCATCTACAATTTTTATTTTATTCAGAGTCATGAATAAACCACTGCAATATAAATAAACATGACTCCAGTACGCCATAATAAAACTCAGCTCCCCGAGCTTAAATATAACTCCTTTAAAATAATGTGGGACTGGAATATTTTTCTCAACTAAAAAAAAAAATTGTGTAACGCATTATAAATTTGTGTTATCAACCGGCGCTATTTACTTTTGTCCTCTAAAGCAATTGAGCCTAATAAATATAAATAACTTATTTACAAAAGCTAACAACTGCGGGTGTGGAGGCCCCATCCTCGCGATAACAGCTATTTTGTATTTATAATATTGACTTTACCGTATTAAAAAAAAAAAAAAAAAAAAATTAATATAACGGGAAATGTGACATAACATTTGAAGCAAATGGAGCGGTGATGTTTTTATAAAGTGTTACGTAACCCCCACAACTAACTCTGAGGTTGCACAATTGAAATAATTATTCGCTGATTGAGTTGCTATTTATATATAAAAAGTGCAACGCAAATCAAATTACTATCCTCTTCAATAACCTACATAAAAGGAAACGAATGGGAAAAAATATCCTTTGTTGAGTTGTGTATATATATATTTTTTTTTTTCACTAAGGAGAGCTATATTATAAAATGTGATAGGATATAAATAATGTAAACTTAATGAATATTTAATAAGTGCCTTAAGACCTCGTGGCACGATTTAATGTATAATTTATATTCTAACTTAATAAATATTTATATATATTATATATAAAATAAGGACAAGGCATAAGTAGAACTGTGACAGGACTGATAATAAATGCTTCAAAAACAACAACTTGATGTTTAGATAGGAGCATTATTAAAAGGTTTTGTCCTAACATACGTATCTGTTATCTAAAAACACAGTAAAGAAATACAATATGCGTGATAATGTGTTTGTGTGTGTAATTGTCTGTTTGCATGACGCGTGTATGATATCCGTATTTTAAACAAGCGGAAGTTGAAGTTTTTTTTGTTTGCTGTTTTATATTAATTCCTCGTCTGGTTTGAAACATTCCACCAGGAAATTAACATTACATTCCACCGCTTGTCTATTCTTTTTGACTTAGAATTTACAGTCGCCGAAGTAAGAAATCTCTTTACTCTACCTAAGTATTGGTCTTTCTCTCATTTCTTCCCTTGTTTATTTCAACGAGATTCCTTACAGTAAAAAAAAAAAAAATTAATCATTATGGTCAAGCAAGTGATATAACCGTGTAGTTCCTCGGAGGAAAGCAACAGTAGCTTCATTGAAAAGAGGTACCCCTAACAAGAATTCGAATTGGTCATATTTTACAAACCAACTCACTTAATGACAAAACAATACATACCCCATTGCGCACCATGCATTACGTAGTTATCGGTAGTAGTTATAGATTTTAAGTACACGAAATATTTTTTGGATTAAGTTTTCCATTCGTTTTGTCTTTCAAAATTGTTATTATTTATTTTCTATAGTTTTATTGTATATATTTTCCAATTACTAATGTTTACATTAGTAAAGCGTATAGGTTTTTTACCTACACGCTTTATTGAGGATATATATATGTGTGTGTGTGTGTGTGTTTTATAAAATAATATATCTATTGTAATTAATATATTATATTTTTTTATATTTATTAAACATATGTCATGTTCCGAGTCTGTAAAAGTTAATTCCTTTTTGATTATAGATTAATTATTTGGGAAACCTTCTAGTTTTGCGATATATGTGTGAATATATATATATATATATATATATATATATATATATATATATATATATATATATATATATATATATATATATATAAATTAAACCAATTTAGTGGATCAAGTTTATGGTGTAAATTAGAATGATTTATGAACTATGTAATAATAAAAGTTTCTAATTAATTAATAATAGTGATAATAAGAATAATGCTAAAAACAATACTAAAAATGTATCATCATGTAAAAATGTATCATTGTCAATTTTCCAAAGACATGTCAAGTTTATTCCAAAAATTCATTCTGCTTGAGTATAAAGAAAACATATAGAGAATTGTTTTTGCTTGAGAAGTATATGGATTTTGATACGGTACGTTTATAATCTAACTTAATGGACTTGGTATGTGTTTAGATAAGATTAGACATGGTGTACTATTTGTACAGGAGTCGCTGGTCCAGATAACTGTAGCGTAGCCTATGCTCCTTTAAATGATAAAATTGTATAACTAAATATTTGACAGAATGTTTTAACGTAATAAACATGTTTAAGGTATTACCTAAGAACCATAAGTTATATTCTGTATATAAGAACAGAGGATAACTTTTGGATTGGGAAATGTACGATTTTTTTGTGTATTTACATTTCATTATGCTGCGTACTAAATGTTTTGAGAACATTACACGTTTTTTTGGAGTAAATGTTATTCATGAATATTTATGTTTTAATTATTACGTTTTTTTTTTCTAAATACACCAAATTTTTTATTCCATTATTTATAAGTTTTTTAGTAACGAGTTATTTATAATGATTGATTTTATAGAATTCTTTCGATAAGTATACAAAATTAAAATAGCACAACAAAGTTTAGTTGTTTCAATATAATTGTTTTGAAATAATATGACTTTTACATGCGCAGATACTAGTGAAAACATTTCTATCCTCAAACTAATCATTGATTAATAGAATAAACTGTTTGTTTCTTAACTTGTTATTTATAATAAATAAAAATAAACAATTGAATATTCAAACCTTCTTGCAAAAGATCGTTCAATTTATTCCATAGGTTGTTGAATTATTTAATGTTTTTGTTTGTTCTTTTTCATAAAAAAAGGAAATATATAACCCATATCATAATTTTAGAAAAGTGGTTACTTCAACTAACTCGTCACAAAATGTTTGTTCCATTAAAAATTACATCAAAATAACACCGACAATGCATTCAGGTATCATTTTTTTCTTTACAATCACAAATATCATATTTAATAAATTCTGATAAATGAGTTGAGCGAATGCTCACTTTCTTAATTGCATTTCGAGCATTCTTCCGTTGTCATTTTGTAATTGGTCGACCGAGTGAGAATAATTAAAAATAATAATAATCGCTTACTCTTCAAAGATTCATGAAAGACACGCAAGGTGTTTTACACTCCCAATTCTAAGTGTTAAATTCAAACGGCCCCATTTTGACAGGTTTTAGCGTTATTGTCTCCAGAGTGACTCACGCTAGTGACACCAGCTATCTCGACACGATTTAATAGTCAGTGCATTTCAGTACTATCTTAGAAGCATTTTATAGTTATATTGGGCTTAATTATAATTCATTAAAAAAAAATTTTGCTTTTCCATGCAATACCTAATGAACTGAACTATTCGCGGGAAATAATATAGATCAGACGTTCAGAGGGAATTATTTTAACTGTGTATATCGAGATTATATTTAGAAAACTAAATCTTTGCAGATTTTGTACAGCTTATTTTATTTAAGAATTCCAGAGCGTAGTTAACAGTTTCGTTTCAAGTATTATTATACATACTTAAATGTTTTATTACATTTCAGTATATAGGGGTCCCAAAAAAGTAAAAAACAGTTTTTCTGATATTTTAAAAGAATAATATTTTTTTCATACAAATTGATTTGATCCAATTTTCTTTAATTTCAATAAAATACTAGGGCGAAATTTTATTAAAAGCACCCAATCCCGTTCAAAGAAAAGTTAATATAAAACAGAACTATTCTAAGCAAAATAACACTCTCGGAAACAAATAGTTATAAAATTAGTATCAGTCATACTTAAAATTACAGCCTTGTTTTTCATAAATTCTGTATTAAATAAAATCGTGTTAATCTCTTTACTCAATAGTAATAAAAAAAAGTAAAATATTTTTTTAAAAGGTATTTGATAGTCATTGAAATCCTTTTTCTTTGTTTTTATTCTTATTTCTTTCGCATATTCAACATTTCATTTTTTTCTTGTAACGTTTTTCTATTATTTTGCTCTATTTTATAAAAATGCAGTTTATATGTTAAATACAACCATTAAAATGCTACAGTAATTCCGTGAATTTATAGTAATTAGTACTATTAATTATTAGTGTTTTATCACAGTTTTACCTCTGGATACTTTCATTAAATTTCAAAATTGACATTATTATGAATAAAATATATTTAAACAATTACTCATGTGTACATATTGTTTTTATATAAAAAATTCAAATCAATAAATTTCATGAAACATTGTTTATTCAATCAAATCTTATTTCGATATTTTTTTAATAACTCTTCTGTCTTGGTTTTTGTGTTGAATTTTAACATTAGTAATTCTTAAGCTTCTCTTAAAACCTTCGGAGTCAAACTAATAAAAAAAAAAATTTACGTAACAAAATAACAAAACGCCACTAGTATATGTAATATTGTAATTCAAAAACAATTTTCCAATGAAGTTATTCCAGCTATAAATTTCGTCGCCGATGGCATTTAAAATTTCAAAATCACTCTTGCCATTTATAGTTATAAGACTTTATTACATGCACAAGTATTGAATATTAGGTATACATATAGTTCTTTATTCCTACTTATTTGATTGAAACATTTTTTCCAAACTTTAAAACCGCTGTAAAATAAATGGGTAACTAAAGAAATTATCTACCGCGATTGAATAAAAACATTCATTGAACGCTATAATATAGTAACAATAATAATCTTTGCTAAGTTTCAGCTGTTTTCACAGTGTGATGCTACTTAATTCAGCAAGGTTGTAACTTTTCTATTCTCTCGGGGACTAAAATAGCTGCTTTGGGTAAGGGGGGATGGGTGATGCTTAACTAGTAAAAATACCATTCAAAAATTAATTTACTGGCAGCTATCGATCATTTCTAGTTTTCGATATTCATTATTAGTGGAAGTTCGCTTTAGGTCAGCACAGCGCTAGATTCAACTTAAAATCCCAATTTAGGCTCCAGTAAATTATATAATGTTATAAAGAATATTTTGGTGTTCCTCCTTAGTTTTGTTCAATATTTTTACTTATGCTCTTTCTTTCGCCACCGGTGGCGGTGTATGTTTGATGATTTTTATTCGGAAGTTCATCAGGTTTCTTCAGAACGATAAACCCTTCTTCCTTCTTGCTGGATATTGGGAATAATCAATTTTTAATGCTGAACTTAGTTTTGTGGGTGTACAGAAAAAAATATACAAAAAAAAAAGACACAACCTGAAATAAGGCATACCAGATATTCCGAACGAGATAAGAAAAGCTAAGCGATCTCGAAAAGTCTCCTGTATTCTAGAAAACATTTATGACACTTTGTTGCATTGCCACCGCTGCACAGTGTAGCGTCCAATGGACAAAAACCTAAAGTTTTGTTTTCTTATATTTAATTTTTAATCCTCTAGCTAAGTTTAGAAACTATTCAATGAATTAAAATCGTATAAAACTAATAAATATTAGTTTTATTTTGATCAACAAACACATTAGTAGTATTAAAAACTAGGCAAAGTCTTTAAAACCTGCTTTATACCAACAATCAGTTTGAACCTCTCTCGTTGAAGATAGGACAGTGTTTTTATTAAGTCATCCGAAGGAAATTACGTCAAAACTATTCCTTTTTCATCTGATATAATTGATTTTGTGTAATTACTCCCTTATTATTTATCCTGAATTATTCTTCATTGGTCTTTGACATTTTTTTTAAGTACAAAACTTTGATAGATTATAGCAAAAAAACTTCATCTGAACACATCTCAAGTTTTTTAGAGGTTAAAGTTTACCTCAAGTATAATGTACTGAGGGCAATTTAGTTTGCCGAAATTTACCCATTCCAAAGATTTTTATTTTTAAATCCATCATCATTTTTTCTTCCAAATTTGAAAAAAAAATGTGGATAAATCCAAGAAGACGGTATTAATCCTTGGGCAAATGATTCAATTTAATCTGCAGGATTCTCCTAAAGAAATATTAAGCAATACTAAAAAAACTGCCAGTTTATTCCTATATTATATGTAAAAAATGTGGGTACTTGTTCACCGCAGAGAAAAAAACTCTTATATAAATACTGGTTGAAAAAATATATCAACTTAGAAGAACTTGTTATTAATTTTTATCATAGAAAATGGTAAAATATTATTATTCTATGGCAATATTACTATAAGTATAATTTACTACAATAATATTACTACATACAGTTATAATATAATATTGTTATTAATAATATTATTTCTATTAATATTAGTATGCATTATTATACTACTGTTACATTGTTTTGAGTTGATTTCAGTTAATAAAAATGCTTATTTGAAAATAACTAGTGGTTAATGATTTTTATCCATAATCTCAACTACTTCGTTACACTGTGCGCTGGTGGAAAAAGCCGCAAAATAAATTGAATAGCATATCTTATATGTACACAATATAATTTTCATCCTTAATGAAACATATTGAAATATTGAACATTTAAAAATATTAAGACATACAATATTGTAATAATTGAAGAACTGAAATAAGTATCTATAACTGAAAATATATTTCATGGATTCTAATCTTGGATGTTAATGTATATATTTATACAATATATGTATACATTAAATACCCTCCCTTAACCATTAGTAAAAAATACGCTAATTTATTTATTCAAATAAATATTCACTGTTGTTGAACTAATATTGGATTTTTTTCGTAAATATATACATTTATTATACAGCAGAATGTTTAATTTTGATGTGACTTAAGTGCTCTCGTAATACAATGATTTCAATTAAATTATGCTGCTACCTTACATATTTTTTTAAAATTAAAGTGCACTTGTTAAATTCAACCCTAAGTCATAACAAAAACTAAATTTAATGTATTTTACACTCAGTATTAATATTTTAATTTATTATCCTACCTTGTTTATTTAATGTGGCTCTAAGTTTTTATTTTTAAAAAGGAAACTAGGTAACATATTTGGTTTTTTGAAATAACTGGGTAAAATTCTCAAGGATTTAAGTTCAATCGGTTAAAGGTGCATTTGGTCTATGTCATAAGGTGGGAAAAAGAATTTTAAATTCTACCATTCAGCTTTTATTATATTTTTTGATTTTTGTTTATTGCTTTAAAAATATAATATAATGTAAAATAAATTATAATATTTGTAAGCCGCATTAATCGGAATATTCATCAGACGCGGAACAGAATTGTAATATAAAAAATAAATAATAAATAAAGCATTTTCAATTAAAACGTTTAACTGATAATTTTCCATACCACGTGTAATGCAGCTTTTTGGAATACCGTTGCTAAGCGATCTAGAGCGTGGTCAGTAGTGAGTGTGTGACCGCAATAATAAGAAAAAACTATTTAGTTCGTAATGGCAAAATAACTAGTCAACAGAAGGCCTTTTATAAATGTTGCAACATTGTTGAATTAAATCTACCGACATATATTTTACTTAGCATTTCAATATGCCTAACAGCAAACTTAAACTATGTACAGCTTGACACATATTACAACATAGAACATTGATACAGTAAGAGCAGAAGCCGCGATAGCCCGTTCTACCCCCGAGCTCGGTCGGTGGTTCTGTGTTCCTGATAAGACTATCAAGGGAGCCCCGTATCTACAAGCTGTTGGAAGGAGAGGCGACCCTCAGTACGGTCCGTTCAGACACCTGTTCCCAGCTCCCCTACTGTTGTGGTAACAACTATCTGTCATCGCTGGGCTAACCGCTACCTGCTCTAACGAGACGTAGTCACCGCAAATTTACTTACACGCTCTCGATCGCTCGACGTGTTTGGATATCAAGGTCGTAGGATCGCTTCTGGATATTTTGCGAATCGCTTTGGAATGTGTAGAATCTTTCCTTGTCTAATCCTCATATATTTTTGTTTACTATTTTCTCTGCGCTTTATTGAGTGAAAGTTGCCTAAGCTTGAATCCTTTTATTCTATTGTTAATTCTCTTTTGGAGGCCCGGTGGCCGTGAGTGTTAAGGCGTGAGCACTTATCACTCCGTGCCAAAGGTCGTGGGTTTGAAACCCACTATGGGATGGTGGCTTCTCTTGAGAAAAAAGAAAAGGCATCAGCCCTAGCCTGGCTAGAAAAGGGTGGTAACCTACACAGAACCCGTCCCAAAATTCTTAGTCAATCATAATGGACAATAAAATTTTAATAATTCTCTTTTCAATACCATAATGTGCAAAATATAGTGTGATTGAATGCCGCCTTAGAGCATGCTAATAGTAAAAATAAACAACACACACATTTTTGTGAGATGTATTAATGTCCCATTGAGTACAGGAGGCCCAATGGAGAGTAAAAACAAACTACAAAACTTGTTGTAGGTTCGATTCCCAGTAGGGCTTGTGGCGATTCTTTCGAAATACGAAAAAATCGCCACAAGCCCACGAAAAGGCACCACATCTACTCTGACTACAAGAGAGTGGAAATCTACAAATAATTAGGACAAAAAGTATGTATTATAAAAGGCTGTTCAATTTAAAATACATAGGCTTATTTTTTTTCGTTTGTTGACGGAAAGTAAATAAAACAAAACATTAATTTAATATAAACGATTTATTCATTACCTTCATCCTACATAAGGAATATTGTTCATAATTTGGATATCTTTAAATATTGTATTAAATACATGAAATTATACATTTCTGTAACTTTTGTTTCCATATTTAATTTTAATTTATTTAATCTTCTTTATTTTTTCTTTCTTTCTTGTTCTAATATATATATATATATATATATATATATGAACACTCTTATTTTTATTGGATATTTCTTTACAGAATTTTTGTTATTAAATTGGGATGTAATTAGACAGCACTTTTTATGTTCAATTACCAAATATATATATTTTTCTAGTATGCTTACCGAAAATGATCTTTTATTTTTGCAGAAAATTCGGTTTTTGATCAAGCATTCTATTCTGCAGCCGGCTTACCGGTATAAGAATTTCTAGTAAAAACTTAAGACAAATGTAGCACACTATGACTGGATTTAATACCGACTGGCCAGTTTTATTCCGGACATTTATTGGGTCACTGGGATGTAATTTCTTTATTTCTAAAATTAAAATTAAAAGTAATTGTGAAAAATTAACAATGTCTTAACGAAAAATAGGACTTTTTTTTATTCTTATTTTATGTGCTTCATCAAACCAAAATTCGAATCTTTTTAATAGTTTAAATATCCTGTTATCATAAAGCAGTGACTAGGTATTTGAAATGTATAATTAGACAGTGTTCTCTCTTATCAGTGATATTCCATTAACTTTGGGGAAAAGAATTATATTTCTCTAACAAACGTTGTCTACTAATATGCGATCAGAACATTGTGAATATAAAAACAGTTTCATAAGTCAGAAATAAATAAATCTACTTGACAATTCTTTGCTCTATTAAATAAGCCAAAGAAAACACTTAATGGTTAAAAAAAATATCAACACTGGGATAGAAATTCCAATATGTTGTCTTAGGCGCTCAAGTAAAATATTTGGGCTAAGCAGACAATTCATAAGAATCTCAATATATTTTTTTATTTTTATTTTATTGAATTGCCCTAAAGTAATTTTTTAGTAAATATTTTACTCACAGTGCTTTAGCCGATGTAGGAAAAGTGCAAATTTTAAGAAGTTCATGCTAATCTTCAGATGTATGTCTAAAATAGTATATATGCATTTTTCCCGCTTTAAATAAAATGATCTAACAAAATTTGTTGATCTAACATAATTTCTATAGATCTGCAGAAGCACCTTACCTGCGGAAGTAGATAAGGTGTACTTCTTTAAAATTATTACGCGTATTTAACTCTATTTAAAGAGGATTCATTTTTTATATTATTTATTGACAGGATTTATAGTATATAGTTAAGACAGAAATACGAGTAATTTAAGAATTACTTATTCTATAGGCTGTAAGCTTATGGTCCTATATCCACAAAAATTAATATTTTCTTAATTATATAATTTCAATATATACATATATAGCCCCTAAGCCTAAAATAGAGAACAATTCATACAAAACGCAATAAAATTTCCCAGGGTTTTAGCATATTGTTCTCTTGACAATGTGTACAAATTTATTAAAACAGTCAAGGATTTTCTATTGTCAATCCGGATAAAAATATTCAAAAATTATTTGAAAGGAAATTTCAACCAGATTTTTGAATAACAAAAAATTAATAACATTTAAAATATTCATTCCGGCTTTAGAGAATTGTCGGCGACCTCTATTTAAATGCCACATGTTTCTTTATCAATAATCAAACAGACTGCATAGTGTTTGCTCACATCTAGTGTTATCCTGAAGGTAATGTTTGCTTAGCTAAACTAACGCCTTACAATTCATTTCTTTTGTGGTTTTTACTCATCTAAATGCAACAAAATTAATACAATTATAATTATTAATGATAAATTATTAATTTCCTTACAAAAAAGTTCTATACACTCCTTAATAGAAATAATTTGTTGTTCCAAAAGCTGATAGTTATTTTTTAGACTTTCCGAATGAAATTTTTATGAGAAAGATGTTTTTTTTTATACAATTTTGACCTGAACTATAATAAAATTAGTGTCGTTTAAATTTAAATGAAATAATTGAGTACACTATCTTAAAATGTATTTTCATCTAAACCTCTTTCTATAGTGTTTAAACTTTGAGAAGTAGTTTTCAAGAAACATCATAAATATTATAGGGAAGGAATTTATACACTGACAGAAATTAATTAATTTTCTGAGTATTTGGTTATGGTTCAGGTGCTGGAGTATTATTTGGATACTTAAACGAATATTTTATAAGGACATCATGAAGTAGAAAATTAATAGGAACAACATTAAAAAAAAACCGTTTTAATAAAAATAAAAAAAATCATGAATATGAATAATTTCCAATTTTTCCAATGTCAGAATTAGAAGCTTTTACCTTTTTTTTTTCTTATTAAGATAATTTGTATTTTCAATAACATAATTGATTTTAGATGCTCTTGAAAATTATACTGCCCTATTAAATTCTATATAGATGTAAAACTTAGCCTCATTGACTAATTTTTATATCCATAATTTTGTTTATTACTTATTCAATTTAAATTAATGATAGTAATATCGGACCATATATATATATATATATATATATATATATATATATATATATATATATATATATATGTATATATATATATATATATGTATATATATATACATAATAATGTGAAAACATAGTAGTTGATACTTACTATATAATTTTGTATACTAGAATAGCAGTTTTTTAAATATTTAAACCATTTTAAATATTATTATGTATATTTTGTGTTGAATGTTTTAGTATTATATTCTGGAATAAAATATTTTTTAAAAACGCATGACTAAAATTATTTATTCAGTTATTGTAAAAATTAATGACTTTATTCGCTTATTTAGATCATCTCCACCAACTCTTACAATATTTTTACAATAGCAGGAAACTTAAATTATTTTATTAAAACTTACTGATTGTTCCTACAGTTAAAGTAAATTTATAACATATTTAAAATTTAGAAATTAATTCTTTTACTTGTTTCGTTCTTAAATAATTTCCAGATAAATAAATAATTCTAATACGTATTTCTTGTCCGAATTCAATAACTTTAAAATAATTTGGATATCTTACTGAAATGTTGTTCAGTAGATTAATTTCTTAAAAATATATTCTGTTTTGTATTTCTTAAATAGAGCTTAAGTATGTAATTTAAATGATTTTTATTACTTTAATCATGTCATCCTGCTGTTATATTTTTTTTTTTACCCAAATGTTGCCCTTTTATGTACTAAACACTAAAGCAAATTTCTTTAATAAATGAACTTATATATTTTTAATAAGAAAGCCTCATTAAAAATATTTTAGACCAAGTATTAGTATTTTGTACATGAAAAATATCAGTCAACTTAAAATTTATAATTTATTGTCTTAAAAAACACTAGTTAATAAATGTTTACCCATAATTTAGACATTTCATTTTGACTACATAATATTCTATACAAATATGTAAATGTGACAAAATTTATATTCTTTAAAAAATATTAACAGAATTACGCATTGCTTAATATATCAATTTTTCGAATTATATTCTTCAGAATATGTTACAATTTTGTAATTAATATACGGGTTACATACGGATATACGGGGTTTTATAAGGAATAAAGTAAAACAAAAATAAGAACCCGGACGCTTAAGATGTTTGAGGATGGCAACTAAAGATTTTTGTCAAATTGACAGCTTTTTATACACAGTTTTTCCCGCGCTCTACTTCTGATTTTTTTTTTTGGTTTTTTACTTATTCAGGTAATTTCTACATATAATATTATTGAATATTCAGCGTGAATAACTCAATAGTTATTTATTTGAATAACTACAATAAAATTAATAAACACTATTTAATGATTTTTGGATTCAAATTTTATGTCTACATTTTCCTGATATTGTATACAGTTATGTTACCTGAAATTGAATTTACTTTTGGCAATTTTAAGCTAAAAATAAACTATTTCCAGGGCTGGTGAACATCAAACGATATAATAAAATCATCAACAAATCTGATAATTATAAAAAAATATGATTAATCCCTTACTGCATAAATATGTGTTGTATTTGTTTCGCATGCCACAAAAATACATAAAAAATAGTACATCACATTTAAGACTATAATTCGAATTATATATAAAATTTATATATATATATATATATATATATATATATATATATATATTTTTAAAAAGTTTTTATTATATTTGATTTTTTTGTGAGAAAACCTTTGTTGTTTGTGCTAAAAGCAGTAATTAAAAATAATTATTTTAATACAAAATATACTCCTTTAAATTATATTTTACAGTCATTTTTAATAAATATTTAAATTAAAAAAAAAAATTATAAGTTTTATCACTATCACAATAGGCCTTTTAACTCAATCTAATGTTTTAAGTAATACATATTGTAAATAAAATGTAGTTTCATATAAATTGTGATATTGTTATTGTTAATCTTATTACGTCAATTATCATAAATGTAGAAATCATTAGCAGAATTATTTTATATTTATAAAAGAAAATTTGATTGAAATTTATATTTTTTAAATATACTAAAATAATAGCCGTAGTTGATTATACTTAGTCGCAGCTTTGTTTAATTCATATTTTCAAATTTTAACTGATTCGTTCCGAAATTAGTTATTGTTTAAAAATTAGTAATACATACATTATTCATATTATATTTTTGTTTCTAGTTAATTTCAATAATTATAATATAATCCTATAAACTTTTCAAATTTATTGTTTGATTGAAATCTAATAGTGTTCAACATATTTTATCAAACCCAATATTTATACAGCAATCATGACATTGTAATTACTTTATGCTTCCAAACTGGGATCAAAAATATTAAGGCATTACGTTTTTGAAGAAACTATGAAATTTTAAAGTAACATAGTATTTACAAGTTGAAATTTTAAAACAAAACAACTAAATGACATAATAAAAATTATAATAAATATGCCGATCCGCAGAATTATTTAATACGTGTAAATATATTATAACATTAATTTACGGAGTACGAAATATCAATAAATATATAAGAACGTGCTTCAAGAATTTTACTAGACTTTTTATGTAAAGAAATTATATCAATAAAGGAATATATTATACATTAAAGCTGATTTTGATTTTAAAAACAAATCATGGTTAAATCATATAGAAAATTGTTATATTGATTAATTTTAATATTTTATTTTTGCTAATTTTATAACATGGCCGATTTATTTAAACTTGGGGAAATTTTGCTTGTTTTAATAGATATAAAATACAATATTTTTGTTTTAAATGAATTGTAAGTTTATATTTATTAAATTTAAATGATAGGTTTTTATAACATAGAATTGAATTATTTATATAAAACGATGACAAAGAAAATATCTGTATCATTAAAAAATAAACCCAGAGACTTAATTTAGTACAGGAAAGGTGTTATATTTGGCGCGAAATGTGGGTGTTTTGGCGGCGTTGGAGTCGCCGGGAGGCGGGAAACCATCCCACGTGGCCCGGTCTTTTGAAGGGGTGGTTTTTTCTCTGGCCCACTCATTCAACAGGCCCCTCTACCCCTGCTCTGGTACCGATTAACCGCTGAGACGATTAGTTAATCGTGGGCGCCTCCAGAACACTGAAGATTAACTTTTTTTATTTAACATTTACTAATGTCATTAATTTAGACACTAGGAGGCTTTTTGAAATTGCGGGACATATTCTTAAGACATCATACATTTTTTAAAAATGTATACTCAAAAGAAATCCGGATTATATATAATTTTTTATAAGTTTGAATATAATTTGAGCCTTGAGAAAAAAGTTTCTATTTAGAACAATCATATATATATATATATATATATATATATATATATATATATATATATATATATATATATATATAAAGCCAATGAATATTTGATTTTAATAAAAATTTTTGTCGGCCGATCAACGGTATTCGCTTACCATATCAAAGCAAAAATGTAACCAATTTAATCAATTTTTGAGAACAAGAAACGTAACCAATTAATAACTATTATTATTTTTAAAAATTGAAGAGTAATATCAAATGAACAGTCTAATAATTAGAAAAAAATAATAACTTAACTGACAGATCAGGAATACACAAGAAATAATTGAACCTCTTCTGCAAACATTTTCGGTGATAAAAAGTGGGTCACGAAGACATTGTCATTTTCATCTTAAGAAAATTTAATTAAAAATTAGACATTTAATTAAAAATAAAGTCATTTAATAAAGCCGGAATAATCAATTTATTTTTTGGGCTTAAAGATACAAAGACTTTTTGGTATTATTGGAACGACTTTATTATATTAAAAATAAATGTTTAATGCGACAATATTTTGGTGTACAGGATACGATGAAAGTGTCTTCATTTTTTGTACAATAGTTTTACTATTAAAAATATTTAATATTTATTTCTAAACTTAATAATTATTATTAAGAAAATATGCATGGTAAAAACGTTTTAATAAATACTGAGCGTTAAATGAACGTATTGGTGTAAAAAAATTTATGAAAACACTCGAAAAAATAATAAAATTTAATGAAATCATAAAGAGTAATGTCGCAGATTTTATTCGGATTTTTGCTTCTAAGGACTTTATTTTCAACTGATTTTTCATTTTTTTGGTACTGAAATAATGCTTGAAGAATATGGAATAGATTAAATACAAAACAATAGTTAAAAGAGGCCCGAAAGAGAGGGGAGAAGAGAAAATGTGTGATATTTAAGAGACGTGAACGGTGGGTTGTGACTCACCCTTTCCTCCTCGCGGATCATCTCTGCGATGCCTGGTTTGATCTCCATGTCTTCTGGTGGTGGTCCCTGGTTGACGGGGGGTGGTGGCGGAGGTGGACCAAGAGGCAGAGGGACTACGCCCTGCTGGCTCTGTGGTGTCGAAGGCTGCGGTGTCGGCGGCGAGGTGGTTACGAGTTCCAGAGCTCGCGTTTCCAGACTCTCGCTGTCTTCAACAGGACTACAGGGTTCCGTTGAGTTTCTCCTTCGCTTCTTTCTGGACAGGGATACGTCTTCTAGTCCTTTGCCGAGATCTTGTTCTCCGTTGACGTCCGCAAGACCGCGGATCTTTAGGGACTCTGCGACCTTTAGTAGCGGTCCTATCTGCTCCTGAGAGACGTTTATTTCGCCCTTGTACATAAACTCCACGACAGCTTTTAATTCCGGCCACTTGATGTCTTTGAGGATTACTATCGGATGCTGACAGGGGTTGTCGAAGAAGAGGCTTTGGAAGTACGGACTGCAGGCCGAAAGCACCATCTTGTGCGCCTTCACTGAATGTCCCTCGCATGCGAGTGTCACGTCAACGAAAGACTCGCTCTGCAACAGCTGGTCAAAAACGTTTGTCAAGTTGCTCTGGTAGTTGTTCCACCTCAAGCAGAACTGCTGTGGAGAGGGTGGAGCACCACTGCCCCCTCCTGAACCGGCGTGCATCCTCCCGATCTACTCCTGACGAACTATCTGAGAACACGGAGCGACAAGCCTGGCCTACCGAGAGGGAATCGCGGACTGGAGTGAGCACAGAGACACTCCCCTTTTCCCCCTCCACTCTCCTTACTAACCCCCCACCACGCGGCCACTCCGCCCCCTTCCCCCACTCCTACACATACAATATTTATATAAAATGCACATGTAATATAGGGAGTGTGAAATGAGAACATCTATAGTATACATTATGTATGTCTCTTCTATCTCATATTGATTTATTGATGGTCTAAGAAGCTCGTCGTCTTGCCCCTTAACTAGCTGCATTTACTCACACATAAAAAATTCAGACCTATATAGTCTACAAGACTTAGAAATTTAAGCAAACATTAAAAATAAATGGGATTCTTTTATATCACACTACTTCCACTTCTATAAATACATAATACAATTCTTTCTACTTTTATAAATTCAATTAAACTGAATTTTTACCTTGTCTTGAATAATGTATGATTACTTGGATTTTCTTAAATTTCCTTATCCCTCGTCTATTCTATGCAAATAATTCACTATTATGGCATTAATTATATATGAAAATTTATAAAAACAGCAAATTTAAATGTGAAATTATTATTCAACAGAATAAATCTTATTATTTATAGAATTCTGACTTACCTGGGCTTACAGTTATTATATTAAACTCATCATGAAACTAAAATTGTAATATCTTAACAGAAAAAAAAAATCACAACCCCAAAAAATTATTAGCAACGAAATATTAAATGTGCTAAATAATATCAATTATTAATGGAATTGAATTAAAATTTCAAATTTTACAGAAAAAAAAACAAACAGTGAAATTAGAATAAAATTTAATATGTAAAAAATGTATAAAATATTTATACCATAAAATAAATATGGGAAACTATTGTATCAATGAACGAAAAGCCCTACTGTATGAATTATTTATACTACAATTTTTGGTGTTGTGAGACCTTTACAAATTGTCTTCATTAAATTCCAATTATAAGAAAATAATTATTCAAAACTATATTGTTTAGAATTCTTGTTAATATGTGAAATAAAATTGATTTTAAATTTTACGGAATACAGAGTACAACTGTTTATTTAATTATTCTAAGACGAAAATTGCTTAAATGTTTCAATCTCTTATAAATCACAAAGATAGTAAACCTTTTAAAATATGTTTTTTAATTAAAGATTAAATGCCTATTTAATATAAAAAAAGAAAAAAAATGCATCAAAATAGGCAATGTTGAGCTTATTTCGATAAATCCTATTTGTGTTTTGTTTTTTATTAATTTTCCATTTATAGAAAAGGTTAAAAATGGATAAAAGTTTTATTTCAGAAATTTGGTTGCATTATTTATGTGTTAATTATATTTTTGAATCAAATGAATAATAAAAATAATATTAAATTTAATTTTATCAATGATGTTCTCCGTTTATAAATATTTCGTTTTAAAACTATATATTACTAAAAATGTGTAGTTCATGAGTTTTTTTTTACTATTATTTATTTATTTGTTTGATATATACTGCCTCTACCCATGTGAGTTTTTTACTATTAATGTTAACATTTGTAACTATTAATACGATAAAATAATCGTACATATTTTATCTACAATAAAATCGAATATTATACCAATAACGAATAGAAATTCTCCTTTTTGTCTTCAGCAATTTCTTTATTCAAATTCAGGGTTATTAATTTGTACAGAAGTTTAAAAAATATGTCTTAGGGAAAATAAACTTTATTTTAAAAAAAAAAAAAAAAAACATTTGGCTCCCCAACTAAATAGGGTTGCTTATTTATCAACCTTTACATAAGCCATTCCAAGAATACGTAGACAAAATAACTAAATAAATTAAATATATTCTTGAAATTACTTATAAAAATGTTTTAACAAAAAAAATAAAAAGAATCGAAGTACTCAAAATACAAACATAATAAATTCAAACGGAAGCAGATCTGGTAGAAGCCTTTCTGTCTTAAAAAATACTCACAGAGCTCATTAATAAATTTACAAAAATCCAGAAATAAAAAAATCAATTAACAGTTGTTCAAAAATATTATAAAACTGCCGTCAATGTTGCCCTGCCTGCAATTTTCAGAATAATTACCCGTGAACTCATCACCATCAAGAAAGCTAACAAAATAAATGAGCTTCAAGAAGAATATTGTGTTTTTCAGTAATTCACAAGACTCTAAGAAGCTAAAGAGAAATCATAAACCGATTCCGCGGGATATACAAAACATAATTCAGTCAATAGGTCAAAAAGAAAAAAAAATATTTTTTTTTCTGTGCTCCTTATCCCAGAACGAAGGTTTTATGGATATGAATAATGCCGTTTTTCTATCCAGATTTTGTCTGCATAGTGGGAGAAGGTATCGCTAATTTCCTGAATTTTTAAATTTATTATTATTAATGTGTTTTTTTTTAATATATTTTGGGTTTTTAACAATTTATTGGAGTGACGAAGCAGAGCAAAATTGTTGTGTAAGTTATCATATATCAAATCCGGCTTTTAAGGAGCATTATTCTAGGTCCCCTAGCATTCATTTTAGCCAGGGTGGTGTGGGATAGTTAGTTCATGAGGCTCCTAGGTATGATCACCAAAAATTGAAAATTCGATGGAGTAAAAAAAATATTGAGAATAGATCTACTATTAAATAATATTATAAAGTATTTAACGACAAATGTCTACAATAAGAATGGATAAATGTACATATTGAACCATAGGGGGGGGGGGGAAATAATAATCGAAAGAATAACAGCGAAAACATAACTAAACTTCAAAATTCAACATCCAAAATAACCCGACTTCCATTCAGTCAGCTCTGAGCCGTGAAGCTGAACACGGTAAAGGTAAGCCGCGCTCTTAACCGTGGTTTTTAACCATTAATATTTTCCATTTTAATTTGCCTTATTATTTTGCGTTTTATTGATGTTTAATAAATATTGTTTTCATAGTTTTTAATTTGAGATTGTTTTATTGAGGTTTAGTTTAATATTGTCGACAATATAAAAATATTTTTGTGTTTTGTTTTGTGTTTTAATGGTGTGTCAACCTTTAACGTCATCAACACTTTAAAAATATTGTTACTAACATCTTAGTTTTAGTTATTTTCCCATGATATCGACAACTACAACAAATTTAATATTCCTTAGATATTAATTTTAGTTTTGATTTAAATATCTTTAATCCTGGTAGGACGTTTCTATTTTGTTACGATTTCTCTATTTAATTTTAATAAAATTGTGAAAAATTAGATTTATTTTACTTTGTACTGTAAGGGAAAATGAATTTTTTTTTTGTTATTGTAAAAAAAAAAGGAAATTATGAAAGTTAAATAATAAATATATCTACAGTTATGGATTGCCAACAAGTTTTTGTCGTGTCCTCTAACAAGATTAGAAACATTTCATATGTTGATTTACTATGCAGCCTACTGAAAATTTAAGAAGCAATCAACCATTATTAGGCATTCTAGACTATAATCTCTGAAAGAAAATTTTGTTTTATTAGGAAAATGAACAGGATCGGCGAAATAACCTTCCTATGGAGACCTCGAAACGAAAGTACTTTCGACTCCAGTTAAAGGCTGCCTGGTGTAATTGAGGAGAAAAAAAAAAAGATAAACATAATTAGGACAATATTTCAATCAAATCTAAAAGCTACCTTATTGCAAAAAATAGGCCGCCACCAAAAATAATGAAAGTTTCATTCGATGGCGTTCATGAGCATAAGGCTATGAACGCCTTAAGAAATAAAAAAAAAAAAAAATGCATTAAATTAACAGAACATAACTGTTGAACAATAAAACCCCTAAAACAATTATTTTTATGGAGTTTCCTGTGTTTACAATATTGTGCAAAAACTTTTATTAGACTGAAAATTGTGGAAATGTTGCACCCAAAAAAAAAAATAAATAAAATACTAGTATAGAAAATCAATTATATAATAATAAATTGTCTTGAATTTGAAAAAAAAATCTATTTGTCAAATGTGTCAAATGGAACTAATTGACCTACATTACAACTTAATTAATTAGTTTTAGGTTTTTCATTTTGATAATGAAACTATTTGATATTTCCTAGTCATTGTCTATTTTATAGAGGATGAAAATCCATTAAAAAAATACATTATCCTGCATTCTTCTTTAATTTATTAGTTGTTCTGGATTATGTTTATTGATTTTGTTATCAGAAGTAAATTATAACCTGTTATTTTGTGCCTATTATGCTTTTTAATGTGTTGTCTTCTTCCTTCAACTAAAATAAATACATTTATTTTTAGTCAAGACAATAAATGCTAAATCAACAATGCAAATGGTTTTTGTTATATTTAAAAAAAGTAATTTTTTTTTTTTTTTTTTTTTTTTTTTTTTTTTTTACGGCGCATCGGCATAAATCTTGGCCATTAGCGCCGACGTCCAGGGTGCAGCCAGGAATTTTCTCAGCGAGCCCTGAGATGAGAAAATTTCTGGCGCCGGTGGGGATCGAACCCACCATCTCCCGCTTATGAATCTAGCGCGCTAGCCACTAGACCGCGGGAGACCCCAAAAAAAAAAAAAAAAAAAAAAAAAAAAAAAAGTAATGTATAAATGTGTGATTGTAATGCTTTTAATTAGTTATTATGTTATTGGCTGGTTTATTGAAGTACTTCTTCCGTAATAAATCTAAAGTAGATTATACTCTGAACCTAGTGTTGTTAAAAGCGAGCCCTGGACTAGAGGCTTGAGGCCTGAACCTTGAACCTAGCCTCTACAGCCCGAGCTCTGAGAGCTCGATGAAGGCTCGGGAGTGAGGCTCCATCCTAACCTTATCAAGCCCTGAAGGTTCGGCAAGGTTCCCCTCGAGCCTTGAAGGCTCGGCCTTGGAGCCCTGGGAAGGTAGAGCTTCGGCAAGTACGGTTATAGTCATAGCCTTTCTAATGCTTTACTAGATTATCTATATACAATAATTACTTACTCTATAATAATTATATTTTATTCATTGAGATTTTTCTGTGGCATTTCTCACCATTTATTTCACAATAATAAACATAAATTTTTAGCGGCATCTTTATTTACAAAGGGAGGTAATTTAGCTGTTATCTCTGATAATTCTTATTTTGCTTCAGTTGTAGTTTATTAAAATTCGACAAAGTTCAGTTTATTAAATTAACGATTAAGGTAAATAAAGTGACTCATTCAGTCGATTTCTTAAATTCTATATTCTTATGGATCAAATCTTCATGAAAAATTGGATGGACTTGTATTATTTAGAGGAGATATAATACATTTTGGTTATAAATTATAGACAATTTATGTATTTATTATGATGATTTTTTATTTTAATGTAATACTACTTTTTCATACTACGTACAAACGGTAATATTTTGAAAGTTGAGAATGGCAATTTTGAACAAGTACGACAGTGTTGCCATTACCGTCTCACAGAAGAGTTTATTTTTTAGGAAACGTTACTGTTTTTACCAAATTAGTGATCCATATAATTAGTTTATCAATGAAATGGTAAATTTAATTGCCAGCAAATAATTTCAATGTGGCGGAAAGAATTTAGGACGAATCTACTAAAGTATATTTCATGAAACAGCTGTTTGCCCGCCATCCGCCATTTTGGAAATGAAAAGTAAAAGGCTTCAAAGCATGCGCCTTCTACCGAGCCGAGCCTTCAAGGCTCGCGCCTTCTACCGAGCCGAGCCTTCAAGGCTCGCGCCTTCTACCGAGCCGAGCCTTCAAGGCTCGCGCCTTCTACCAAGCAGAGCCTTCAAGGCTCGCGCCTTCTACCAAGCAGAGCCTTCAAGGCTCGCGCCTTCTACCAAGCCGAGCCTTCAAGGCTCGCGCCTTCTATCGAGCCGAGCCTTCAAGGCTCGCGCCTTCTATCGAGCCTTGTCCAAGCTCTGAGAGCTCGAACTCTTATGAGTTGCGCCTTCTAGCCTTAAAGGCGCGCTCTTTTACAACACTATCTGAACCCCAGTTCCGTTAACACTTATTTTGCCTAAAATTTCTTAACAGTGCATTATAATATGTTAAAAATGGAACAATAAATGGTGCTAATGACCCTAGCAGTCGAAGCACACACAAAAAAAATAAATAAATAAAAACAAAATCACGTAACAGAACACGTTCGGCCTTTCTGGAGCTTCTAGTATTATTGCTGAAGAACAAACCCAATGAACAATCAGGAACACCTATAAATATGTTTTTGTAATTTGGTTTTTATTATCAAAAATTCAAATGGTTATTTCCAATAGCTAACTTCCACTTCTTCTGCGCATAGGACCTCAAATTTAGTTGATTATCTATGCCATATTATTTTATTTTTTTGATATTACTCGGTTAAAGAAATAAATTCTTAAATTAAAAACGTCACGTACAATTTCAGTTTAAATATTAATTTTTAAAAAAAAAATACTGCACGAGACCTGTAGAGGAGTCTTGTAGAAATGCCTGTAAAGGGATCCCCAGAATTGTGGCTATTGTGAGAATGCCTTGAGATGCTCGTCTGGCGAGAATGGGATATCTCGCAGTTCCCAAGAAGGTACTCTTTCAACTACACTACGGGACTAGAAGAAGAGGAAATTAAGATGGAACGAAATGCAGATTTTTTGGACATGGCTTTAAAATTGTTAGGATACTAAAATAAACAGTACGTAAACTTTACTGCATTAAATGTCAAGTCTTAAATTCCATTATCTTTTTTTTTTTTTTTTTTTTTTTTTTTTTTTTTTTTTTTTTTTTTTTTTTTTTTTTAATAATATTTAAATACATAATTTAAATAATTTTGTTCATCTATGGCCATGGGATTATCATCATCAGGGTCTTTATGAACATCTTCACTAACATCATTAATGAAATAGTCTCAGGAAATAACATTCTTTGCCTGATTTGTGTCCGTAACGCGGTCTAATTTTAGAACTACAAGGGTCTAATGAAATTAATAAGTTATGCACAACATATTCATTATTTGATAACCTATAGACCTGAATTTTCTTGTTTTCCGAAACGTTTTATTGAGAGATTCTTGAGCTTCCCCTGACAATTTTCCAATGGGTAACTAAAAGTTTTCAATTATGTTTTGTCTACGAATTAGCACTTTGTGTACTGTAGCAGACAAATAGACCCACCGTAATGCCTGAAAAATATCTCTCTTTATTTACAACCAGCCAAATATTGCTTTCTGTATTTGTTATTGTGACCAAGGTGGTCGTAGCTAATCTCTGCGTTCTTGTCACTCAAATATTATAAAATACTTTATATACATTTTGAATTCGTTTTATATTTACAGTTTTTTTTTTTTTTTAATATTTTATTTTTGATGACATTAATATATTTTGCCTTAACTAGAATTCATTTTTACTTTGACCTTCTACCAATTATTTTGGGCATCCTCTTTGGCAGATATCATTTGATTGGCTGTCATCGTTATTAAAAAACATAGTTCATTCATTGAATAAAGAACAAAAAATCATACTTGTAGGAATTGTGCTTTTTGATTATTTCAATACAATGTCTAACCCTGTTCTGTTTTAAAGTTTAGAAAAGAAAGTTGTAAGACTATTTTGATAATGTTTTCATATTTTTTTTTTTTTTTCTCTAAATCGAGCATGCACGATCTCTTCACGTCTATTGTAGTGGTAGCTGGATGTTCCTCCTATTTTTCAATCCTATAAACATCTAAAAAAATAACATTTATTTATTATGACCATTTATTATAATTATTATTATAATTATTGACATTTAATTTAATTTATAGTTATATTGAACAAATATTTTTTCAGAGGCCCGGTTGCCGTGAGTGTTAAGGCGTGAGCACTTAACACTCCGTGCCAAGGGTCGTGGGTTCGATTCCCACCCTGGGGTGGTGGCTTTTTTTTAGAAAAAAGAATTGGGATCGGCCCTATCCTGTCTAGAAAAAGGTGGTAACCTATAGATAACCCCTCCTAAAATTCTTAACTCTTTAAGTTAAAATTTAAATAAATAAAACTTATATTTGCTTAATAATTTGTATTGATAAACCTACGTTCCTATAGCGAAATTAAATAGATTATTATAAGCTACGCACATTCGGCAGCTCCTGTTGCTGTGATATTATGCCATTTTTGAAGCTTGAGAGCGCTTTGCGCTGATAATAAATTTCTTTTGAAGGAACTGAAATACTTCATGACTTTTCTAGAAACATTTAAATAAGAGTAATACTTCTTTTTTAAGTCTTGCCTTACATTACTTTAAATACGCGTGGACTAGAATATTCCTACAAAAAAATCTCAATAAATTATTTTTTTAGGGTCTTTCCGTAGTAAGGTGGGTAACGCAAAATTCTCCTCCACCATGGATGTTTAGTACGGATGGCAATCTATAGATAGGTCGGTACAAATACCCTGGATGCCAATAGGCAATAAAAGAAAAAAAAAACTGTTTTAGGACTCTTGACTATATATTCAATTTCATATAATCAATTCACGAAGTTAGGTAAATTAACAAACTCCATAATAAAGAAGGGCTAATATCATTATATATATTAAAAATTAAAACAAAATCGAAACCAGGAGAGCTAATCATCCCGGGGGAAAAGGGTGTGTCTGTAGGGTGGTGTCCGGCCAGGTCATCGCTGACCCCACCCCGTCATTCAAGGCCACATCTCATAACCAGTACAGGTGCACTTTTCAATAGATGTACTTACATGTATTATGAAATGTTCCCAAAAAAACTGATTAAAAAGAAAGTCTATGAAAAATGAATATACAAATGAATGAATTTGATTTTCACAGAGCCCTTTCGTAGCACATAGTATAAATGGCGTTAGAAGATTTACAAGATTGTTTGAATAAATAAAAAATAGGGAATAAGTTACCGTTATCGATGGAAATTTTAGAAACATATGGTTTTCGTTAATATAAATACAGAAGGAAAACAAAAGCTCAAAAAGATGAAACGTCCGAAATCAAACAAAACGAAAAATCTATCTACCTATCTGTGTATGTATATATATAATAACTTTAATTATTTTTTTTTAAATAGTTTCCAAAATTTAACAAGTTATTTTTTTTTTTTTTTACATTATTAAAATTTTATATTGATTTGTAGTATTTTATGCACAAAATAGGAATTAGAAAATCACAATTTTGCTGTATGTATCTTTATAAAGAAATAAAAATATTTGAAAGTAGCAATAATAATAGACGTATGAACTACGAAGGTTTTGATACCTGAGTAAGTCATTTAAGTTTATAAGAGGCAGTAGAAACGTCAGAGAAATGTTAAAATATTCAATTAACTTCATTATGTGTTATAAAGACGTCATTAATACCTAAAATAGGGTTATTTATTTTTTTTTCTGTCGAAAACGGTTCAATAAATTAATTTCTCGCTAGTAATTGGAGGGATCATTAATGAGTAATTTATTTAAAGATTTAATGACAGTTTTAGTTGAATAAACATGACATCTTGAGGATCATTCAAAATAATGGGCCTTCGCTATATTTACATTTGTAAATTATGTTTTTTTCTAAGCACATTAAATGTGTTTTTGATATTAAAAGGTCCATAATACATTGAAAACTTAATGCCCCGGATATTGTGGTCTTCATTAAATATTCATGAGTGTTATATTCATTAAAATGATTGAATACTATATACCTTGATTTAAAAACATTTAATATTTAAGTGAAATTGAATATGTGATGGACTAATATAATTATATACGAAAACTTACTTAATTTGATATTTTTTGGCGTGTTTCCTCTATATGGAGGAAACTCGCTTATGACGTTGATGCAGGGATCGAAACATTTATTTTTAAGATATAACTGTTAAAAATAAACTTTTATTTTATAAGTTAATAAATAACTGTTTAAAAAAAAAAAAAAAAAAAAAAAAAAAAAAAAAAAAAAAACTTTTATTTTAAATTTTCAAGAGTAAAAGTTATTTAGGAACCTCTAACATTGGGTACATGAAAATAAAAGTTAAAGTAATACTTTAATTATTATTTATTATTACAATAAAAAGTTCAATTATTTTCATCAAGAATTTTATGGTTTCGTTGGTTCACAATACCTGGAATATTGGAAAGATTTTTTTTTTTTTTTTTTTAAGTGGAAAAACAACAGTTACTTTTTTTAAAAAAGTTTAAACCTAAAAAGGTATTTTATAAATGTTACTTTTTCAAAATGAAAATGAAAGTAGAAGTTTAAAAAATAATTTTTTATTATAATAGTTAACAATTAATTTTGTTCCCTGCGTTGAACTGATAATGCAAACTGGAATTGTCGACTACTACATTTTACGTTTCAGAACTCATTGATTAAGAAAATAACGGTGGTTTTAAAAGGTTAAATTCGTTCGCTTGCATGTACATGTTATACTATAGGTGTTTTAACTTAAGGAAACATTAGCACCCATTTTTAAGACGATATCTGTAACCGATTTTGAGAAAAGTGGTTACAACTAATTTTCATAAATAGTTTTCACTTTGGGTAGTCTGAAATGATAAATTTAGTTGCAAATCAGATATTTAAATTTTGGCAATACTTTGAGTTAAGGAAGTACCCATTAGGGTAAAAAATGTAATAACAGGCAAGAGCAGGGTCTCCCGTGGTCTAGTGGATAGCGCGCTAGATTCATAAGCGCGAGATAGTGGGTTCGATCCCCCCATCTCAGGGCTCGCTGAGAAAATTCCTGGCTGCACCCTGGAGGCCGGCGCTAATGGCCAAGATTTGTCGATGCGCCGGAAAAAAAAAAAAATAGGTTACCACCCTTTTCTAGCCAGGATAGGAGTGATGCCTTTTCTTTTTTCGAAAGAAAAGCCACCGCCCCAGGTGGGAATCGAACCCATGACCTTTGGCACGGAGTGTTAAGAGCTCACGCCTTAACCCTCACGGCTACCGGGTCTCCTTATATTTAATAGTATTAATTATAACCCCGATTTCTCCGTATACTGTCTAAATGTTGGATCACCTTCAATTCAATAGATATCTCTAGGTTAGAAGAGAATGGCTAATACAGAGCCTAGTTAATACTACTTCTTCTCTCTGGTAACCTCTTCTGGAAAAAGGCTATTCTACTACTATCTTTTTTTTTTTTTTTTTTTTTTTTTTTTTTTTTTTTTTTTTTTTTTTTTTTTTTTAACTATATAGCGTTATGTCATCGGAACTTGCCTTATTTAGTTCAATGCATTTAGGTGGGTTTGCTTGTCTGTCACCGTTCAATAAATGTGTATATATATATATATATATATATATATATATATATATATATATATATATATATATATAAATCAGTCCCGTAACAGGCCACAAGGGCCCTGAGGGGCAGATACTATAGAGGTACCTGATTCATTACCATAAGACACACACTAGGGAGATAGTGTGGTCTGTACTATGCTCCGACCGCCTGATTTTCCCCTTGGCTGCTTCGATTTCTAGAGTCGTTAGCACCCAAGGTAACCTCTTACGGCCATATTGGTTGGCTTAGGACATGACTAGTATTACCCCTGCCTCCGTAGAAGGTACATGAGGAGACGAGAGGACTTCTTAGCAAGGTAGGACTTTTAAAAAATGTTTGTTAAAGTTATTTTAAATCTGGACTTCTAAAATATTTTAAAATATGTTTAATATTGGGAGGTACAAAAATGGATTTTGTTGTAGAAGTGCCCCTGATGAGGTACGAATGAATTAAGCACGAAACATGTAGGGCATGAAAATAAAGTGGTGTGACACAAGGAAGTACTACTTTTTCCGACCCTAAGCCTAAAAGAACGAAACGCATTAATATATATATATATATATATATATATATATATATATATATATATATATATATATATATATACATTACAACACTATATTTGGACACTCCAGACATAATATGTCTTAAAATTATCTTAACATCTATGAGGTTTTTAAATAACTGAGCGAATTACTTACTGACAGCAGCCATTATATTTCAACGAAATAAATAAACGCATATATAAGAGCCGGCTATTCTATAATTCTTGCATCAAACCATCTTTTTGTAAAATAAATGCAATGATTTGAATCTTACGGTCGTTACAATCCCCAACTATTATCAGTTATGAACAATGTATCCAACTCCAATTACGTGTCATATGAATGGAAAACGTAGGACCCACGAATCATTCATTTTTACATACAATAGTAATTCGTATCTCTACGAGACCGTTACTTCCCCACGATTGTCCTCGTAATTGAAGTATCATATTCTTTTCCTGAGGTCCATTCCCGATGTGTCCCGGCAATCTTGATCGATTGTTATAGAATTTCAAGGGTAGGGTTGGGTCTGGCTGGATTACAGACCTGGGAAAATCTAAATGTATTTTTAAATTGAATAAATTGGCAGCTAATTACTTGATTTAGCATATGCCAAGGAAAACATTTTTGAAAAAAATCTGTATATAGGTACACTATATATATATATATATATATATATATATATATATATATATATATATAGGGGCAGATATACTCTTGCCAACGCTCCTACAACTCTTCAGGAGTAGTTTGGTTATGGGACATATTCCACGGACCTGGAGAGTGGCCAAACTCTGCTTCATTCCCAAACAAGGCAGAGCTTCACACCTGTATGCCAAGGACTACAGGCCGATTTGTCTATCGTCCTTCCTACGGAAGACACTGGAGAAGATCATAGACAGGCATATAAGAGACACTGCGTTAAGACGGAACCCCCTTAACGAACAACAGTATGCGTACCAGTCTGGCAAGTCATGTGAATTGGCTCTCCACCATCTAGTGTGCAGACTGGAGCGAGCACTACAGTACAAGGAAATTGCTCTGTGCGCATTTCTTGATGTGGAGGGGGCCTTCGACTGCACCCCTATTAGGGCAGTTGAAGAAGCCATGATCGAGAAAGATGTCGAAGAATTCGTCACATATTGGACGGTCAATCTTCTGAAGAACCGCATCATTAGGCTGACGGAGGGGACCTACAGTAAGAGTATTGTACCTAGGACAGGACGTCCCCAGGGGGGTGTCCTGTCACCCCTCCTGTGGTGTCTAGTGGTGGATACACTGCTGACGAGGCTGAAGAATCAGGGCTTCTCAGCACAGGCATATGCAGATGATCTGGTAATTACGGTGGTTGGTAAGGTGCAATCAACTGTGAGTGAACTGCTGGACACGGCACTGTCTTCGGTGGACAAGTGGTGCCAGGAGATAAGCCAGGAGGATTAATCCACAGAAAATTACAGTGGTGCCTTTTACTTTGAAGAGGAAACTGGATGGACTGGGCACACCGAGCCTGTCAGGCCATAACTTAAGCTTTTCCAAGACAGTTAAGTACTTGGGTGTTACCCTAGACTCAAGGCTTAACTGGCAGGAGCATATCCGCAAGATAGCAGGTAGAGCCACAAAAACCTTGTGGGCCTGCCGGAGGGTAGTGGGGAATAATTGGGGCATTACCCCTAAAGGTATGCACTGGATTTACACAATGATTGTGAGGCCTATCATCACTTACAGTGCAGTAGTGTGGTGGCATCGATGCGGCACTGACAGTGTTAAGAAGACTCTGTGCTCCCCACAAAGGCTGGCTTGCCTGATGATTACGGGAGCAATGGGCTCTACACCGACAGGAGCTATGGAGATTCTACCTGACCTTAAACCAGTAGAGATATATATCGAAGAGATAGCTAGATGCTCAGCGTACAGATTCGCTATTTTAGGGCACGAACCTTGCCCAACCCTAGGGGCTCACTGTGCGATTATCCGAAGGAACTGGCAGGACCCAATTCTCTGCATGCCATCGGACTTTCAGGACCAGCACTCCTTCATCTCAAACTTTACAACTGTGATCAAGCCGAGGGTAGCAGCGCTGGAGCACAAATTAACACCAAGCCGGGTGGATCGGTTTTGTTACACAGACGGCTCAAAAACCGAATCTGGCACAGGAGGTGGCGTGTGGATTCAGGGGTCCACACATAATGTTGCCTTGCCTCTGGGGAGGTATGCTACGGTGTTCCAAGCTGAAGTCACCGCCATCGGCGCTTGTGCAGACCTTATGAATAGCGGCTCTCCATTAGACAGGCGCTTCACTATTTTCTCCGATAGCCAAGCGGCCATAAGAGCTCTATCCACGAATAAGATCAGGTCAAAGGTGGTACAGCAATGCAAAGACAGCTTAAACTTACTTGGACGACGTAACAAGGTCAGACTGGAGTGGGTCCCAGGCCACTCTGGTATCCAGGGTAATGAAAGAGCTGACGAGTTGGCCAATATTGGTGCAGCGACAATCCCCCTATCTCCAAAAACTCAATGTGGGATCGCACCAGCTGTGGCCAGATTAAGTATTAGAAGGTGGGCGGAAGCTGAGCACAGGAGGAAGTGGTGCAGCAGCTCCACCCAGAGACAGGCGAAGCTGTTCCTTTCCTTTGTGGACAAGAAGAGGACGGAGACTCTCCTTAATCTGTGCAGGTCCAAGGTAAGACTAGTTACAGCTCTTCTTACAGGTCACTGTAGAATGCACCGGCACCTCTACTCCATGGGGCTGACCAGGACCTCATGGTGCAGACTATGCTTTGAAGACGACGAGACGCCGTATCACATCATATGCAGATGTCCAGCTCTTGTAGCAAAGAGATACCTGTATTTTGGTGCAGACTTCATTGATGACCCTAGAAGGCTACCTGAACTGAACCTTCGAACTCTGCTAAGGTTCATTTCGGATACGGCGCTGTTGGTGTAACAGGCTGGCTTGTCGGGGGGCACAATAGGCCTTGTTGGCCTCGGTGCAGCTCCCTCTACGTGGGCACCCGTTGTTAATAATAATAATAATAATAATATTTATATATATATATATATATATATATATATATATATATATGTATATTTATTTATTCGTGCACATTTTAACAACAACCTGGCTCTGCTCACAGCACTACAAGGTATAAATAATTCTTCAAAATTAGACAAAATAGTTTGGCTTTATTATATATATATATATATATATATATATATATATATATATATATATATAATATATGTATGTATAAAGAAATTACAGACAGTAACTTATTTTTAATAACAAAGTTATCAAATAAATAGTTTAAAATTTAAGAAAATGACGAAGATATAGAAATAAAATTAATAAAAATAAATGTGAAATATTGGGAAGATCTTAATTGTTTTAGTGAATTAGTTAGTAAAAAAATGATTAAACATATTTAATAAATTAAGCCGAAATTAATGAATTTTTCGTTTATTTTCAATTTGTGTGACCAATGATTGAAAAGATTTGTAATTTTCTTTTAAAACTAGCCCGTGTAATGCTGTGACTTTGCTTTTTATACATCTTTTCCTCAGTTCATCATATTGCGGGCAATCCATGAGAACACGTTCCGCCGTCTCAATATGACCACAGCCGCAGTCTGGAAGCCGAACGCATGTAGGTAGTAGCGAAGTCTCCATGGCCTGTCAAATACTTGCTCAGCATCGGAGGCAGTTGAAGCCATCTGCAATTTATCCTTTCCCTGACTGTTCGGCGTGGGCAGTACTTTCTTGTTACTGCACCTTTCTCCGATTGCTGCCACATCTTTTCCCATTACCATTTGCAATTTAGTTTGAAGATTTTCTTTGGTAATGAGAAGAGGTACTTCTTGTAAGCAACATCGTTGACTGCCGATATTTTCTCCCTCCTTGCTGCCGTCCGTGAATGCTTGCCAGGCTGGGAACTTTGCTGAGGGAGGACGAAGCAATGCATTGTCATCTGCTGGGTAAATATATATATATATATATATATATATATATATATATATATATATATATATATATTATAATTTATTTTACAAACTTATATTTTTATTTTCAATGAGCTGTTCAATATATCATAAATTGCCTTGAATCAAATGAAAACGTACGCGTTAGATTGATTTCTGTTGAAATTCATGACGATCGTTGCATCATCTGACAAAAATAAAAATAACATTTTTTAACGCAATCGCAGCACTGCCTACTGGATCAAACTGATACTGGATGTGAAACTAATCCGTCCCTCCGCCCCGGGGTCTTTTCTCCCTGATCAGGTTACGTCCAAGACACCAATGACCCCAGTGGTTGCAGTGCCTATTAAAAAAAAAAATAACCATACGTAATTAAATGGATTAATAGTAATAATAAAATTGTCAACGGCCATAGCCACGTTGAGTGCACCGGTTCCCGTAGATCACCGAAGTGAAGCAACGTCAGGCGTGGTCAGTACTTGAATAGGTGACCGACCACGTGCTGTTGGCATTATAGAAGGACGGCAACCTGTAGACAGCCCGGCGTTAATAGCCCAAGTGTTGATACGCCGTTAAACACACAAACACACACAAAAAAAAAATTGTCTATCGGAACAAATTGTAAATCTAGACCATTTTCAAATCGGTCCAAGCGTTTAGAACGAGTTCTTTTACCAACAGAAACAGAAGCATCTACTATATGTTTGTCAAATACCACTCACTCCTTCACAGACCTATCATCGCCCAGCCCAAACCACTTGAGAGAAAATTATGAAATCTTCCATGAACACTCCCTTTAAAACGAAAACACTCTCTTAGAAAGGATTTTCTGATATTTAAGTTTTTAAGTATTTTTAGAGAGGCTTGAATTTTTAGTTTGTTCTAGCAGGCAAGCCTATGCAGCAAGCGATGCTAGGACGAAAAAATAATTGAAGCAGCAACTCTGGGTGGACTCCGTGTCAAAGCAGAACTGTATTAACACTGAACTCATCCAGAGGTATGGTAACGTGCTTTGATGTTTTGATTAATTCGAAAAATATACTGAATAATTCAGACATAAATCGTTTTTTTCTTAATGCTACTTTTTTGCTTTATTATTATTCAATGTGCTAAAAACGAATATGGCATCCGTTTTTAAATCAAAAATTGTTTTACATACTCGAATCTATAAAAGTCATTATTTTGACAAAATATTCCATATACCTACATTTAAAAAGTTATCGATTAAAAAAAAAAATTGATTTAAAAACGGATGTCATATTCGTTTTTAGCACATTGAAAACCCCCTAAATTCAAATTTTGGGAATATTACAAAAATAAATAAAAAATGTATTTTAAATTTCGGCAAGGGGGGGACCCTTAAAGTTTTGTTAAAGATTCAAGAATCCGGCCATATTTCAAAGAATATTTACCCGATTCAAACCAAACTTGGAGGGTCGATAAAGGCCCTAATATGACACATTTCCGTCCAATCGGGGTGTTTCTATGTGTTCTGAAATTGACGTTATATGCAAAAAAGTTTACATTTTATTTTTATTTTGAGAACCATTTTTCCCAAGTACCTTTTGAGATAATACAATAGTCATTTACATGGTTAGAAAAGGAGTCTTTCTTCTTTCGAAAGATTTCAATGACGTAAAAATCGGACTATGTCAAGGGGAGATATTGAATTCCAAAACGTCACATTTTTGCTAACAAATATTCAGCCTCTTCCAGACTGGGAAAAATCATTATTTTTTGTTTTCAATGATATTAACTATATTAGGGTTTCTTGGGGTGCTGATTTTAAATCTGCTATTATTTTTGGTGTGAACAAATGTATAATACTAGTTTACCTGAAAACGTAAGCATATTTTTGAATATATTTGATGAAATATAAATTATTGTTTAGCGATTATATTTTTCTTTTAATCTACTCTATAACAGAACAGTTGTTACCGTACTTTTTTTTTTTTTTTTTTTTTTTTTTTTTTTTTTTTTTTTTTTTTTTTTTTTTTTTTTACGGCGCATCGACAAATCTAGGCCATTAGCGCCGTACTGTATCTATTTCATAATATTACTTTTATTTGCGGTTCATTTCTACTATGATGAACCTTGAATTACTGGAAATAAACTGTGATTTTCATAGAGTTTACGCTATACCTGGTGATGGTCCATCCGAGGTGATAATATACCAAACCCTTGCACAGCCTTCTCACCCATCAGCATCCCCAGTCAGAGCACTTCTTGGTAACGCTCGCAAATATAAAGCGTGTTTCCAAATGACATCTCGGAAACATAATTTTTTAAATTTTAACGTACATTTATTATTTACAACAAATTTAACCTGTTAAACTCCTGTTACTGGTAACCTATAGATAACGGGTTATCTCTGCGTTTACAGTTTTTTATCACTGGTCCGGACCGCCCCAATGTCAAGAAACATTATACTTTGATTACTCATCAATTCATGAATAACTTGTAGTATGACGGAAACCGTGCTATAATAAACTGCCCAAAATTGTGTAGTAGCGTTAATTATGATGATACATGATGTGTCACAATAAAATAACTACTTATCTGCCGTGACGAAGCAAGGATATTCGGCTAGTTGTACATATAAAGATTTAAAAAAAAATATTTCCGTACTTGTGATTTGAACTATCCGATTCAGTATTATAGCTCTTAAAAAATTCGTAAAACTTTAGAATACCGAACAAATTGCTTCCTTTCGACAATTAAACGGTTAATTAATTCACCTCATATCAAGATATTGAATCGTTGTTTTGCAAGAAAAAGAAATGATAGTAAAGATAACAATAATAACAAGAGTTCCGAAATTGTTCGATGTAATGATAGTAGATACGCCGTGTAGATTCGAACGGAATGCTAAAAGGGGGCATGTTTTCGCCGTGAGATTTCCCGCTATCTCCTTACGTCATGACAGCTGCTTTTTGGCGGGACTTGAAGAGAAAGAGTACTCAACTACTGATTAGAAACTCCTGATAACTGATAAGGAACTCTAGAGGTGGTGAATGTTCGAAACGGTCTAATGGAACTAGGGGAAATTTCCACGGTTTTCCCTCGATTCATAAAATAGATAAAAATCCATTTCCAGTGAATGTATAAAAATAATTAGGTATCGGGTTGACTTATTATTCCTGTGTTCTTTTTCTTTTGGCCACAAAATACGCATATTATTATTGTGGTTTTTGTACATATTATTTTTTAACTTTACACACTAAAACCAATTTCTACGCAGAGAGTATATATATATATATATATATATATATATATATATATATATATATATATATATACATACACCAAGGTCTGATTTCCTATAGGTATCTTTAAATCGTTTTTATTCTATATTCTTCAAGATTTTATATTTTTCTCCAAATAAGGAGTCATATTAAAAATATTTGATCCGAAAATATTTTGAACACTGAGAAATGGTGATATAATGAATTTATAAATTATAAACCCAGGATCAATAATAAAATTACAAAAAAAATTAACAGAATCGCATGAAAAATGAATAATGAGAAAAATAAATCTAAACAATACGTAAATAATAAACAAAATTAGTTAAAATGTAATAAAAAAGTCCGTCACGCAGGAGCTGCATAACTAAGCACTTTCCTCAGAATTTGGGTAGTGTAGACTGCTTTCCAGAACAATTTGCTTAAAATATCCTACATAAATAAAATAAAAACGTGAATAGTTCTCATTTTGTAATGAGTAACTGATCAATTATTAATTTGCATCCACGAGTTATGTTTACACATGGTACCTACTACACTACGTAATAAATACAAAAATCCTCATATTATCGTATTTTGATCTAACGCAGGAACAGGATACAGTCACTCTAGTGGTAGAAAGCGCTCCTTGCGGCGGCTTTGTGAACCTACGTCTGCCGGCTTTTCTATTCAAATATATTACAAATTAAACCCCCGCTTTCCGATTGACCGATTCAGCTCATTTCTACAACACTTCTTTCTCATGAGTTACCCACGACGTATACCGCGTTTCGTTACAATACAGCAGAAATTACGACCGGTATGAGTATATTAAGAATTTGGGTCAGGAGTAAACCCCCCCCTTCTAATGAACCGATTTCGTTTATTTTTACAACACATATTTACCTGTGGATTAGCACTACGAATACCGAGTTTCGTCGAAATATACCAAAAATCACGGCTGGTAGTGGCGAATTGGTATTGTGGGTCCGGAGTAAACCCCCCCCCCCTTCTAATGAACCGATTTAGTTCATTTTTATATCTCACTTTTCTCTCTATATTAACACTACGAATACCAAGTTTCGTTGAAATATAACAAATATTACGGCTGACATAGTCAAATAAGTGTTTTGGGTTCGGGGTAAACCCCCCCCTTCCGGTGGACCGACATTGGTGGTTAACGAACTCGTTCAATCGTTTGCTAATTGAATGCTATATACCAAGTTTCGTGACGAAAAACCAAAAACTCTGGCCGCTATCGTGTTAACAGACACATATATATATATGCATATATATATATATATATATAGATATATATAAATTTTAACGGGGGTCATTTTCGGTGTCTACTAGGTAGGATCGATAAAGATTTGAAGAAATTTTTCAAAAATTCCGCCATGAGTCCAACCTCAATAGCTACTTTCCTTCGGAGGAAAGTGCTAAAAAATGAATAAAATGATTAGTAACCATAATGATATTTTTAGAATAGAATAAATGGGAGGTATATTATCCTGAAATAAGAATCTTTGAGTTAGTTAAAATTACGAGTCAGTACGTCAGTATGGTATCAATATGTGGGCTACAATCAGATAACAGTTCACTTACGCTACGAGGCATCTGTGTCCTGTCTCTTTTAAGGCAGTCTGTTAGCAACTTGCTATATATATATATATATATATATATATATATATATATATATATATATATATAAGATAATAAAGGAAACGCCAAAAACATTGTATTTCTGCTTATAAATGAAATTTCAGAAATACTGTTCATTATATAATACTTTTTTTTGGTTTGATAATTTTGCTAGAGTAATTTTTGCTTCCCTGAAACAAAAATCGGTTCAAATCATGCTCAAATAACGAGAAATATGTAATGCTAATTATGTTTTTCTCTATAAATTATTGAGGAATGCAGCATAAAATACCGTGTACTTAACCACACATGGAATACACCTATCGAAATGATCAAGTAATAATGTATTTATCAAACTTATAGTAAAATAAAGCACTTCTAATAATAAGACATAACTAACCGAAAAATAAGCAAATGCAATCAAACACACTCCTTAAGTTGCGGACGAGGAAAGGATGCGCTGAAGTAGAACCGTTAATTGTGCGGTTTCCCCTTCGGATTGGCGCCTTCCTACAGGATGGGATTAAACTTAGTTTTCCCAAAGCAACAACTTAGTTCCAACACCCCACTAGGTATTTCCTTTTGAAAAGTTAATTGAGATTTGGCTCGCTCCCCCTTAGACACGATAAAGTGTTGAGATAAGCAATTTGTTACTCGGGCCATACTTTCGGGGAAAGGAAGTTTATATGACACATCTGAGAATTAAGTTTTCCTCTTGCATGTCTATTATCTCACCTTTGTGCTTAAACAGCTTTTAGATAAGTTTTATTATTATTAATAAAAATAATAATACACTAATTTTATTACTTTTTCTTTTATAATGTGGAACATCGAAAACATAAAGTAATGAAAAATGAAGAAATCTAATGATGCCACTTATTTTTGCACAAAAACTAAATTTTTACTACACCATCAGAAGCGTAAATTTGTTTCATATAATTCTCGTAGGATTCCATCTTCATTTTCAGAAAGAACCCTGAGGTCATGGGCTCATATAAGGGGGAGTGGGGCTAAGGGGGCTGGAGCCCTCCCCCTATTAATATATATATATATATATATATATATATATATATATATATATATAATTACCTGAAATATTAGTATATGTACAAATGCAGCAGTAGTATTTGTACACAATTGTGGAGATATCTGTACATCAATACTTAAATATTCATGTTACACAACTTTGGTTGGGACGTGATTTTTGGTATTCCAAAATTTGTAAAAGTCATTTTTTTTCAAAGTTTTTCATTTTTTACATGTACTTGTTCTTCTTTGTTTAATTTTTTGGGGGTGTCTAAATGTCGCTATGTTCAGTCATTATCAATGTTTCAGCATAATTGAAGGGGTCGGGGCAAAATAGTGGCAAGCAACATTTTTAACAAAACTTAACTCTAGCTGCTTTAGGTTGGATATTATGTGGGACTGTCAGTTTATTATGCAAATGCTACTGAAATATGACAAAATGCTCTGTATGCTACTTAATATTGTTGTCCTACCCATTTCTACTGATAGTCCCTCATAATATCCAACATGAAGCTGCTAGAGTTAAGTTTTGTTAAAAATATTGCTTGGCACTATTTTGCGCCGACCTCTTCAATTGTAGAAGCGTTGAACTCAATGACGTTATTACTTAGATTAGGAAACTGTTAAAAGTTATTAGAAAACGGACGGATAGATTGGCGAAGGAAGAGGATAGAGGGAATATGGAGTCCACTGGATACACACACTCGCATACTAATCCATGCTGTGTGCCCCTAAGCCGGTTTGCAGTTTGAGAATTTGCTCGGACCGGCTGTGTCCTCTCCTATCAATAGAGAGAGAGAAGATCCTTGATTGGAGGAGAACCACAGCGTGCAAACCTACACAGCAAATCTAGCACGAGCAAACCTCGCCATAGCAAACCTAGCGCTGCATAGCAATTCCAATCTTACGCCATAGTCCCCGCTCTGGGTAAACCAATCTAACTCATGTGTCCACAGGAGGCCATCTGCAATCAGCCGGGATGCACTCCATGGCTCTGTCTTATACATCTCCTCTATCTGATAGTGTAGGATCTACATTTATAACCTGACAAGTATATGTATAACTCTCAGCTTGGAGGTTACAAAGACATTTGTCTATGTCGAACTAACTTAGGAAATTACACTATCTTCAGATTTTACACTTTTAAATATATGTATATATATATATATATATATATATATATATATATATATATATATATATATATATATTTAAAAGTGTATACGATTCTTGTTTATCCAATATCTATTTTCCTCAAAAAACAGCCAAACTCCGGGAATTGATGCAGGATGAAAAAATAAAAAGGCCTGTGGAATGTCTCGTTTTTGCTGCGTTTCCGAGACGCAAAAATACAAAAAAAAATTGTAATATACTATTCTTTCATAATGCCTATATGAAAATCAGGGATCGAAAAAATACATTTTTTATTTTTGTTTTTTACATGAAATTAAAAGTTAATGTAATACTTTCATTTTTTTTTTTCAATGTGAAATAAAAGTTTTAAGTACCTATTTTAACCAAGAATTTTAGGGTTTCGTTTAGGGTTTACAATACCTGAAATACTAGGATGAAAGAAAACACACACTTCCTAAAACTATGTGAAAGTGGAAATGTTGTTTGCCTAAACATTTTATTTTGTTTATTTACTAAATATATTTGTTGACAAAAACAAAAATAAACATTGGTACCTTTAATTCATTCCTTTAAAATTGTTCTTATTAAGTATTATAATAAAAATTAATTTAAAACTTTTATCTTTTAAGTTGAAAAATAACAGTTAAAAAAATGTTTTAAAAAAAATTAAAACCCAAAAGGTTATTTTATAACTTTTACTTTTTCAAAATAAAAGTAAAAGTTTAAAAAATACTTTTTTAAAATAAACGTTAACAATTATTTTCGACCCCTGATAAAATTCATTAAAATAATATGCTTTATCTTTCACTTCTTCTACCTGCCCACCTCTCCACCCACCCAAGAAAAAAAAATCTTCTTGGTCGAAAAAATTAACTGACGCCATGTAAAGCAGGTTTTTTTTTTTTTTTTTTTTTTTTTTTTTTAATGAATTGATTTATTCTTGACTTGCTAAATACTTACTTTTCCTTGATAATTTCGTTGGCTGGTTACGGTGCACTTAACATGTGCACACTTATATTTTATCTATATACAGAAATGTGTTACTGTTAGAGCGATAATTAGCTGACCCTTTACTCAAATAAATTAATCCTTGTTATAGGCGGAAAGTCAAAAAATCATTTATTATACAGTTTCACTATCTTCATTTCCACCATACATATTATAAGTACAAACACTTACAGCCTTAACTTGATGAGCAGAGCCTTCCTATAGTAGGACAACGGCGAGACTTCGTGGCCTCACTAGTGAAAGGTCAAAAACGTCTATCAGCTGCTTGTTCCTTATACAAATCCACACCGTTGACCAAACTTTCCACACTGGTCGGTCTGTATCCAGGGAGTGTCATGGGCTAGGTCAAAATCGTCTATCAGCCGTTTGTCTCTTTGTTCCTTATAAAAATCCCGTGTGACCGAAATTGACCAAACATGGCACTCAGGTATGTCTTCGTCCGGGGAGTGTCATAGGCTAGGTCAAAATCGTGGAGAACTCGTAGTTCGGAGGTCACGGGTTCGAATTGTGAACATGAACACTTACGGATTTGCTTTATTAGATTTATATATTACTTATTTGGTTTCTAATTTATTTTTGCTTTTTCATATGCAGAAAGTAGGTGAAGCATGGCACGCAAGGTAACAGCTTGTATGGAATAAATAAAGATAGTGAAGCTATCTAATTACTATATTATTTTAATATTTTAGCACATTTTGTTTTTGTTGTTTTTATTGAGTACGCTGACTGATTGTACCTGGATCATTAGCACCATTGCTAATTTATAACAAATGATGGAAAAATTGCTTAACCTTAAACTCATTCTAAGCTCGGCACTTGTAGATAATACAAATCAGCCCTATTTCAATGAAGAAAACTCATTCTAAGCTCGGCACTTGTAGATAATACAAATCAGCCCTATTTCAATGAAGAAAACTTTGTTCGGAGTAAATGTCTACAAAATGATCCTTCGATGCTTTTTGATATATTAAAATACATTCTGGATCTAAATATTAAACAAAAAACAATTCCCTAACACTATTATTTTCTGTTTAATGCTGAACAACACTGTCAGACTAAATAGAGGGATTGAGAGCATTGTAAAATTGTTGAGATACGAAGAGGCTTTAAAGTTATCGCCACCACCTTTTATTATATTTTAGAGATAAATGGAAAAAGAGAGAGAATAAAAACAGGACACCTGTGGATTCTGGGAGCCGTTTCACGAATTTAAATCTCATTTAGATTTAGATAAAAGTGATGAACTCACTTCTTTGAAATGGAACCAACATTCACGAATTGGTATACTTGTGGCGTATAATTATCTATAATGTAATTTATAACAAGCACACAAAAAGTTGAATATAGTTTTCTTGCGAGGTATGTAGCTTTTAGCCCTCTCGTTGTCTTAATCATTCCAGCACCACCTTTTTTTATATTTCATTTTGATTTCACCGGTAAAAATGTGACATAAAAACCTTAAAAATAAGAAGACAGGTATAGTTGGGATTCGGCTAGGAGAAAAACGTCAGACTTTCAAAAAGAAATCTGTATTTTGGACGTTTCGACTGCAACAATGGCAGCCTTCTTCAGCTAAAAAATATATACAACTTATAAGTAAAGAAAATGTACAACTAGTAAGTAAAAGACAGGCAGAAATGAGCGGAGTATATATATCAATACAATAAATTTTAACCAATCTTATTTTTAAAAACAATGAAAATACGGTACTTGGAAAGTAAACAGCATGTAGAAAGTGTTAGTAAAAACAGTACAGAAAAAAATTAAACAGTAAAAACAACGAACATTTCTTATGTAGTGAAAAACAAAATCTATTTTATAAGTGAATACAATTTAAAACAATTAATATATAGATACATACCACTAGAGAATGCCTAGGGGGGAGGGAGGAAGACCTCGAGGACAACTTAGGTAACCATGGTTGGAAGTATGAACGACAGCAACTACACCGGTGGTTCATGTTCTTTACTTATAAGTTGTATATATTTTTTAGCTGAAAAGGCTGCCATTGTTGCAGTCGAAACGTCCAAAATACAGATTTCTTTTTGAAAGTCTGACGTTTTTCTCCTAGCCGAATCCCAACTATACCCGTCTTCGTATCTCTACAGCGGCTAACTATCTCCATCTACACTTAAAAATAAGATCACTTAGTTTAGAAAAAATATTTTTTTTTAGTATAATAGCGTTTTAATTGGCTAACTATTCCAAGTTCTAGATTGTTAGTATTCCATACCCCCTAAATACTAGCCTCCCCCCCCCGAATTTATTTCCTATATCTACACGCCTGCAGTTACATAGGCATAGTATTGTATAATTAAGAAACAAATAAACATCAATTTTATAATGTAGAGCTGATCGTAATTCATAATACTTCTGTACTCATATTATACGTTATATTATCCAAATTTTTTATTTTAATAGTTTGATAAGGGTGTCTGTCTATATCTGGGCTACCTTTAGTCGGTATCTCGCGAATTTCCATGTAGTGCCTTTTTTTTTTTTTTTTTTTTTTTTTTTTTTTTTTTTTTTTTTTTTTTTTTTTTTTTTTTTTTTATGCCAAAAAAGCTACGTGGCTATCATTTCCCGAAAACTTAATTTTGAATTTTATTTTAGAAAGTATAAATTATATGTAAGATAATACTCGTATGGCAGTTTAATTTGGCGTGTAACTGTTTTGTTCTTATGTACTAGGTTTATGTTTCTGCCTTAAAAAGTAATTTTTTTGACGAAATGAAATGTACTTACATATTTTTTCTTTTATTATTTTTTTTTTTTTGTATACATTTTTTTTTTTTATTATTTATATTTTCTTAATTTTTTTTTCGTTTTTAACGGCGCATCAACTATTTGGCTATTAGGGCCGGATATTTTCTAAATATATTTTTTTAAATTATTTTATGTCTTTGTTCAGCTTTTTTTTTTATTTATTAATTTCTGTACTTTTATTTTTTTTTTTTTATAGCGGCGTTCTTTTTGATCCGTCAGTATATGTTTTATCGTCAATGTGACATTACAAATTCTGCTAAGTATTACTTAATGTCGAATGACATTGCAGTATATGACGTATTCCGAGCCTATGAAGAAAATACAGCTGTTTGGAAAAAGTAATTTTTACCTAAATATTGAGCTAAAAATGAGTATATTAGGAACCAAAAAAAAATTGAGATCCCCTAAGCAAAAAAGTCAAAGATTTTTTTAAAGGTTCAAGTTATTATCTATACATAAAGAAGTACAGGTAAATAAAATTCAATCAAAAAAGATAAACTTATCTATATGATAAAAAAAAGCTGGAGAGGATTAAAAATCCTTAGGAAGGATGGTAATTATTTCCGTTGCAATTCCGATCCTGGGCTGTAGTTATTTCTTCCTCCCGAACGCTCAGTATGAATAAAATATAAAGCAATTTTTATTATCTGAAAAATAGCGGAGAGGGGAAGAGGCTGGCCGGACCGTATAGAGATATGGAAATATCTTTCGGAATAATGTTTACTTATTAGTAGCACAGTCAGGGGCGACTAAGTTTTTTCATTATAACATTTCTCTCTGCGAAAAAAAAAAAAAAAAAAAAAAAAAAAAAAAAAAAAAAAAAAAAAAAAAACGACACACCCTCTGCGTGAGGTTTTAATTTCCTCTACTCGTTCTTTATATTTTCTTTAAAATCGAATGGAAAAATATAATTCCGGGCCATAATTTTCTTTTCGTTTTTTTTTTATCTTCTTTGAATCAAATGTGTCTCCGCCATTATAACGGTATTTTTTTAATCGAATTAATCTACTTGTTTAAGGTCTAAAGTAATTAATTGATCCAAAATAAAACTCGAAAATGCTATTTGATCCTCCAAGTATATAAAAATTAAGAGAATATAATTACAATTAAGCATAACAATATCAAATATTAAACATAATACCATAATTAGGAAGGGAAATGATAATTTGATATTATTATTGTTATTATTATTATTAGAATACTTCGCTAGCAGATATTTACACTTCTTTAATTTGTACGAGTATTTTGGTAGGTCTGGACGTGAATTTTTTTTTTTTTAATTATTATAATGGCGTGTCAACCCTTAAGGTCATTAACGCCATTCCTGTGCTTGGTAATTTTCATTACATTTCTGTAATAAGTATTAATATGTTTGCATTCTGATTAAATTGCTATTAATAATAGTTTTACTTACAGATATTAGTTCAAACGACAAAAGAGAAATGCTCAATTGCTTGTAAACAAAAATATTAATATAAATAGATTTAAAAAGGGGAAGAACATAAACAAAATGGGAAAAAATAAAATATAATAATAAATGTAAGAAAAATAAAATAAAAACCAAATAAAAAAAAAAAGTAATGATAATAAAATCTCTCTCTCTCTCTTCTCTCTCTCTCTCTCTCTCTCTCTCTCTCTCTCTCTCTCTATATATATATATATATATATATATAAAAAAAAAAATCAGTCCCGTAACAGGCCACGAGGGCCCTGAGGGGCAGATACTATAGAGGTATCTGATTCATGACCATACGGCTTACTAGGGAGATAGTGTGGTCAGTACTATGCTCCGGCCGCCTGATTTTCCCCTTGGCCGCTTCGACTGCTAGAGTCATTAGCACCCAAGGTACCCATTATTAAATTAATTAAAGGCTGGGTCGGCCTAGGGACGGTCAGGGAGGCCGTATTCAACCCATGAACGGAGACACTAGAAGAAAAAATCTTTAGTGCTTGCTCGGGATTTGAACTCAGGCCTCCAGCTTATTAGTCCAGTGCTCTACCACTGAGCTAACCTCGCCCCCCTCTATATATATATATATATATATATATATATATATATATATATATATATATATATATATATATATATAAATCAAGTGTCTGTCTGTCTGTTTGACCGTTTGTTAGAAAGCCACACCGTTTGACCGATTTTGACCTAACTTGGAATACTGGTAGGTCTTGATACGGGAAGTCTCTTAGGCTAGTTCAAAAACATCTACCAGCTGTCTGTATGTTTGTTCCTTATACAAATCCACACACTTCGTCCGATTTTGACCAAACTTGGCACACAGGTAGGTCGTGATACGGGGAGTGTCATAGCCTAGGTCAAAACGTCTGCCTGTATGTTTGTTCCTTATACAAATCCACACAGTTTGAGCCAATTTGGACCAGGCTAGGTTAAAATCGTCTATGACTGACAGTTCGAAGATCACGAGTTCGAAACAATGAACCCAAATAGTTACAGATTTGCGTTATTAGATTTTAATACTAATTATGTGGTTTCTAATTTATTTTTGCTTTTATAGATGCAGAAAATGATGAACGTGAATATGATGAAGGTAATTGCAAAAGGATGAAACGTATCTGCTTAGCTCCCGTATATGTGATAGTTCAGTATCAAGCAAATGTACAGAGTTTGTTGGGGTCCTTGCCTAGTTCTGGTAGGCAATAATTGTTGTGGAAACTTTACGTTTCATTTTTCTTAGTTGATGCACTACCACCACAGCCCAGACAAATAAATATATATATATATATATATATATATATATATATATATATATATATATATACTTCGGAATTTAAAAAGGAAAGTCAAAACTAACCTCAGCATTTGTATAAAATATTGCATAACTCTTGAGGAACTAATATTCCTAATTGAATAGAGAAACATTTTACATATCTATCTAGGGAATATAGGGAGAAAAGGAAGAGATTGAGAGATAGAGAGAGAACAAACCTTCCGAATCTGATTGCTTCCGCCTTCTTCTTCATCTTGTGCACCTTCAAGACAATGAGTGATGAAGGAGATAAAAATCCACGAAAACCTCCTCAAGGAACTTTAGAATTAATAAGGAGAGCCAGCGTTGCGGTCTATGTTATTAGATAACCTACACGGGAGATAGCATTGTCTGATTTTCTTATGTTGCCATTATTACTTCCAGAAAAAATATCCATTATCAGCTAACACGTGTATCTCATTTGCCCAGAGCAAAAATTGCTGAGAATTCTTTTCGGAAGATGGAATGTTTTTGTAATGGGCTAACTTTCGTTTTCTCCTCTAGAAGTAGGCCTCCAGATGTGAGATAGTAGAATTATTTTGAGACGTGATCGGATATAGTATGCGAACTTATAAGAATTTTTGAACTGATAGATATATGCGAACTTATAAGTATTTCTCTTCATTAACTTCAAGCCAGTTCATCGAACGTTTTCTTTTCTTTATTCATTTATTTGTATTATTTAGATGGATGACAAAAGTTCAAAATTTACAAAGGTTTTTTATTTTGCAGAAGGTTTTCAGGGTCCTTATTCAGCCGAGCCTTGCTCCTAGACTGGTAAGTCCCGACTGAATAAAAACCTTTGCATGGGCATTGAAAATGGGTATCAGTTCCTTAAAACGTTCTGCAAAATAAAATAACTGTTGAAATTTTGGACTTTTTTATCCTTCTGATCATCAATTTCCACCAAATTGCTGGATAGCAATTTCAACAATTATTTTATTTAATTATTTTATATTCATACTTATTTTATTTCCTTTACTTAATTTATAATTTTGATATTGTTGTTAGTTTCTTTATTAATATTAAGCAACTTTTTTTGTCTTTCATATTCCCGTTGAGGTCATTAGCACCATACAATTTTTTTTTTTTTCTACGGCGCTTCGAAAACTAGGCCATCTTAATATTATTGTTATTACTAAGAAAAAATAATGTTAATAAAAAAAATCAGAAAAAAAATATAAGAAAAAATGTATACCTAACTATTACTTTGATTGGTTTAAGGGCAGTAAACTGCTTGGTCATCTCCGCCCTAAGAGTATAATTAAATTGTGCAAGTTTAATGTTAGGATGTGTTTTCAGTGTTGTCTATTTGAGATATAGTTGTGTTACTAAAGTTGTATTTGTTAGAATCTTGCTTTGGAAAAAATAATTGTTGTTAAAAAAATTGCATAGATATTAGAACCAGATTCAAATGTTAGTAAAAAGAAAGAAAAACTCACATAAAAAATGTATACATTTTCTTTTATATTTTATATTCTTATATGTTTTATATTTATTATTTCTTTTAATATTTTTTTTATTTATTTTTTTTAATTGTTTTTTCCTTTTTTCCTCTTTTATTATTTTTTTTTTTTTTTTACTTTGACATGTTAGGCAGTGTAGAAAAATGGAACATGCAGAATCTAAATAAAGTCCCACACTGCAGGGATACTATTTCCGGGGTGGGGCTCATTTTGGACTCATGTAATTGGATCTTTCAATTTTTTCCTTGAGTAATATTCATTTCTTAGCGTATTTTCTCTCCTTAGGGAACGGAAAACCCACTTATGGTTTTAACTTTAAATGTCGACTCAGGTCCAAGAAAATGCAGCCATTAAAATTTGTTTCTATGCTGAATATATATTTTACAAACTTGTTAGAATAAATATGCTTTAGCGATAACTAAACTGGAAAAAATCGTTACAAAAAAGTGTCCGCTGGCATTCGCGCATGCGTGGTAGCCATGTACGGAAAAGAAGACTGTATGTTATACAGTACATTACATAGGTTCTTCGGGTGGTCCTAAAGCATATTTATGTTCCGGAACTTAAGCAGAAGCCTTTAAAAGAAATTAATTTTTTTCCACTTTTTCGCCTCCACCAAAAACGGTCCAATTTTGATCAAATTCGGTTCATTAACCAAGAAAATTCGCCCACCAACATACGGACAATTCTGCATAAAAAAGGATCAGGCATAAATTTCAGAAGATACTGTTTAAACCTTGCAAACACAAGACGAAATATCTTCCCTTAGGTATATGTAAACAAAATAAACTAGAAAATAAGACACCCGACACATTATTTCTTTCTGAACTCCGTCATTTCAGTGCACCTCCGTTCTTATCTACAGTAGGATTTGAAAAGCTTACAATAGAAACAGTTAAAGTTTTGTTTTAATTTTTCGAAAAAATTATAATCACAAGTAAAAATTGTAAAATGAATGTCAAAGCTAAGAAAAATCTTAAATGTCAAACCAAGAGACTACCAGTATCCTAAGCGTACTCCATTAAAACACCGATTTCTCGGAGTGAAATCGCTCTATCAAAAATCGCTTAAGAACCGTATTTGTCTTATAAACACCGTAAATAAAGTGATGTCTTATTTTTAATGAAACTTACTAGTAATTAAAGGTGTTTTTATAGACACTGATTTGGTGCTGGTACTGCATCAAATAGGAACACCAAAAATCCCCAGGTCTCCACCACAAATGATTTATTTTATTGTGTTTCTACAGCATAGAAAAACACAAAATGTATATCATTTTTAATACCGTTAATCTTGTCTGCGTATTAATAATTATACATATATTGTGTTTTTCAATGGCGTAGAAGCACTGATGATGGAGCTGTAGACTCCGAAAGCATGCTAAGACAGTGAAATAAATCATTTTTTGGTGGAAACCTGAAGTTTTTTTGGTGTTCCCATGTAAAGGTGTTTTTGTTTTTGGTCACTTTTGCAAAGTAATAATAGGATAATAGTTTTCTTTTTTTTTTTTTTCTATTTGAAGAGCTTAGCAGAAAGCACATAACCCAAGGCGAGCAAAAACTGCAATTATCCAGTCCAATACAAGATAGATATTTGAAAGGAGGAAAACGCCATTGCCTTAGCTAAAGCCTGCAATCGTGCCAAAGGTTTTATCCGCATTCGACAAGAAAAGCCCTTTCTACCGACGGTTTTTAATTCACGGAGGAATATAATTAAATTAAGTAAAAGTTTCTAAGTTTAATTTGTTTCTTCCCTCTGAAAAAGTTCCGCCCTGTCTTTGGGAAAACACAAAAGGTTTTTTTTATCTTAACTCCTATTTTTGAAGCCTTAGATTTGAGGAAACGAACAATTTCCTTAAAAGCCTTATCGGGAATTAAAAGTAAAATATTGTCCTCGCCGAGAAGTTTCACTAATTTAATTTAATTTCGTTCGTTCCTCGCCCCTCCCCTCCACTCCTTCCCCCACCTCTTGTCGGCTTTTCCCGGGATCAAAGAAACGGATAAACTAAATCAATCTGTCCTCGGAATGGGACAAATGAGACCTGTTAACTGGGGCAAAATCTCCCCTTCACCTCCACTTCAGGAGTTTTCTTTACCTATTCCCCCCAATAGTAGTGCTTAGGGAAAATTCCCTCTTGGACGACCACCTTGGCGTGTTTCCCGAACATATTTAACCCCCTCCTCCAGTTACGTCAAAAAATAATCGGTTGGACGCTTTTAGTTGAATTCCTTAACGGAAAAATGGTCCACCAGAACTGATCTATGGACAAAGGCTAATGGAAACAAACTAAATATATTACGCGGTAGTAGACGTGAGTTCAAAACTCGGTCGCGCAATAAATATTACATCTTTTAGTGACATCCTTCCTGGATTGGAGTTAGGCGTCCCAGACCGTCCCAAGAGTGTACTTGCAACGCGGAGGATCAGGCAGTGGTGCATAGTACTGACCACACTATCTACCTTCTGGTCAAGAATCGGATACCTCTACTATATCTGCCCCTCTCGGCCCTCGTAGTAGATTTTATCATATGTGGGGTGGATCTAAGCGTTACAAAAAGTGTCCGCTGGCGTTCGCGCATGCACAGTGGCCATGTACGAAAAAGAAGACTGTATGTCATACAGTACAATACATAGGTTTGTCAGGTGGACCTAAGCGTTACAAAAAAGTGTCCGCTGGCGTTCGTGCATGCGCAGTGGCCATGTACGAAAAAGAAGCCTATATTTTATACAGTGCATTACATAAAAGTAGTACAATACAAAAAAGTGTCACAAAAATGTATCCGCTGGCAGTACATTACATAGGGTTGTCGGGTGAGCCGAAAGCATATTTATGTTGCGGGATTTGAGCAGAAGGTTCTTAACGAAATATTTTTTTTTTTTAAACTATATTTAGCGGTAGATACATACGACACTGGAAATAATCCGACAAACCATAAATTAGGCTGAAGTTGTTATTATATGTCTCCGAATCGAACACTCAAGAATAACCGACTTTACTGGGCTACGGCTATATTTTATTTTGCAAAAGTTGCGGCCGAACCGCTTTCCGTAAAACTACAAATAACTACAATTCTGGTTTTGGGAGCTTAACGTGAGTGACAGGAATATTTTTTTTTAATTTTCCACATTTAAGGAAAAGAGGGTATATAAATATTGGAAAAGAAGTAAAAAATATAACCGCTTTAGATTGCCATGTGGGAGATGGTGAGTTTGAGTCCCACTGGCGGCAGTAATGTTCTCATCTCATGGCTCGTTGAGAAAATTCCTCGCTGCACACAGGATGTCGGTGCTAATGGCCGAGATTTGGAAGCGAAAAAGAAGGAATGCAGCTGTTGGCTATTTTGTTAAATATCTTGAAAATGGTTAGAAATCGTGGGATATGTAACATTCTAATGCCTATATACAAAAAGGTTCTGGTGCTAATGTCGATAGGACCATCTCAATAGAAGAAAATGGTGCTTGAATTTTGAACCATTATTGGTTAATAATTAGGAGTCCCAGATCACACAGCCTTGCGATTTGGACTATTTTCACATCGGAACGATAAAATCAATCTTTATTTTAATACAACGTTTATTTAACATCCGTACAAATAATAAAGTTAATTGATTAAGTATGATAATTGAGGAATTCATTTTTAAACTCTCATAATGAAATTATATTAAAAATAAGTCATAATAATGTATACTTAAATAGATCAAACATTAAATACAAATTATAATTAATAAAAAAAATTAAATAGACAAAGAAAAGAAAAAAATTAAAACAAAAAGAAGTATTACTAATGATTATAACACATTATTATTTATATTAATGTAACAAGTACTTTAGAAGGAGCCAAACAATTGGTTTCCCTCTAATCACTTTCAATCTTAATGCAACGATTCCCTTAATATTAATATAATCAAACTTAATAAAATGATATTAAAAATAAGTAATATTAATATAGCCCTAAATTAATTAAAATAAAAATCGTAATTAATATACAAAAATAAGTTGTTGAAAATTATACATAAAAATAAAATAAAATACCTTACTAAAAATTAAAAATAAAATAAAATAAACCAACCAGGGATTTGGAAGGAATCAGTAATCGCGCGCAGATCAAATTAAAGTTTAAAATATCTATACGAAGAATAAGGTACATTGATTAACTATCATAACTGAGGAAGTTATTTATGATCTCATAAAATAAATCATACTTATAATAATATATACTTATATTAATTAAAAATAAAATAAAAATCATAGTTAAAAAAAGGTTTAAAAAACTACAAAAATACAGTATAATAAAATATAAATTAATAAAATGAAATGATTATAAAACATCGTTATTTACATAAATGTAACAAATACTTTGGAAGAAGCCAATCATTGCCCACTAATAATCTGTTAATGTTGTGAGGATATTAGCACCAGTCAGGATTAAACCAAAGGATAAAAGGACTTAACATTTGAGTGGAAATAACACGAACCCAAATGTTGAAAAACACTCGTGAAGCGGGAAAGTATCGCTTTATTGGCAGTTATTTAGGCAAAGTTCTTGAAAGAAAGCCAAGCCAAATCTTTCCAATAAATCCAGCCTTTTTCTAATGAAACAAATAGCTAACAAACTCGGTCCAGAGTCCCCAATTTTCCCGAGGATACGGCTCAATTTCACGAAGCTAAGTGCACTTTCCCCCTTCCTAACACGCCCACGTCTTCGCTGCTTTTTCTTTCAATATACTAAGGATTTATATTCAAGCTCGAGAAACGGGAAGTGTTTCCAAGAACCAATAACTTGGAAGCATAAATTCCTTAACATTCTTTTCAAAATGGATATTGTTTTGGCACGACTAGACCCAGCGCAGTGTTTTTTATTGCTTTCATCCTAAAGATTTTAACCAATTAGGCGATATGAAATGCGTAAGTCTCACTTCGAAACTTTGCCTCCTGAAGAACACCACTCTTTCTTTTTCTTCATTTCAAAGTAAAAACTAACCACGATTATGTATCGATGATAATATTTTTTGGCCGTGCTTCTGCATCTGCGCGGCCGCCTATCTACAGGTTGCCACCCATCCTAAACATCTTTGGTGGAGCAGGGAATTCCTTTAACGGGCTCTGGAGTGAAGAAAAGTCAACCAGATGGAGACGGGACTGAAACATGCATCTCCCACATGAAAAACCAAGACGTAATGTAAAAATAATATCTTTTTTCCCCCTGACTGTGTCTTTTGATCTTGTTATTAATAATTAATAAGCACAAAAAGAAGAAAAACGTATATAAACCTTAAACTGGCATTATGGATCAAAAATGATTCGAAGGCTTCCGCTATTTCAGTAGTACTGGACTTGTATTACAGGCACTGCCACCATTCGTTTCGAATTCTCATGTCCACACATGCAATGTTGGGTAAAGCTAAAAACTAAAACTAAAATTAAAACTAAATTCACTTTTTGGAATAAACTAAAACTAAAATTTTACTAATTAATGGATTTTAACTAAACTAAAACTAAAACTAAATCTTTGGGAATTGACTAAAAACTAAACTAAAAATTTAGTTTAGTTTAGTTTTACTAAAATAACATGAATTAATATAAATCATATGTTATTTCAATAATTAAGTAAATTATTAAAACTAATAGAACTTGCTTAAGAATAAGAAATGTTGGATTTTTGTCGTAATTTGAAAACATATGTTCTTTGATAAGCTAAATTAGTTAACTAAAAACTAAAACTAAACTAAAATCACAAATTTAGGTCTCTTTTACTAAACTAAACTAATTGCATTACTAAAAACGGAGTCCATATGATTAATAATTATACAAATCTAAAACTAAAACTAAAAATATAACATTAGTTTAGTTTTAGTTAGGGAAAACTAACGTTAGTTTAGTTTACTAACGTTAGTTTTGCCCAACACTGCACACATGCTCTGAAGGCAGGTAGTCAGCGATTCTCGACATCATGTTCTGTCTTTGTATAATACTTAGATAATATTATTTTCTTGCGTGGGGTAATTTTTTACCCATAATATTAGTTACGTGCGTTCTTATTTTTTCAACGGAGTTTAAAAAACTTGTAGATATAATTGTGTACTTACAATAGTGTAATGGCCTCTCAGGGGTTTATTGTTGATGAAAAAAAATTATTAAAATTAAGACCTACCATAAGAGATATGGTGAAAGGTGCTTGCTATTTGTGTGGCTCTAAATGTCACAAAAAAATTTCAATTTATTGTGAAAAATCTTCTCGCACTATTTGCAAAGATCATGCTGAAATTAAAATGCATTGCATAAAAGTGCAGTTTTTTTCTCCTTCACTTATAACGTCTTTTATTGTTTACAGATGATTTTAGTTATATTAAAGTTTTAATAAAACGCATGGAAAAAAATCATAAGAAGAGGATAATTTTGAAGACAAATAATAGCTTTCTAACCCATGTATTTATATTTTCAAGTTCCTATTTCTATAACCAAAAGATTACCTATGCACCAAAATGTGAGAAAAATACAAGTTAAAAAAAATCATAACATTAACATTTTTTTGTTTTATTATTAAAAAAACAAAAAAAAAAACAAACAAAAAACTCTGGGTCACTTTTGACCCATGAGGCCACTACTGTAATCCTGAAAAGGTTATACCAGCTAAATGTTACAAGCCAAGGGTTAACAGACACACACACACACATTTTAATCTTAACGGACTTCAAAAGTTATGTTATAGGTAGGATCTATATTTCTTCGGAAAGTGCTAAAAAATAACATAATATTTGTACAGATATAGAACACACTTCCCAGCAGATTGATTTCCAGCTTTAAATTGAGAAATAACAATCCGGATTGGCATTATTATTGTTGTTCCAAATTGGCTGCACGAATGAAAGCATTATACGATCGCAAACGGAGCTTACGAACCGCGGGCTTTATCGCCACCGACCAAATCCGACGGGAAAGAAGAGCCCGGAAGCCCGTTTAATAATAGTCAGCAAATTGGATACCGAAATGGAACAGGACGACAGATTAGCCAATAACGCATAATGGGCGGAGGCAAGTTAGTCATTTAGCTGTATAATCGAAAGGTGATTAGATTAAGAGCTAAAATCAATTAGCAATAACTAGTGTCATGGCGGAGGAGTGATCAATAAGTGTAACAATAATGAGCCAGGGTTGTTGTAGGACGTCATCGGTCCCACAAGTCCAAGTATCTGTCACTGCGCTGCGTCCATTATCTGATGGAGTACGCTTCGGTCCGTTGTATATTCATGGATAGGTTCGCGTATCTTCTTAACCTTTAAATGCCCAAGGAGTTCAGTATCTTTCCTAAGGAGGGCTCTTTGAGTCCCCAAAGCCTTAAATGATTTTTTCTTGTGGGCTTTCGAAATAAAAATGACTTTTTGTCTCTTCTTGCTTATTAAAATAAAGGGGACTTCTTGATATCCACAAATCCTATTGAAATTTTTGACCTTTTCAACTAAATATTTAATTACTAAGATTCTACAAAAACCTATTTTTATTAGTTATTGCTGTTTTTTTATTGTACAATAAATTAATGTTTCTGGAAAAATATTTCAATATTTTAAGAATTAATATTTCGTTTATGTAACGTTACATATTTAATATGTAACGTTACATTTGTCAGGAGTGGTGTCTTTTAATTAAAAATACATATTATGGACAGAATAATTAAATCTATATAAACGTATATATAAGGAAATTGTCTAAAATGAATATTTTGTAATAAAGAAAATTTAGTTATAATACAGACGATTTTTAAAAAAAGCTTCAATATCAACCAAATTTATAAGATTCCAAAAACATAAAAAAGACAATATATGACCAACATTCTTTTAGAAGTAGTAATAATTAATAATTTAAGAATTATTTTTAAATTTTTTGGGGGGGGGGAGCTCTTCGAAAATCTTTGGGTTCTTGTCTTCAGAGGGCTGCATACCTTCCTTTTTGAAACCTTGATTGACAAAAAAAAAATCAAAAAAAATCCGACTTGCAAGAATTGCGTCCTCTTTGTCTGTTTCCATTGTTATGCCTAGTGTAAAGGAATTGAAACAGGTATTACTTCTTCTTGATCATTTGTGAAAAATGTATACAGATATGAAAATGTAAAATGAAATCTCAAAGATTATAGGCTCAACGGTCGCTCTGGGAAAACGCTATTAGAAATATGTTTCTAATTTTCTTGTCTTGTTTTAATAAAATACTCATCCGGCGTTAATAGCCCAATAGTTGATACGCCGTTAAACAAGAAAAAAAATACTCATTTTACTGTTAAATCAAATTAAAAAAAAATAAATAAATAAACAGCCAATTAGTGCCATCGAAACCATGGGCGTATATAGAAAATAATTTCGGGAGAAGCTGGGAGAATTTCGGGGAGGTGGCTGAGAACATTTGTAGGGGGGTTTGGAATACTAACAATCTAGAACTTGAAAACCCAATTAAATTAGAATTGTTAGCCAATTAAAACGCTATTAGACTAAAAAAAAATTATGTTTTCTGAACTAAATGATCTTTTTTAATTTATTTTTAAGATTCGTACGATACAATTTTACCAAGTTCGCCCCCTCCCTCCTTGGCCCATGATAGAAACTTGCGCCAGAAATGTAGTAAGCTTTAGAACGGTTACCGTCTAGTTACCACAATTTCCCAACCAAAATATCCCCATGAAAATATATGAAACTCCTAAAACTGCTCATATCTGTTCATTGGTTTTTTCTGACACTTCCTTAACTCCAAACGTACCCAAAATTTAAATATGTCAAAAATCTAGAAAACGCTTCAACTGACTCCATCACTTGGAAGTACCCCAACCGGAATATACCAGGTCATTCAAAAAGTCCTGTCGTTTTTTTGGGGGAAATTATAAATAAATAAATATTTTCAAATAATCACCTTTATTCATCAAAATATCCACCGTTACAGTCGGTAACCTTCTCCCAACGAGATGGTAAAGCCCAAATTCCTTCCTTAAAAAACTGTTGATTTTTACTGCAAAAATAAGTGGTCAGTTCGTGAATTAGGTTGTCACGGTCTTGAAAACATTTCTGTCTCAGATTGTTGTCGAGATCTCTGAATAGGTGATAATCAGTGGGTGACAGGTCAGGGGAATATGGTGGGTGAGGCAAAACTTCCCAGCCTATTTCTGTCAATTTTTGACAGAAATTTGAAAAATTGACAGAAATTTGAAAAATTGACAGAAATTTGAAAAATTGACAGAAATAGGCTGGGAACTTTTGCCTCACCCACCATATTCCCCTGACCTGTCACCCACTGATTATCACCTATTCAGAGATCTCGACAACAATCTGAGACAGAAATGTTTTCAAGACCGTGACAACCTAATTCACGAACTGACCACTTATTTTTGCAGTAAAAATCAACAGTTTTTTAAGGAAGGAATTTGGGCTTTACCATCTCGTTGGGAGAAGGTTACCGACTGTAACGGTGGATATTTTGATGAATAAAGGTGATTATTTGAAAATATTTATTTATTTATAATTTCCCCCAAAAAAACGACAGGACTTTTTGAATGACCTGGTAGTTAGGGTTTTCTTAATCTTTCCCGAAACCCGTTACAGATACCACCCTAAAAACGGTTTCATTCGTTTAGGAATAATTATCTGATGTTCGGTCTGCGTCACTGAGTAAACGTCATCAGCTAGTTCCCTTCTTATAGATTCAAAACACTAAAATCAAACCTTGTGGTTATTGGAGTGATTGCCTTGCTAAGGGATGTAAACAATTTACTCACTTCCCTCCAGCAAGTTGAACTTACCGCCAACTGGTTGGCGTATCAACCATTGGGCTATTAACGCCGGGCTATCTACAGCAAAACAGCACGTGGTCGGTCACCTATTCGGGGGACGTCGCAGAGTGGTGCCGAGAGGGAAAAACCTCCAAAACCGAAGGTGTTCAATCGTGTTTGAACTAACATTTTTTATACCTAATTAGTTGTAGAATACTACTGTAATATTGCTTTTCCATTCTATTAATAGGTATGATCACAAAAAACTTTTCTTTTTTTTTTCTTTTTTTTTTTCTTTTTTTCTTTTTTTTTTTTTGACCGTTTTCTCACCGAGTAAAAATCTCACAGTTTTTAGTGAAAAGTAAAACAATATTTTATACTACTCATTTTATTCCTGAAAAATTGACATTACCCAGGAAGTCTCATGAGTATATGTACCTTTTAAATGAATTTTCTTTTTTTCGAAAATGTACCATGAACTTGGTACATTTAGGTTGTGAAGATATCTGTAATGCAACTCAATTATCCATAGTTTATTTGGTGTAGAAAAACAAAGTGGCACTTAGCTATGCTCTCCGCATAGTTTCACCTAAAAGAACTTGTTTTGAAGCTGCTTTCCTATAAATTTCATCGCCGTACTCGGTCGTATGAATGCACAGCCTAATAAAATGAAGGTGTCAATTAGCGATGCGATTATTTTACGGGAAACTACAGTACCATTATTTTTTCTGCAGAGAGTTGTTAAAAATGTGTTAGCAAGTAGCTAAACATAAACAGTGAGATCCATCAAATATCTCGCGTGAAACTGCTAAATTTAGTCGTTATATGCTCAAATTTCAAGACTGAGGAATACGTCGAGAACAGTTAACAAAAGTCCGTCACGCAGGAGCTGCATAACTAAGCACTTTCCTCAGAATTTTTGTAGTGTAGACTACATTACTGAATAATTTGCTGTAAATAACCTATATAAATAAAATAATAACGTGAATAGTTCTGCTCATTTACATTTCTTATGAGAATTGTTCAATTATTAATTTTGTAAATAATTTGCTTCCAGAGTTATGTTAATACATGATGCTGTACTACTTAATAAATACACAAAAACTTTATTTTCCGTCTTTTGATCTAACGCAGGAACAGGATACAGTCCCCCTAGTAGGAGATAGCGCTCCTCGCGGCGCCTTTGTGGACCTACGTCTGGCAGGCTAATTCCAATGAAACAGAGTTTAAAGTAAACCCTCCTTTCTAATAGACCGATTTGCTTTATTTTGAAAACACTTCTTTCTTATGAGATACCCACGACGTATACCGCGCTTCGTTAACATACAGCAGAAATTACGACCGGTATGAGTATATTAGTACTTTAGGTCCGTAGTAACCCCCCCCCCTCCAAATAACCCGATTTAGTTTATTTTTACAACCCATTTTCCTCTGTTGATTACCACCACGAATACCGATTTTCGTTGAAATGTAACAACAATTACGGGTGGTAGTGGCAAATTGGTAATGTGGGTCCAGAGTAAAACCCCACCCTAATGAACCGATTTAGTTTATTTTTAGAGCGTATTTCTCTCTTTAGATCAACATAACGAATACCAAGTTTCGTTGAAATATAACAAAAACTACGGCTGGCATGGTCAAATTAGTGTTTTGGGTCCGGGGTAACCCCCCCCCCCCCTCTTGGTGGACCGATTTTGGTGGTTAACGAACTCGGTCAATCGTTTGCTAATTGAACACCATATACCACGTTTCGTGAAGAAAAAACAAAAACTCTGGCCGCTATCGTGTTAACAGACACATATATATCGTGTTAATAGACACCGAAAATGACCCCCGTTAAAATTTATGTATATATATATATATACATATATATATATATATATATATATATATATATATATATATATATATATATATAAATTTTAACGGGGGTAATTTTCGGTGTCTACTAGGTAGGATCGATAAAGATTTGAAAAAAAAATTCAAAAATTCCGTCATGAGTGCAACCTCAATAGCTACTTTCCTTCGGAGGAAAGTGCTAAAATTACATTTGTTATTAATTTATTCGACACAGCACTCCAAAACACATTTTAAAATATACATATCTCCAGCAATTGAGTAGAATATGACTTTTTTATATTGAATACTTGCTGTTTTTCAGGGTTGTTTTTTTTTTAATATAAAACCCGTTTATCTTCCAAAATAAGTATTCCATCAATTTGGTAGTGGTCTCATTCGACTCAGCACAAAAAACTACTTCAAAAATGACACCTAAATCAGAAAGATTCAAGTACCTAGAGGTTTTTTCCCGAAATCGGGCATTTGGCACCACTGTGCGTCGTGGCCATATATATACAAATATATATATATATATATATATATATATATATATATATATATATATGCACTCACACTGTGATGCTACTGTATCAAGATCTTGAATTTGAAAATATTGTAACAATGTGATATTCTGCCTTGATTTCTTATGATCTTTTGAACTTTGATTCGAACTAAGATTCAAAAGAAGCTATAAACCTGAATGAAGAAATATCTTTATTAATATAGATGGCCGTAGAGTTGTGCCAATTACTCAGAAACAGCGCTATTATCCTGCGCCTGAGCCTCTTCTATTCTCCTTATTATACCGTCCAAGCTATAATATTAATGACAAATTATACAGGCGGAACGATGGAAACGGCGGAATAAAATCCCGGAGGATGACCCGAGATGCTATTCCCAAGTATTATTAGGACCCCATAAAGTATTGACTGGAATATTATTATTCAAATCATAACATGACTGGCGCCCTTCTAGACATTAATGACGTTTGTCTAAGTCATATCTTTTCTTTTTAGAATGACCTATCTTCACAGATTTTATCTCTGTTATGCAACATTTTATTTAGTCTATAAACAAGTTTTTTATATATATATATATATTTTTGATAAAAGCACAGTTTGAAAGCTAAAACTTTTTTCAACATTTTTTTTCTGTCTAGTTATGTTGATGATCTTTTATAATTTAGAAACCAAAAGCAAATAGAGATAAGCAGTATCTAAACTTCAAACAAACAATTTTGGAATTTTCTGCTATGTAGTTTAGAGCGCATCTGTTTTAACATTAGTATGCTCATTGAGTCCTATTTCCTTCATTTTTTTTTTCTGTTTATTATAGATCAAAAGGAACTGTGAGGGGAAACAATTGAAAAAATACTTAATCATTATGAGTATTAAGGTTTTCTAAATTAACTTGTTAATTGTCTCCGATTTCTGACCCTTTAAATAAAAATTTAATTTATAATGTTTACACTAATTAGGTATATTACAGGGTTTTTTTTATTAATAAAATATTTAATACTTAAAATATTTTAACAAATCTTTATGTCCATATTATTATTGGTGAATTCATTTCTGACAAATAGATTTTTTCCCTAATTTTCTAAATTTGTTGGACAGAGATCTGAAAAAATTAAAGACAAGAGGGCTCCACAAGCCCCTTTGGGCATCCAAGGGATAAGTCGGATGTTCAGAGGGGGCACATTAATGTTTTCGGGATTACCTTCGGAACAACTTACATAACATTCATTGAAGAATGTGTAAATCAAAAAATTCCCAGAACATATTTTATTTTTAAATATAAAAAAATTAAAAATATTGCGTTTTTTTTAAAGTATGTATTTCACTCCGAAGCTAGTATTAACGCTGGAAAGTTTTCCAATGCTTTCAAAAATTCTTAATGAAATTTCCTGTCATATCCCATTATTTAGAAATGTTGGCATTTACAAGCTGTTTTGTAAAACGGCAATAAAATAGGTAATATAAAAAGGGTAAAAATAGACATTCTTTAATATCCAGTAGGTTAATGACCAATTATAATCACTCTAGTCGCACGGTAGTGCGCCAGGCCTAGTTCCGGCCTAAGCATACTGTGTGTATATTACAGGAAGGGTCATTCCATATCAAATCAACACACTTTTTTCCCTCACCATCTCGGATTGTGATGAAATTTGGTACATCGGTTGCATTCATAGAGAATAAGAAAACCGCCAAATTTCAGCTTAATATCTCAAACGGTTTCCAAAATATGGCCTTGTAAAGTTTGTCAAAACCTGTCGAGTTTGTCAAAATCGCTCTGCAGTACATCATTTAAAAGATCAGAACTGCTCTCCTATTTATGTTAAAAACATGGAAAGGGTGTCATTTTTTAGCTCTTTATATGCCCTTTCGAATGATGTGTAACACATAATAGATTATGGGACCAACATTTTTTTTAAAATCAGAAATAAAATTTTAATTTTAAATATTTTTAAAAACGCATTTTTAAAAATTTTCAAAAATTTATATATAATAGGTTGAATCACCAGTATTTAGTATACAAAGTTTGAGAATGGGTTCATAGTCAAAAAAATCTTTTATTATTGGCGGTTTCTTACAATATCTAAGTGTTTTAGTATGAAACGCAATACAAATTCCCTGAATGAATACAATCTAAGGTAAAATATTATAACACTTATTTAGATGCCTGTTAACTAAGTAAGAGAACCTTCAAACCCTATTCTTTGTAAATTCTAATCATTCTTAAATTATAAATTAATGCAGTTTATAAAATTTATTTTAATTAGAAGAGATGAATAAGCACTAATGAATTCCGTATCATTTACATTTTGTGTTTACATACATATAAATGTGAGCTAATGAGTATGAGTTTAAACTTGTTATTGCACCATCATCACTCTTAATATCACAGGTAGATTTCATGTCTGTACTTGCATCTTCAAGTTGAAACAAGATCATGCCCACTCGCAATTCAGTTTCTAATTTTGTTCAGTTTGCAGTTGAAGTCAGTGGTGCACACAAGTCATTTATATTTTTAGTAGAGTACTTCCTAGTTTTTTTTCATTAAAGTTTATTAAGTTTTTAATTATATATATTATCCAGTGATAAAAAAAAACAAACAGAATTAGGAAAAGTAGTTTTTCACGACGAGAAAAATGGCGGACACATTTTTTAATAGACAATGTTGCAATCCTTTAAAAAAAACTCATAACTTAATTAGGGGGAAAAAAACCTTAAGAACTCTCACTGCCTGGATTCGTAGTTTTTACCCAAACATTTCCAATAAGTCAAAGATTTGTGATGCATGCAGAAAAGAAGTTTCAGCAATTAGAAATGAAAATAATCCTTCAAACAAAGTCCAAGAACCTGAAGAGACATTAATAGATTGTGATCCCAGTTTTCAGGCGGAGTCATCGCATGTTCTTGAATCACTTAACACTTCTCTAAAAGAGCTTGGTGAGTCACCTATTGTTTATAAAAAAATTAAATTAAAATCTTATTCGGCAAATAAGTTTAAAAAAATAGATTCCGCTATGAAAAAAAAGGCTTTTTGTATTAAGAAATTCCGAGTCAGATGATGACAACCAGGAAGATTTAAATTATTCTGTTTTATAAAATCTAAAAATTCATTTTTCCAATGCAACCAGAAGGAAGAAAAAGTTAATGATTTTAACTTGTATTCCAAATGCTTGGGGCATCAGGAAAATAATGCGCGAGTTTAATGCTACAAACTACATGGCGCGTCAGTCAAAGAAAATACTTGGAGAAAAAGGAATTTTAGAAAGCCCAAACACTAAACCTGGTAAGAGTTTGCCAAATGAAGTAATTCAAAATGTCCGTGACTTCTATGAAAATGATGAGATTAGTAGAGTTATGCCAGGAATAAGGGATGGTCTCACCGTAGTTGACCAAAGTGGAAACAAGACTAAAGTCTCAAAAAACTTATTTTATGCAACCTCAAAGAGGCGTACGCTCTTTATAAAAGTGAATTTCCACTTCACTAAGATAGGTTTTTCAAAATTAGCCGAGCTGCGACCTAAGCATTGCATATTAGCTGGACCAACTGGTACTCATGCAGTATGTGTGTGTACAACACGTCAGAATATCAAATTAATGATTGAAAATGCCAAACTAGGAACAATAACTAACAATGAATTGCAGACATACAAGCACTGCATGGCAAAAATCTTATGCAATCCACCATCATTAGAGTGCTTAATGAATGAATGTTCGTCATGTCCAAGAGGAGAAGAAGTTAGACAGATCCTAGAGGAATCATTTGAAGAAAACCTAATTGAAAAAGTGACATTCAGGCAATGGATATCTGTTGACCGATGTTCTTTAGAGACTATAGTGAAACCATCAGCCGAATTCATTGACATGTTTTGCAGCAAGTTGGAGATTTTAATTAGACATGACTTTGTTGCAAAGCAACAAAGTTTATACCTGGACAAGGTAAAAGACAATTTAAACTCCTGTGAGTTCGTCATAACACTGGATTTTGCAGAAAATTACAGCATGATTGTGCAAAATGAAGCACAAAGTTATCACTGGGTTAGTGAACAAGCTACAGTACATCCTTTCTTAATTTATTACAGAGAAGAGGGTAAACGCAAACATTTAAGCTATGTAATAATTTCAGAATGTCTTGAACACAACAGTGTTGCCGTGTACATTTTCAAAAGAAGCTTGTTCATTTTTTGACCATTAAGTTTGGAGAAGTTCCGCAAAAGTTCATTTATTTTTCTGATGGATGTGCAGCTCAATACAAGAACAAAAAGAATTTCATAAACCTATGTCACCATAATGAAGATTTTGGCATTGAAGCTGAATGGCATTTTTTTGCCACTGTCCATGGTAAGGGCCCAAATGATGGACTTGGTGGCACCATCAAAAGATTAGCTGCAAAAGCTAGTTTGCAACGACCATTTCAAAACCAAATATTAACACCACACGAATTGTACGAATGGTCAGTTGTAAATATTTCTGGCATTCATTTTGATTACGGGACGCAAGAAGATTATGTCTTGGCAGATCGATTTTTGAAAAAACGGTTTAGTGAAGCACTGACAATAAAGGGAACTCAACAATACCATAGCTTTATACCTGATGCCTTAAGCAAAAATAAGTTATCTGTGAAAATCTTCTCAGAATCAACAGTTTCTTCTCAAGTATCAATATCACTACCAACAGACAAAATGATCTTTGCAGACTGTAATGACTATATTAGCGTAGCCTACAACTCTAGCTGGTGGCTTGCGTATATAATCGACAAAAACGAAGACGAAGATGAACTAAAAGTTACCTTCCTTCATCCTAAAGGACCTTTTCCGTCATTTAGCTATCCAAGAAGACCCCATGTCTTAAGGCTACCATTTAATGATGCATTGTGTAAAGTGAAACCAACAATTCTAACAGGAGGAATTTACATCTTATCCAAAGGGGAAATTTTAAGAATGAATGAAATGTTAACCGACTACCTCAAACACATGTAGACCTCATGTAGGTTTGACTATACAATGTTCAACCACTTTTTCACTTTGTAATTAAAATAATTAAATTGAATTAAAACATTTGCAATGGTAATGTTTGAGTTTAATTTTAAAATTATGTATCAAAGAGTTTTTATGTTTAAAAATACGTAAAATTAGTACAAAGCTGCCTTCGGTTCTAAATTATTTTGAATAAGAACCCATTGCAATCCCATAATCAAACTTGGTATATTAATTAGTAATAATGTGATCTATTTTATATAAATTTTTGAAAATGTTTGAAAATGCGTTTTTAAAAATATTTAGGCATCTAAATATGTGTTATAATATTTTACCTTAGATTGTATTCATTCAGGGAATTTGTATTGCGTTTTATACTAAAACACTTAGATATTGTAAGAAACCGCCAATAATAAAAGATTTTTTTGACTATGAACCCATTCTCATCCCATTATCAAACTTGGTATACTAAATACTGGTGATTCAGCCTATCTTATATAAATTTTTGAAAATTTTTAAAAATGCGTTTTTAAAAATATTTAAAATTAAAATTTCATTTCTGATATAAAAAAAAATTCCCATAATCTCTCATGTGTTACACATCATTCGAAAGGACATATAAAGAGCTAAAAAATGACACCCTTTCCATGTTTTTAACATAAATAGGAGAGGAGTTCTGATCTTTTAAATGATGTACTGCAGAGCGATTTTGACAGGTTTTGACAAACTTTACAAGGCCATATTTTGGAAACCGTTTGAGATATTAAGCTGAAATTTGGTGGTTTTCTTATTCCCCATGAATGTACCGAATTTCATCACAATCCGAAATGGTGAGGGAAAAAAGTGTGTTGTTTTGACATGGAATGACCTGGAAGTCTTAGAGCCGATTTTTGACAAAATTTGGCACACATGTCGGTCTTGATCCGGGGAGTGTCAGAGGGTAGTTCAAAATAGTCTATCTGTTTGCCTAACTGTTAATTCCTTATACAAATCCACACGATTGGACCGATTGTGACCAAACATGGTACATAGGTAGGTCTTTATCCAAGTAGTGTCATAGGATAGGTCAAAATCGTCTATCAGCTGTCTGCCTGCATGTTTGTTCCTTACACAAATTCACTCCGTTTGACCGATTTTGACCAAACTTGGCACGCAGGTAGGCCTTGGTCCGGGGAATGCACTAGGCTAGGTAAAAAAGTCTTTCAGCTGTCTGTCAGTACGTTTGTTCCTTATACAAATTCACACCGTTTGACCTATTTTGACCAAACTTGGCACGCAGGTAGGTCTTGAATACGGGAGTGTCATATTACCTATGACGTTTTGTACTTTTTGTTCCATCGGAAAGCCATTATTCCTTCTGAAATCCATCATGTGGGGTATCAAATGAATCGTCTTGGTAAGGAGAACCTATATTTGATGTTTTAAGAAACATTTCGACGCATCTTAACAACAACAGTTGTGACTTCTTTCTTAAATGTAGTAAATAAAGTCGTAGGGGTTAACTGCATAATATACTTGACAGCAGATACTAAGTTTTTCAAAGTCGAGCCATCTAAATTCCAAAGTTTAGGACCACAAGCCCAAAATGTATCGTCTTTGTTCTTATATTTTTCTTGAAGGCTTTCTAAACTTTCCCTACTGTGATCTTTATCTTCGGGATAACGTTCCTGTGTTTTACAGTGTAATAGTTTAGTTAAGAGAGCAATCAATTTGTCCTCTAGAGTAATGTCATCTGGAAGAGCTTCTAACTTTTCTAGGCTAATGATTAGATGTATGTAGGTTGATTATTGGTATCAAATATCAAGCAGTAAGGAGAACTTTATGCAGATACGAAAGACCCTGGTTTTATATGAAGTACAAAAGCCAGTAGGTATGCGGCAACTAAATTTTAATTAATACTTAGAAAAAAGTAATGAGATCCCCAAAAAAAGACATAAATGTGAAGTAGAGGCCAAGTTCCTCCCCCCACCAAGAAAGACTCCCTTCCCCAAAAATATCCCCTCCTAAAACCCCCCAAAACGCCTTACCATCCTACACTCCAAAAAAGTAGTATGAGTCAGTGTATTAAGTGCACCATATTTTCAACCAAAAATATTTGCCAATATACAAGAGATGATACAAGAAAGAAATGTCCAAGTCCATTACTTGGAAGACCTCATAGTTACTTACTAAGAACAGTAAAGACACTTCAACTGACCTTTAAAAACAACAATAAAAATACTTATATCCAGTTACTAAAATATCACTTTCCTCAACCAGGTATATTCTTAAACTTGGCAATGTTTTATTTGTGCCGAAATTATCTTTAGAGAGAAAACTAAACATTGCCAAGTTTAAGAATATACCTGGTTGAGGAAAGTGATATTTTAGTAACTGGATATAAGTATTTTTATTGTTGTTTTTAAAGGTCAGTTGAAGTGTCTTTACTGTTCTTCGTAAGTAACTATGAGGTCTTCCAAGTAATGAACTTGGACATTTCTTTCTTGTATCATCTCTTGTATTGGCAAATATTTTTGGTTGAAAATATGGTGCACTTAATACACTGACTCATACTACATTTTTGGAGTGTAGGATGGTAAGGCGTTTTGGGGGATTTTAGAAGGGGAGATTTTTGGGGAAGGGAGTCTTTCTTTGTGGGGGGAGGAAGTTGGCCTCTACTTCTCATTTATGGTTTTTTTTGGGATATTATTATTTGACCCTTTTTATGTGCATATTAGGCTTTAGTGGCGGGCTACTAATGTTTCAAAACCAGGGTGGAGGCCAAAAGGGAGAATCAATGGTGGGACTGTATTAAAATAACTTTTTTCAAGATTTTGTCTTTGCAATAGTGAACCAAAAAAGTTTTCTTGTCTAAAATAATATAATTCTTTTAGAGGCTAGGTCCACCACCGACAAACTACTTCCAACATAGGAAGGCTTTCAGGAGGTACTTTCTACTCAAGCAGGCCGAAGCTCGTTATGCAGTCCACTCGTAGTAAACTTCACCTCCCTACTGCATATATGCCTTACTAGGGACTTCCGCTTGGGGCTTATACCTTCCTGGAAGTAATCATTTCAATTTGAATATTTACAACTGGAGTTGGTTCAACTTAAACCTCGCACTTCTCATTTGCTCCGAGATTCATGTTTGCGGATAGATTCATGATATTCACCACATCAAAACCTTGAGAACATGTTTTAGGGAATGCTAGTGATCTGGATTCAGTTATGAAGTTGTCTATGTACGCTCTATACTCGTCTCATGTAACGAGACATTAACAGTTAAAGACATACTTACTGACTGCAGATTACGAGACAACCTAACAATTCCTCACGACTTACACGACTTACTTGCCGAAAATAGTCCACATATCGTCGATACAAAAGCAAACTAACGAATATGAAAAAATACATGTTTCATTGTCCATCTTTAATAATTTCTGCTGGACATATTTACGGCAAATTCTTCAATCTGACTTCACTCTATTAAAGGGAAAGTATTCCACTATCAAAAGGTCAAATCTGCTGAATATTTGACTGTCCAAAAAAAAATTATGAATAAATACTTTTCCACTCTGAAAGTGGTGATTTTCATATTCGTTAGTTTGCTTTTGTATCGACGATATTAACTCACTTGAAGATAATTAACCTATATTCAAAAATCTAGCCCTTTCTCCAATTTACCTCCTAAAGTTAATTTAAAATAATGAACGAAATAGCCTATAGAAAATGATTTAAATTGTTAAAAACAATTTTTTTTTATTTTTTTTTTTTTTTATTTATAAATTACTGATTGGCAAATTTTGCTTGTAATAGCCTTCCTCCTCTAAGGAGTCCACACTTCCCTGGGAGACAGCCCGAACGGGAAGCGAATTAAGTTAATTAACCTACATTTAAAAGTAAAGCCCTATCTCCAATACAATCTTATCTCTTCTACCCCCCCACCACTTTTTTTTTTTTTTTTTAACACTCCATTTAATATCTATTATATTACCGTATTGTTATTGTGAAATATATTATATAAAAAATGTTATTGTTATTATTAATTAGCTCACTAATGCACTAGCTATACTCATAAAATGTACCGACTTGTTATATACACAATGTGCAAAAAGTATTTTGTAATATCTGAAAGTATTTTGTATGTATGTTAAAGAGCAAGTCGCCAAAAGTTGCGAAACTCTTAATAAATAAATATCAAATATCATGATGAATCATATATTTGTACGCTCTTAAGCCTTTCTAGAAAGCAAATATATGGAGTACTTGCCAAGTTAGCCCTGTATTAATTTTTGGAGTTTGTTAAATTGTGAAATGGCCAATGTGTAAAGATGAAATTTGAAGAGTATTATCAACTTAGTAAGGAATTAGAGATTGATTTTACTTATTTTTTTAGTAAAACCAAAATTCTCGCAATGTACACACCTATCGCCACAGAAAATAGCATAGAATCTTCACAAAAAATATATAAGCAACATATAAAATGAAATAAACAGTTAAAACAGGACAGATATTTCCTGTTTTCGTAGTGTTTAAGCTTCAAGGTATTCATAGGAAATTCCATTCTGTTGTCGCTAACCAGAAGCTTTTATTAATTTCTACTTTCTGAATCGATATTGCGGTTTAAATACTTGTGAACATTAAAAGTGCATTAGCCTTAAAGAAAATTTAATGAAGATTTTAAAAATATAATGAAACGTATAAAAAAAATGTTTACAAGGAGACAACATTAGAGTTTTACTATAAAAACGCCTTTAGAACGGCATATGTACGGAACAGAGTGAGATAGAAACGTGTGGTTGGTGGTGCTGAACTACATTTTAGCACTTTCCTCCGAATGAAAGTAGCTATTGAGGTTGCACTCATGACGGAATTTTTGAAAAATTTCTTTATCGATCCTACCTAGTAGACACCAAAAATGACCCCCGTTAAAATTGATATATCTATCTACCTATATATATATATATATATATAGGGGGCGAGGTTAGCTCAGTGGTAGAGCACTGGACTAATCAGTTGGAGGTCCTGAGTTCAAATCCCGAGCAAGCACTAAAGATTTTTTCTTCTAGTGTCTTCGTTCGTGGGCTGAATTCGGCCTCCCTGACCGTCCCTAGGCCAACCCAGACTTTAATTAATTTAATAATGGGTACCTTGGGTGCTAATGACTCTAGCAGTTGAAGCAGCCAATGGGAAAATCAGGCGGCCGGAGCATAGTACTGACCACACTATCTCCCTAGTGTGCCGTATGGTCATGAATAAGATACCTCTATAGTATCTGCCCCTTTGGGCCCTCGTGGCCTGTTACGGGACTGATTATATATATATATATATATATATATATATATATATATATATATATATATATATATATATATATGCATATATATTTTTATTTTTTATTTTTATTATTAGGAGATACAATTCACATGGATGAATGTACATTTATCACCAAAAAAATAAAATAAAAAAAAAATAATAAGATGCTAAACATGTCAATTTACAATTGGGCGTCTCCTTCACCCTCGTTATTCAGGCTTGGTAACACAACAAGTCACATACACACTCACATGCACACACAACAAATTAAAATAAACACAGGTACACAATGATAAATAAATAACTAAAACAAGCAAATAAATAAATAAAAAAGAACTACCGACCCTCAACGGCCCGCCCCGGCGAGGAGTGTCCTCCATCGACTGAAGATGATGCTGGAGCCCTTTAAAACCCGCAAGGTGATACTTCTCAGCACCCCCATAGGGACACCAAGCTGCCTTAAACTCCTGGCAGAAGCACCGCTCCAAACACCCCTCCAGCTCAATGTACAGGACTTTACCTCCACGTCGGTGACAGGCACGCCAAACATTCGGCCCACCGCCAAACGGACAGCGAGTCTCCCATACTTCCGACAATTCTCCCGGTGCATCATATCTAGTTCAGTGTTCCCATTAACAATTTGTGCGTCCACAATAGTCACTTTGCCCTCTTTCATCACAATTATATCAGGCTTCCATCGCCGGCCATCAGCTCTCAGGACTGTCTCGAGGTGTACCTCGTACCCCCCTCCGGCCAAGGCGCCACCCACCACATTCACCACAGATTCATGTCTCAAAAAACGATATCCCCGCGAAATATAGCATTGTTGTACAGCGTGAGTGCAATATATATAAATTTTAACGGGGGTCATTTTCGGTATATATGTGTCTGTTAACACGATAGCGGCCAGAGTTTTTGTTTTTTCTTCACGAAACGTGTTATATAGTGTTCAATTAGCAAACGATTGAACGAGTTCGTTAACCACCAAAATCGGTCCACCGGGAGGGGGGGGGGGGGTTACCCCGGACCCAAAACACTAATTATAGAGGAATTTCAATAAAGGAATAAGTTTTTTGTCACATTATTTCAATTTGTTGCTATTTCTTTGCATTAAATTATTTTACTTTATTTTACTTTGAGAGTAGAAAGAATATCCCCAATGCTGAACCTTTGCGGTAAAATTAAAAATTATTTAATTAATTTAAAATAATTATTCATTCATCTACATAATAATTTAGAAATTCTAGTTAGTTTTTCTTTGTAGTAAGTTAGTTTTTTTTTCTCTTTCAGTTATTTATTTATGAGCATCCACAACCAAGGAGATTCACCCAATATAATTATTAGCTTTACCTCCAATTATACAATTGAAATTATACACAAATAGATTTCTAGGAATATAAGTTATACTATAATGCATATAAATCTATCGCGTACAATTATTATTATTTATTTTTGCTTCGCGTCTCTGATGTGACTCGTTTTAATCCAAGGTTATAAATGTCTCTGTAAAAGGGATGCCGATTCACAAATATTACGCTAATTTTAGAAATGGTGCTTAAAAGTTAGTATAATATTGGGCTCAATATAGACCCTTGTGCAATCCCTTGTATAGGAAGAATATTTGATTTTCTGATAGCAAATATGTAAACATTTTCACGTTTGTGTCAATTATTCGTGCACTCTCAGAAATATATCTTGGAGGCACAGGATCATCCAGGCCTATATTAAACAGGAAATGCATTACAGCAGGGTCGTTCATTGAAGGATGAATGGGGATTTGTCTATGCAATACGTGTCTACGGATTATGAGGTATTCAGGGACTGTGCTCGTAGAGTTGTGCGTTCTGAACTATCAATTATAGCATGAGAGACGTCGTATTTCTTGAATATCAAAGAGGCATCATGAAGAATTCCTAGCCAATCTGGCAAAACATCAAATCCATCGTACGCACTGCAAGTCAATTTCCTTTTGTGCCGTTTACTTAATTGGCTGAGCGGTCAACAGTGAATAAATTATCGAGGTGATTCACAACGAGTAATCTCCAGGTAGGGGAGAGGGGGTGAATTGAGCCACGGGGCAATTGAACCAGTCAACACACAAAAAAAAAGTCCGTCACGCAGGAGCTGCATAAATAAGCACTTTCCTCAGAATTTGGGTAGTTTAGACTGCTTTCCAGAACAATTTGCTTAAAATATCCTACATAAATAAAATAAAAACATGAATAGTTCTCTTTTAAATTTGTAATGAGTAACTGATCAATTATTAATTTGCTTCCAGAGTTATGTTTACACATGGTACCTATTTTTTTTTTTTTTGTGTGTGTGTGTGTTTAACGGCGTATCAACATTAGGGCTATTAACGCCGAAGTACCTATTACACTACGTAATAAATACAAAAAACCTCATATTATCGTATTTTGATCTAACGCAGGAACAGGATACAGTAACTCTAGTGGTAGAAAGCGCTCCTTGCGGCGGCTTTGAGAACCTACGTCTGACGGGCTTTTCTATTGAAATATATTACAAATTAAACCCCCGCTTCCCGATTGACCGATTCAGCTCATTTTTACAACACTTCTTTCTCATGAGATACCCACGACGTATACCGCATTTCGCTACAATACAGCAGAAATTACGACCGGTATGAGTATATTAGGAATTTGGGTCCGGAGTAAACCCCCCCCTTCTAATGAACCGATTTAGTTTATTTTTACAACACATATTTACCTGTAGATTACCACTACGAATACCGAGTTTCGTCGAAATATACCAAAAATCACGGCTGGTAGTGGCGAATTGGTATTGTGGGTCCGGAGTATACCCCCCCCCCCCCCCTCCTAATGAACCGATTTAGTTTAGTTTTACAACACATATTTACCTGTGGATTACCACTACGAATACCGAGTTTCGTCGAAATATACCAAAAATCACGGCTGGTAGTGGCGAATTGGTATTGTGGGTCCGGAGTAAACCCCCCCTTCTAATGAACCGATTTAGTTCATTTTTATATCTCACTTTTCTCTCTATATTACCACTACGAATACCAAGTTTCGTTGAAATATAACAAATATTACGGCTGACATAGTCAAATTAGTGTTTTGGGTTCGGGGTAAACCCCCCCTTCCGGTGGATTGACTTTGGTGGTTAACGAACTCGTTCAATCGTTTGCTAATTGAATGCTATATACCAAGTTTCGTGACGAAAAAACAAAAACTCTGGCCGCTATCGTGTTAACAGACATATATATATATATATATATATATATATATATATATATATATATATATATATATAGATATATATATATAAATTTTAACGGGGGTCATCTTCGGTGTCTACTAGGTAGGATCGATAAAGATTTGAAGAAATTTTTCTAAAATTCCGTCATGAGTCCAACCTCAATAGCTACTTTCCTTCGGAGGAAAGTGCTAAAAAAAAAAAAAAAAAAAAAAAAAATGGATCATGCTCTTAGAATTGAAGGGGTCGGGGCAAAATAGTGCCAAGCAACATTTTTAACAAAACGTAACTGTAGCTGCTATATGTTGGACATTATATGTGACTATCAGTCTATGATGCAAATGCTACTAAAATATGACTACAAGCTTTGTTTGCTACTTAATCTTGTTGCCCCTAACCATTTCAACAGATAGTCCCACATAATAGCCAACATATAGCAGCTACAGTTAAGTTTTGTTAAAAAAATGTTGCTTGGCACTATTTTGCCCCAAACCCTCTAATTAGATTCTAATATATTAAACAATGATATGCCCAAAATTTGGAATCATTGTGATAAATACATTTTGGAAAACTAGGATTTTTGTTTTATTAGGTATGCAATCGTTTTTTTAATAATGTTTGAACTTTTTAATAAAATTATAAAATTCCAATTGTAATATTTTCATATGCCCATAATTTATAATTCTTAACTTCATTAATAGCAACATAAAATTTTATTAATTTGTCATTTTCTAATAATTACAATAAAATCATTAATCCTAGGGGCGGCTGAACCACGGAGAACCTCAGACTTCCGCGGATATTCGCTTTAAGTAAAAAAAAAATACTTAGGCAGATAAAAATGTAGCGTTTATTGCTGTGTATCTAGCACAGCACTAAGGATTTAGCTACTAATGATAATAACAGAATTACTATACAATTGAATCCTCCAACTAACATCAGCAATCGCATACTACTTGACTCAACTTGTATGAGAATCGTACACAGAAAACTTTCGTTTGGATTCCCCACGTCGAAAGAAGACCCACGAAAATGTCCAAGATGCGATGATAATCTGTCTATATAACACATCTTATTCCACTGCCACCACAACGGGAAGGAATTAGGCAAATTATTCACTCACTCACTCACTGTTGGGTGCTACAGTCCTTGTAGGTCCTGGGCCTCTGCCACCATCCTGCTCCATTCCACGCGGTTTGCTGCTAGGTTCCTCCAATTTCGGATCCCTAGCGTCCGAAAGTCCTCCTCCAGGTCATCAAGCCACCTCCGTCTTGGTCGGCCTCTCTTTCTTTTCTTTAAAAATCTATGAATGATAAACTCTGGCAATTATAACCTTGAGGTTGTTTGCCCTAACAACCAAAAAAAAAAAAAATAAAAAAAATAAAAAAAATTGACAAAACTAATCACAATCAGGTAAATATCCTTACTCACTCACAAATACGTCCATTATCAAATGGCATATCAGCTAAAAAAAGTCGTTTATGTGACAACAATTTCATTTATACCGACACGCCACAAAAAATTATAAATAGAAGCAAAAAGCAACTGGGAAAAACCGATATATTAAAACTATACGTAAAAACGGATATTAATAATAATAAGAAACCAAAAACATTAATGTAACCTAATAAACCATAAACTAATTATAAGTAAGCACTAAAGAAAAAAATAAAAGATTCTAAGGTTTATTTTTTTTTTGTAAATATGCTTGTAAAAATAATTAATATAATAATATATTAAAAACTATTTTTACATTACAATGTGCAATATTGTTATTGTGATTCTTTAATAAATAATTTATTATTTAACAGATCTAAATAAAAGTATTGCACATTTTATTGTAAAAATAGTATTTAAGTTTAAGTTTGGTTTATTAATTATTATTGGTTCAAATTGTTCTTGGTTAGTGGTTCAATTACCCCCTAGCTGGAGCCAATTGAACCATTTGACGCGGTTACAAATATTTACAATTTCTGGGAATTCTTATTATTTATTAGATAAATTATGCATAGGGAATTCTAATATATACATATATCTGCAATTTCATAATGCTCGAAATTATTACAGGTGAAAAATGATTTTCCCTCGTGCTTTTACCTGGATCCTGGTTTTTCATGAACGTAGTGATTTTGTCTCCAATCATTTATATTTTGTAGTGAAAGCAAAAGGCGAATGAACAAAAGTTCACATGAACATCAATTGTCGTCAATTTAATTTTATTTGCCCTAAATGTTTCGCATCTCATGTTTGGGCGCCTCCTCAGGAGCCTAAACTCAAAGTGCAGCCGAACGGAACATAGGCGAAACTTCCTCTGCTAAGGCCACGTCGTAACTAAAGATTATCTCCATAGCAAAAATCAGCTGGTTTGTAGTTAGCTGTTTAAAATATCGATATAGTCCAAATATTAAAAACCAAAATTGCTGAAATTTTTTGCCACTATTTACATTCATATTTTCCTTACAAACCCTTTCCTATGGAATTAATTTTTGCGTTACAAGTATAATATGTTTGAGCAAGTTGTAATATCATATAATCAGTATTTGTTTTTATTTTAATAATAAATTTAGGTTGTCTATTGCTTACCTTATGACCAGAAAAAAATAATCATCATAATTGTAATCTTAATATATTTTAATAATTAAGCATCTTGATTAAGCATTTTGCATACAAACCATCTGAATAGATTGTAATATTAACATGCAATAACAGCTGAAAATTTCCTAAAGTTTACTTCAAAATAATACAAAGGAATTCTTTTTAGGCCTATAAATGAAACTATATTTTGAAAGGCCACCGTAACGACATAGTTTATTTGGCTCTGAATAACTTTTGACAATAAAATTACACCCGATAATAATTTAATTACCACCTTATTAAATGCTTGAATGAAAAATCCACGCTATAAGAAAGTAAATTACGGAAGACATGCGATATTCCTTCAAGACAGCTGGGCCACCATTATGAAGAAATAAGATCATCAAATAAACAGAAACACCGCTTGAATTATGAAATACCTAGTGTCAGAGCGACCGCAGCTTGGACAAACAGAATTCGTATTTCCATTTACTGAAACCAATCGCGGTCTGTTTTGTGTAAATATTTCTCCGGTATTTTATATCTAAACCACCCCTTCGCGGTATCACCTTTTTCTCTATATAATATTTTTATCTCGGGGGTGTGAAAATATCGGAAGTGAAGTGTTAAAAAATTCAACAGCTTTTTCAATTCACTTGTGTGTTTTTTCTATCGCTTGCTGTTATTTATATTCGAAATTGTAAGGTTTATTCGTGAAATTTTCACACCATCGTAATTTAACATTTTTTTTATTTTAATTTTAAATTAGATTATGAGATATGACTTATGAGTTATTTGAAGCATAAATTATTAATTTTAACGGAATTATCGATATTTTTCTTATTCACAAAAGGTTAACCTGAAAAATAATTTACATAAAAAGAATAGTTAATTAAATTTTCGCGTCCAGTTATACAAAACACAGATTTTTGGGACGGGATATCTATAGCACCTCTTTCTAGTTAGGATGGGGGTGATGTCTTACCTTTCTTTAAGAAAAAAAAAAGTCACTATCCCTAGCGAGAATCAAACATGTCTTAACACTCAGGACAAATGAAAATCTTTTCAACGGACAACTGCGTAAAGGACTTTTTTTTTTTTTTTTTTTGTACCTGTCACAATAAAAAAGCTATAGTTGCTTTCTTGTTGATTTCTGGGCAGTGGGAGTTTCTTAGAATTGACTTGAACCTCTATATCAAACTATACTTTTTTTGTTTGTCAATATTAAGTATTTTTTTCAATAATCAAAATGATAAAATTTTAGAAATAGTAGGCCTAGATTCTAATTATAAATATAACTACAATATTATGTGTTGTAGTGGACGTAGGTAAAAAGTTTTAAGCCAACTTAGAAAGATTTATCAAAAGTAAAAAGTTCAAAAATAATAAAATTTGAAAGAATTATTCAAGCTTACCCATTGCTAAATTGGCGCAAAAAGGACTATTTTCAAAAATCCATAGCTACGAAAGTACTCAACTATACAAGTTGAAATTTTGACAGTACTTTTATGTTAAAACGACATAACTTGTAAAAATATTAGATTTTTATCAAGTCCCCCACCAGAGATATTAAAACCTAAATGTATCAAAAATTTGAAGTTTAAAAATTTATGAAAAAATAAAGGAGAACATATCAGGGTTAAGAAGACTTTTAATACAAGTTACATCGTGCCAAAAATCAACTTTGATATTCATCCCCTTATGCAAAACTTACCCTCAAAAACGACATTTTGAGAAATATAAAGAGTTGTTTTCAATGGCAGTTTTCAAGTACTTGACTTAAAAATATTCAAATAGTGAAGAGTACATAAAAGATGAAGGACGCTGTACGGAAAACAATGATGTCTGAACTATTAGTCTACGACTACCTCCTGAGAAAATGAGTTTTCCTTAAGAGCTCATAAACTCAAAAATCAGCATGCGCAGTGAAACAAAGATGGCTGCCATTTTTAAACGGTTGACACTAAAGATGCTTTGAATTATTAATTCCATATGTAATTGATGGTAAAAATATCAATTTTAGCGCGGTCCCTCCCTCCCCCATAGGGAGGAACCCCGCTTATAAGGTTGATACAATGAAACAATCCGGAAGTGCCGACTAGAAAATTTCGCGTTTCAGAACCCCTAGAGACCGAAAATAACGGTGGTTCAAATCTGTATATATATAAATATATATATATGTATATATATATTTGTCTGTTCGCTCTGTAGCTCCCAGACGAATGGTCCGATTTTGATGAAATTTGGTACGAAAATCTTCCGTCTAATTTGAAAGGTCAAGTTCGTTAACCAGCAAAATCCGCCTACTGGAAGATGGCGTTTGGGGCGAAATTCGCGCAAAAAAATCGTAACGCTTACGTTTTTGAGTTCATAAGCTTGTAAGTACTCGTTTTATATGCTTCCTGGGCTAGGAAAACGAATGAAACCATTTTCAAGGCGATAGCTTTAACCGTTTTTGAGAAAATTGGAAAAATAGTTTTTGAATACCGTTTTTGGTTTGGATACTTAGAATCATGGGATTCAGTTGAAACATTTTCTGCATGTTCTACATTCATCAAAACTAATATGTTGAAATTTTGGTTACGTTTGGAGTTTAGGAAGGGTTAGAATAAAATATTTTATTAACAGACAAAAAAAGTTTTGGTAACTTTGTATAATTTCGTTAGTATCTCGAAAACCGTTGACAATCTTGTGAAGCGGAAGATTACCATTGAGAAGCTTACTAAATGCTCTACAAAAAAGGTTCTGAAGAAAGTTTTAATTAGGCGATGTCAATCGGAGAAATAAGTGCTTAAAGCTTTAAATTAATTGATTTCGTTTATTCCAACGGTTCTTTTTGTCTGTTTTATTCCTTGTTATTTTTTAATTGCTCATAGTTGGATAATGTATTTGACAATAAAACTGGTTAAGTAAAATAACAAAAACAATTTATTGTTAGAAATAAAGATTTCCAAGATTCCAAGACCTTGTCACTAGCGGGTCCGTTTCTAGTGTAGCCGACCCTTCCAGGTAACATTGTAAATCATGACCTTTCAAGACTTTACTACTCACAGGAATGGCGTTAGTGACCTTAAGGGTTGACACGCCATTATAATAATTAATTAAAAAAAATACTGGTGGAACCAAAATAATAACTGCTTCTATTTTAATCTTTCCAAATTAGACTAGGGATATGAACGGAACCGCGCTAAGATGATGCAGTTCCTGCGAGACGGACTTTTTTTTAAGTGGTCAAGCAACCAGATTATGTTTTTCTGGACCATTTGTAATGGATTGACTCAGTAAGTAATTTTCTGCGGTTTGAAAATACTGTAAATTCTTTTTATTTTGAACTATCGAAATTTATTTGCTATGGATAGAATAATATCAGAATAAATTTTGTGTAGCGTTTAAATTTGTTGTTTTTTCTTTGTTTTAAATCATTTTATTTTATTAATGTTTTTTTTTTAATATTTGTAAATTGGAAGAAAGTAGCATTGGTTGAACTCTTGCTTTAAAACTGTACAATCTTAACCCTGGATTGACACTGCCATTGGCATCTACGTTAATGACACCGTGGGGTAAATTTAACCCCATACTTTGAACATATATAAAATAAATAAATTTTAATTTTTTCTTCAGCTTTTTTTATACAAGAGCAACGTATAGAGCAGCAAGAAATAAATTCAAACAGGAATAAATCTGCCGAATATTAATTAAAATTCCCAAAATAGCTAGGAAATCCTAAAACTCAATGTTGTTCATACACAAAATAATTATCCTGTAAGAATTTTACTAATCTGTAAATATTTTTTACGAACAATAAACTAGAATGATCAAAAGCGTTAAAAAAATAGGAACTTTAAAAAAAATACAATGTTCTGTCCAATTTTGACTCATTGACATTTTGGTGATTGGTGTGTATGGCCCTTCTACACACAGAACATTGCGTTTTCGTCTTCCTAAATGTTTTCTGGTACAAAATAAACATTTCACATCTTTTTACAAGATAACGAAAGATGTTGAAGGTCCATCAGGAGTTGATTCATCTCCCAAAACAAGAAGCATCAGTGCCTTCAGTGGTTTCGGTATGTTCTCCAGTTGGGCACTAACTGTCACATGTGCTTTCACCAGTTGGTAGTCCAAATCAAAGAGAACATCTTTTCTGGGCAGTTTTCAGGCCATTTTGTCCTTTGGAAAGCCGCAACACGAAAGTAATCGATCCGCGAAGATTTATCAGATCAGCGAAAAAGACATACGTTAACTACACTGTGGTGTCAAAAAATACCCCATACACAACTCGCCAACATCTCATGCAGCGATTAGCAGAGAGCTGGCGTTGTTTATATTAGGTCAAACCAGATAATACACTTCCGATTATTTAGGAAGAAGGAGGGAGTCTCTAAGATTTACAGAATTTAAGAAACACGCCAAAGAACAGAGTGTGGGGTATTTTTCACCCCACAGTGTCAATCCAGGGTTAAAAGTAATAAACACAATCATTTATTCATCAACACGATAGTTTCAATTATTTCTTGAAAAGTGAGGATAATGTTGGGCTGAATATGTATCCTTGTGCAACCCCTCGTCTAAACTCTACTAGAACGGCTTTCGTAAGGTATTGAGCGCCCTCTCCGAGACGCCATAAGAGCGATGTGAGGGAGGTTGAGGAAAGAGAGAGAGAGGGTGAGAGGGAGAGAGAGAGGGAGAGAGAGAGGGAGGGAGAGAGGGTGAGAGGGAGGTATACTAGTCTCTACTTTATGTTATTGAATTTCATTAGGTACTAATTTGATAGGAAGGCCTGGGTGAGTGTTGCCTGCCTCTACCCCCTCCACAGCTCTCTCCGGTATGAACCAACTAATATAATAATATGTCGGCGGTACAGTCTCAAGCAAGAAGACAAATACTCTCCAAGCCTTCCATGTACAGTCTCTTTCGTCTTTCACGTGTAATTTTCATTTACAAACCAAGTGATATAAATAACATTTAAAAAATTAATATAAATTATTATCATTACGAAGAAAGTGAGATTTAACAGCACATATAATAATCTTTAATAGCGCAATATAGTGGTCTCCATATATTCCAACCTTTTTCAGAAGTACTATAAGTATACATTAGTAGTATAATTTTACGTTTAATTTTAACGCATAAATAATGAAATAATTACGTTACTTGCTTTTGATACGATCCTTTTTGTTTGTGCTTACTTTTATATTATGTTGGCAATAGAATACTCTTATTCCTTTCTAGCATTTTGAGTGGCAATTTCCACGATCTCCTAAGTCTTTTTTTTTCTCGGGGGGGGGGGGGGCGTGTCAGCTTTTTAGCCATTAACGCCAGTGAAGATGGAAATATGTATCAATTTTTTTTATATATAAACAGGTGATACAGTTTATTTGATCTCTTAAGATTATGGAATCCGGTATTAATTTGATATTCTCCGACGAGACTTTCCATAGCCTTTAATGTATATTATAAAAACCGGGTTTTAGTAAATTTTATAATCTCTACGAAGAGATTCCGTAGCCCATGTGGAGCTTTTCCATGGACGTTTTTGTCTATTATGGAGTCCGGAATTAGTAAGTATGATAGTTTCTATGGATAAGCCTTTTAGCCTTTTATCTCTATTACGGAGCTCGGTCTTAGAAAATTTGATAATCTCTATGTAGAATTTCCGTAGTCCATGTGGCGGTTTTCCAGGGACTCTTTTGTCTATTATGGAGTTGGGAATTAGTAAATATGGTAGTTTCTATGGATAATTTCCGTAGCCTTTTATGTCTATTACGGAGCTCGGCCTTAGAAAATTTGATAATCTCTATGGAGAATTTCCGTTGCAAATGTGGGGCTTTTCCAGGGACTCTTTTGTCTATTATGGAGTCCGGTATTAGTAAATACGATAGTTTCCATGGATAATTTCCGTAGCCATTTATGTCTAGTGTGGAGCTCGGTCTTAGTAAATTTGATAATGTCTATAGAGAATTTCCGTAGTCCATGTGGAGCTTTTCCAGGGACTCTTATGTGTACTATGGAGTTCGGTATTAGTAAATATGAAAGTTTCTATGGACAGTTTCCATAGCTTCTTTGCCTAGTATGGAAACCGAGTTTTAGAAAATTTGATAATCTCTCTGGAGAATTCCCGTAGTCCATGTGGAGAATTTCTATGGATCTTTTGTCTATTATGGAGTCCGGTATTAGTAAATATGATAGTTTATATGAAGAATTTTCGTGGTCTATTTGGAATATTTCCATTGACGCCTGTGTCTGTTATTGAGTTAAAACTTACCATGACGGGACTCCACAAAAGAGCTAATATGGAGTCCATGGAAATGCTCCATATGGACTACGGAAATAAAATTTCATTTATAAGAAAACCTTTCTTAAAAAACTGTTATATTGTTCATCAATTATTTAGGAAGAAAACCTTGAGCCCCTAGGCACGTCCTGATCAGGATATCATAAGAATGTATCATTCAAAATTTAATTATCTCATTATAATAATGAATTTGCATTAACACGGACCTATGTTGTGCTTTAGCGGCAAAGGCCAGGGCTGTATAGAAATGGCGGATGCCCCTCGGAAGGTGTAGGTGTGGCTGCCGGAAGGCCGTCATCGCAATTAGCCTAGTACACTGTAGAATACTAAAACACCGCCTCATTATGCTAGTAGCAAAATATTTCCATCTACTCATGGCTAGAGAATATCTCTTAGGAGTGTGTTTTTTGCATCACTGTCACCTGCTCGTAGAAGGAATTAGTAAGGTATAGTGTCCAAAAATGGGGTCAGTTTTGGAGTTCTCTCGTTGGTAAACGTAGATCCCCAACCGCTGACTAAAAGTGCTTACGAGAAATAAACCCGTTTTTTTTTCTTTTTTTCTCAGCTTCAATAATTAGCTTTTCAGGAATATGCGAGGTTTTCTTTCAGACCGTCCCTTTCTTTTCTTGCACTTTTGGATGGGGTCTAAGGTGTAACATAAGGGGTGATAGGTTTGAACTGCTGCACTGAGGGTTAATAAAGTCAGTTTGAAGCAAAAAAATTAATTAATTTTAAAATTATCAATAAATTCCGTAAATCATCACAAGGAGAGCTAAGGGTACGCATGGCCTATATGCACCTTCATTACTAGCTGTTCAACCTTAAGTTCCGGCACAACCAGCTGACCAACCTGTTGATGTTATGATTGAACAGATAACACATGAGGAAGAAAGAGTAAACCACCCTGATGATGTTCCAGATATATCGAAGGAACATCAAAATGAAGTCCCAGCTCAAAACTTGGACCAATCGACTGATTTAGCAGCAGCCAAAGGACCTTGTTTCGATTCCCACTCAGGTTCGGGATGGTGGATATTCTTTAAAAAAAAAGGGTATCAGCTCTATCCTGGCTAGAAGAGACCTATAGACAACCCGTCCCAACATAGTTAATAGTAATGAACGTTGAAATTTAAATAAATAAATAATGTATAACAAAACCTTACATAATTAGTTCTTTACTAAATAAATAACGTTGAGTTCGCATTTTAGGTTGTATATTTTATAAATCCTAAGATCTAACCCGAAATCCTCAAGGTATGTACTCATACCCTCCGTTGCCCTATATTTATTTTTTTCTGTAGAAAGCTGACAAAGAGCATGCCAAAACGTCCGAGACATAGATTTTTCTGAAGATTTGGCGTTTTTTCTCAACGGAATAAAACAATTTCTTGACTTCTTAACACTCCAATGGTCGCGTGAGATCTCTCAGATACACAGCATCTTACGTAGACTGTGTAAGGGGCGCAAGTGCGCGGGTCTAGCTATACCCTTTACTATTCCTAGAGCTGGTAGGCTAGGTAGTGGCTGACAAGTCAGTTCTGACCTGACGCTCCTCCAAGCAGTAACTATCCACTGAAACTATTTTGTATCTCATAGATACCACGCGACCATATTTGTACTTTTAGAAAAGAGGGCACATTGGTGTCAAAAATACCACAAAATAATAACAACAACAAAATAAACGTACTTATGATATCAAGTATGAATATGGATGCAGCGATTGATGAAGAAACAGGGGTAAAAAAAAAAAATAGCACTGTAGCCGAGAGCACCAAAACTAGAAAGCGATGCCAAATGTTTTGAGCAAACAAGACTACAAGGCTCACCCAGTATAAATGCAAGGGGTAGGGCCAATATTTGTGTCTCTATCATTGCACATTATATTTATCCAGATGGATGTAAAGTGGATGATGATACAGAAGACGTTTTTTGAAGTTATATATTACTACAAAATATTATTAATATTTGCCCTAATATTTCCTACCTACTTGTTTACCTAAGAAGATCTTCATGTAAACACTTATCTCAGGACTGATTGAAGAGCTGTTTCGCATAGAAACCCCATTAATTCGGGCAGCGTCACTTTAATTAATTATTTTCTTCTTTCTTTCTTTGTATATTTCAACTATATGAGTTTGCATATAATAAATAAATAACATATAATACAATGCAAGGTGAGGAATAACCCTTCAAAGTTCAACATATACATTTATTATATAATAAAAGTATATGTTGAACTTTGAAGTGTTATTCCTCACCTTGGATTGTATTATTAATTAATACCTTTCCCCTTTTCATCAACATATTTAAATAAATAATTTTTTCTTGGTAAATTTACTAATTTTTTTATATATTAATCTCCTGTTAACAGTTTTTGTTCATTCTTAATACAATAGATAAAATTATTTAGGGTAAATGAGACTGAAACTCAGGCATATCTCTCAGATACGAGGCGACCACCAATGGTAGTTTCAATGGCGCGACCATTGGAGTGTTGAGATATTTTTGTGTCTTATCGCAGCCAACGTGTTACTAATTTTGTTTAACGCTCAACTAAATATCTAAATATCCGAACACAATATTCGCAACGTCCAAAGTATTAATGCAGATAATAAAAGACATTTAAATTATGATACTGGGTCACAATATCGCCGGTGCAGGGGCATCAGCGATAAGAGCACAGGAGGACTTTATTGCCCAGTGATAATGTGGAATATTTCATATGAAATATTTGGACCATTGATATGTGCTAATAAATTCCATTGATATAGAGATAAATAACCACTGAAAACTCCCTCCCTCTGAATCGCTATGATATATCTTATAGATTGGCAAGTATACCTTTTATATTAATCCTTGTTGTGAAATAGCTAATTTTTTCCTCAGATATAGGAATATTCGCTACCCTTTTTAATAACATCTCTTTACCAGGCATTGTCTATATTCGTAAACAGTTATTGAACGATCTTAATGATGGAGACCTGTTGTATGTTCGTGGGTCCAAAGTTTTCAACATTAAATAAATTAAAGTTGTGCTCACTAAATGATACTTTATTCTCCTAGAGTAAATAAAATAATAAAACTTAATTATAATCAATAAATAACCAGAATAGGCTTTATGCACAAACGTTCGGTACTCCAAGAATTAAAAGCGCTTACTAGGGTAAAAACCCTCTCCCTCTCCCTCTCCCTCTCTCTCTCTCTCTCTCTCTCTCTCTCTCTCTCTCTCTCTCTCTCTCACACACACACACACACACACACCCACTCACTCTCTCTCTCTCACACACACACACCCACTCTCTCTCTCTCTCTCTCTCTCACACACACACACACACACACACACACACCCACTCTTTCTCTCTCTCTCTCTCTCTCTCTCTCACACACACACACACCCACTCTCTCTCTCTCTCTCACACACACACACACACTCACACAACAAACACTTTCCCTATCCATCTCTCGTATTCTATGTCTGTCTCTGTCTCCCTCTCTTTTTCTTTCTTTCTCTCTCTCAATCTCACTCTTCCTAGCTCTCTCTCGGTCTCTCTCCTCTGCCTAACTCCCTCTCTTTCTGCCCATCGACTTACCTCTTTTCGTATTCTTATTTTTACTTCTTACAATTTTCCATCCCTTTTCTCGAAAGAAATGTTGATCGATACGTGGAACACCGCCTAGATTGAGGCGATATGTCGTCATCAAAGAGATGAGTATCTCACAGCTAGGAATGGGTGATTATATATTGCATGTTGCAGTTATGTTAATGCATTCAAATCTCGAATTTATTTATACTGCTATTAGGAAGGAGTAAATCAATAATTTGGTAGTCTAGTAACTACCGGCACGCTACTGTCACACTTATGCAAGTACAGTAGAATGTATAATACACCTATTATGATTAAATGATAAAATAATGTGAAAATGTTCTTGACGAAGGAATAAATTGTGATACGAAGTGCCTCTTGTGGGTAATATATTTCGAATAAAAAGACTTGCAACCTCAACTCAAGGAGGAGAACCTTCCACTAGTAGGGGCACGTGAAGACTGATCGTAGACGGAATGTGTAAAAAAAAATCGTCATGTTATTTCCGTTACGTTTCTAATGAATTTCCAGAAGAATTGGTGACGCAAACAATTAAAATAAAAATATAGTCCAGGGCGCATTTGTTTTTAGATGCATTTTTACAGAAGGAAAGCTAAGTTTTGCGGGAATCTCTTCAGAATAACTCAAGAAACAATAATTGAGGTATTCGTAAATCGAAAAAATCCAGAAACTTTTTTTTTATTATTTTATATATATTAAAAAATTGAAAACATAATTTTTTGTTTGTACTTCTTTTGCTCATAGCACCAAAACTATACATGCTAGAGACTTTCTTAAGGGGTCAAAAAATATGCATGAAATTTCTAACAATATCGTTATTTACAAACGTTACAATTGATTCGAGGTTTTGAAAATAGCAATAAGTATGAAAAATAAGGTAAAAAAATAGACATTTTTGATATTCTTTTTTCAAACCATACTAGTTCCTAAAATGCATTTAGGAATTTCATATTCTAAATGAAAAATTTAAATTATGTATACAAAAAATTTAATTTCGTTTAGAGCCTTCTGCTCAAATTAAGAGACATAAATGTGCTTTAGCTCCACCCGACAAACCTATGTAATGTACTGTATAACAAACACTTTTATTTTTCCTACATGGCCACGGTGCATGCGCGAACGCCAGCGGACACTTTTTTGAAACGTTTTTTTTTCAGTTTAGTCATCGGTAAAGCATATTTATTATTATTGAATAATAATTATGCTTGACGTAACCAACTCTACTGGACGTATTACCACAAATATATCAATCTATCATTGTTCTCTATATGTTTTGTTGCCTATATTGCGAAAAAATTAATAAATAAATAAATAATAATTATGCAATTGAGGTATAAGTGAAAATCTTAACATTGTTCAAATTGTTGCAAACACTAAATACAATGCTTTACATGAAATTTTGAAATTTTTTTAAAGAAAAGGCACTAAAGCTTTTAACAACATTTACAGAATGAAAATCGGTGAATTTGGGCGGCTTCAGGAGTTTTAAAACTTATTAGCAAAATTAATATCTTCGAGTTGTGAGCAAAATAATTACAAAAAACCGTTATTATTTCGATGTTTTAAATATTTCCTGTACCCCGGAGGTAAAGGACACCATGTCACATATTTGTATTTGTTCAGGAGAGCAAATTTTCCTTAACCTTGAAATATTATTATTTTTTTTTTTTTAACTTATAGAAACAGTTTAAGGAAAATATTTTACATTGTTATTGGCATTGATAAGTAATTAGAAGTAGGGATCATTGCACAACAAAAACACAGGTCCACGTAGCGTGTTTTTCTTATAAAGTCCGTCACGCAGGAGCTGCATAACTAAGCACTTTCCTCAGAATTTGGGTAGTGTAGACTGCTTTCCAGAACAATTTGCTTAAAATATCCTACATAAATAAAATAAAAACGTGAATAGTTCTCATTTTGTAATGAGTAACTGATCAATTATTAATTTGCATCCAGAGTTATGTTTACACATGGTACCTACTACACTACGTAATAAATACAAAAATCCTCATATTATCGTATTTTGATCTAACGCAGGAACAGGATACAGTCACTCTAGTGGTAGAAAGCGCTCCTTGCGGCGGCTTTGTGAACCTACGTCTGCCGGCTTTTCTATTCAAATATATTACAAATTAAACCCCCGCTTTCCGATTGACCGATTCAGCTCATTTTTACAACACTTCTTTCTCATGAGTTACCCACGACGTATACAGCGTTTCGTTACAATACAGCAGAAATTACGACCGGTATGAGTATATTAGGAATTTGGGTCCGGAGTAAACCCCCCCTTCTAATGAACCGATTTAGTTTATTTTTACAACACATATTTAACTGTAGATTACCACTACGAATACCGAGTTTCGTCGAAATATACCAAAAATCACGGCTGGTAGTGGCGAATTGGTATTGTGGGTCCGGAGTAAACCCCCCTCCTAATGAACCGATTTCGTTTATTTTTACAACACATATTTACCTGTGGATTAGCACTACGAATACCGAGTTTCGTCGAAATATACCAAAAATCACGGCTGGTAGTGGCGAATTGGTATTGTGGGTCCGGAGTAAACCCCCCCCTTGTAATGAACCGATTTAGTTCATTTTTATATCTCACTTTTCTCTCTATATTAACACTACGAATACCAAGTTTCGTTGAAATATAACAAATATTACGGCTGACATAGTCAAATAAGTGTTTTGGGTTCGGGGTAAACCCCCCCTTCCGGTGGACCGACTTTGGTGGTTAACGAACTCGTTCAATCGTTTGCTAATTGAATGCTATATACCAAGTTTCGTGACGAAAAAACAAAAACTCTGGCCGCTATCGTGTTAACAGACACATATATATATATATATATATATATATATATATATATATATTTATATATATATATATATATATATATATATATATATATAAAGCATATATATATATATATATATATATATATATATATATATATAAATTTTAACGGGGGTCATTTTCGGTGTCTACTAGGTAGGATCGATAAAGATTTGAAGAAATTTTTCAAACATTTCGTCATGAGTCCAACCTCATGTTCAACCCTTCGGAGGAAAGTGCTAATAAAAACGGACATGAATTTCTTTTTTACTATCTTATCTTTGTTATTTATCGGAAGAGAACATCTTGCTCTATACCATTATAAGCATCGAAAAATTCCAAAATTAGAACATAGAGTTGTCAATTTAAAAAAAAAATGGACATGGTGTCCTTTACCTCTGGGTTACAGATTTAAATAAAAAAAAAGAAGATATTCCGGGATTTTTTGATTCACGCATACCTTAATTATTGGCAGCTGAGATATCCTGAAAATATTCCGACAAAAATGATTGCCCCCCCCCCCTTCAGCATCCAAATATAGTGTTTTTACTGATGCGCTTTGGATTAATATCCGGGAAGCGGCCAACGGCCATAGCCACGTGAATGGGTGACCGACCGCGTGCTGTTGGCATTATAAAAGGGTGGCAACCTATAGATAGCCCGGCGCTAATGGCCAAGTTGTAGATGCGCCGTAAAAAAAAAAAAAAAAAAAAAAAAAAAAAAAAAAAAAAAAAAAAAAAAGAAAAATATCCGCGAAGCATGATTTGATTTTTCATCGACTTTCCGCCTATTTCACAAATTCCGCTTAAAGGGCCAATAATTATAAATTATCACAATTAAGTAAGTTGTGGGGGGATTACTCGTGCCATTAATATTTCTCTTCCTGACAACAGAAAACTCCATCATCGAGTTTGTTTGATCGGACAAGCGAGCGGTAGAGTCCCACGGCCTATGTATTAATGGGTATTTGTATCCTGACTGTGTACACACGATGAACTACTGCCTCAAACGTCAAAGCCATAAATTTCATTAAAAAAAAAAAAAAAAAAAAACTGTTATTAATACGAGCAGGCCGCGAGAGAGAGAGAGAGAGAGAATGTTTGGAGAGGGGGGTAAACAGAACAGCATTGAGATACGCCTCTCTATCACTTCTTATCTGTCGTGTCAGCCAGCCCTACCACTTTTATTATAATTGTTCGTGTCCAATATTTATTCCGGAGACCTGACCGCAAACAGGCGTAAATCAGGTTGTGCCCTGACTTGGGTCATTCTGACAGCCTGAATCAAATGATACCAGAAAGTGGGCCAACCAGCGGGAAATGGTCGGGGAAAAAAATATCAGATTTATACGTTTTTCTCTCCCCCGAACCCCCATTGGCCATTTTCCTCATATTTTATGATTTACCTCGTGAGTAAAACGAGACCGAAGTAAACATATTGATTGGTTTTTGGGATTAGTAGAAGACAAACATTCGAATTAAAAATATAAATTTATATCCATATTTCGGAATGCTGGAAGTAGTGAAACCATGGATAGGATGTCTCAAATCAAAGGTTATTTTTCGCCAGAAGTGTTATATTTATTTATTGAATTTTCAAGCTCTCCATGAAGCGCTTTGCTTGTTTTTTTTTTTTTTTTTTTTTTTTTTTTTTTTTTTTTTTTTATTGTGATATACTAAATAGGGTTAATAACCTAAACATTTTTTTTTAAATAAATATTTTCTCTTGTAAATTATCGAATTTATGTGAAATATTAGTGTATATACTTGTACATAACTAAACGCATCCAGATAATAATACACAGGCATATTGTATAAATTAAGAACCGTTAAAAAGAGGTAAATGAAAAACGTCCTGTTCCTTCACAAAAGATCACTAAAACTTTTGTGAAGGAACAGGACGTTTTTCATTTACCTCAAGATCTTCCTTCTCTGCCAGCAACCTCAACGTTTTTGAACCGTTAAAAACTTCTTTTTCTTTTTTTTTTATTATATATATATATATATATATATATATATATTTCTTTATTGATTATTACATCCTGTATATAAATACATATGGTAATATGATATATGATACAATATGGAGGTTCTGTGCTCAAGGCCTTCCAACTTCATCTTCGATTAATGCCAAAAAGACGCTCAGATGACGTTGAAAGGTGCCTACACAAGCTCCTTCCTGCTCCGACCAGTGGCTGGAGTCGAAGGGAGATCGGTGAGCCACAGAAAATTGTCGCTCTTGAACAAAGAGAAAGCCATTGCTAACACCTCACTTGGTCACTGCAGCAGATCTCTAGGCCAATGTCTTTTGAGTCGCCTCGGTGGAGAGAGTGGGTGGGTGGCACTTGATAGGGAGAGGACTTCAGGATTTTGATGATTGGAAAGTTTAGGGTGGAAACGTTGGAATCTGGATAAAACTTTGGTTAAAAATTAATTTTAAAATATTGAAACGAGATTTATTTATTTATGCATACGTGAGACCGCAAAAAAATGGATTCACCGCTTACTTACTTACTATGCAGCACTACAGCCCTCATCATTCCTGTTCTTCGCACTATTTTTCCAATTTCTCACACCCAGTACTTTCAAGTTGCTCTCAAAATTCTCTAACCATCTTTTCCTTGGCCTTCCTCTTCTTCTTGACCCATACATTGTAGCGAACAATGCCCTTTAAGGCATCCTACTATTGTCCATTCTAGCCACATGACCCAGCCATTCTATGTGCCTAGTTTTAACAAAATGAACTATGTTGCCACTATTATATAGTTCATACAGTTCCAAATTTCTTCGATGCCTCCACACACCCTCCTCACAAACAGGTCCACAAATTCTTCTTTTTATTTTTCTTTGGAAAATATTCAGCATATTTATTGTGCTTGTACAGAGGAAACATGTTTCCGCTGCATTTATGCATAAGTTACAATAGGTCGATTCATCACTTAAAACAATTAAATATAAATAAACAATAGTGAGCAATTGTGAACAAATGAGCAAATGAAAATGAAACCATTAAAAACATAATTTTCTACAATTTGCATTGATGGTAAAAAGGTACGAACTACACAGAGGCAGATAGGGCAGTCAGTGAATACAATTAAAGACTTAAATGTTTTTCAATTTTAAATCATTGTTTGAAATGAGTTTGTTTTATAATACATCGCAATGGAAGAATTTTCACAGAATGCTGAAGCAGATTATAAGGTTTTGTGTGCTCAATAAATGGCAGTTTGAGTGACCTTCATAAAATGTCTGTGATTTGTATAATTTCTTACAATCCTCAACACTGGAGGAGTTATGGCAGGGTAGCGTTTTAATAAATATCAATTCCAGAAAAAAAAATCTATAAAACAGAAAATGTTTTATGAAGAGGGAAGTGTCGTAAATCAACAATTGTCCTTTAAAAGGAATCGTTTTTGAAACACTTGGAACGTTAGAAGTGGAAATTTCGATGGTAAAAGTTCTTTAGCGAACTTTCATAAGAAAAACTATTTTCTATATGTTCATATAACCGTCCTGGACAAAAAATTCGTTGCAAAATGCAGCAAACTTTCTCAAAAGAACTTTCTACAAAAGTCCTAAACCAAAAGTCTAAAAGTTCCTTAATATTGTGAAAAGGTACTTTTTCAAAATAAAAGTTTACACTCATTTCTGACCCCTTTTTTAAAGATATGTATAAAATTAAATTTTGTTCACTTATTGTCTAATATTTAAGGTAGGAAAGTTAGTTTAAACTGTTATATGTACTTTATTATTTTCATGGCCTGTTGAGGATATCGTGAATTTGGAAAATACACATTTCCGAAAAATACTTTGAATATTGCTGAAACCTCTTTAATATTCGTTTACTGTGAACAAAAATTGCAGGAATTACACTGAATAATGGTTGTTTGAAGTTCGCCAAATAAATGAAAGGAAAATTGTGTCCACCATTTATTAATTGGGTGCTATAGAATATGTAAATGTACTTTGGAAAATTAAAGCAGACTGCTGGGAATGTTTAGGAAAATTATTTTGGTTTTTGGCTCGGTACAGAAACATTGATACATTTTCAAAATGGACATGCATGCGCTATTGAAATTTTGATCGTTAGAGGCGTTGAATTACTACATTTCCTTATATTGTTATAATGTTTTTGATCCAAAATATCGCCACTAATAACAGAGTAGGCACAAGTACAAAAGTTTTACATAAGAAGATAAAATATTAAGAAAATAGTGACAAGAATTTAAAAAAAATTTCTTCTGTAGCCAGAAGTTCAATGAATAAAAGCAAATTAACTTAAATGTCAATTTATTAAAACTGTCGCAACATGTTCTTATCATTTGATACCTCTTCATGATCCTAAATATTAGAGGCATCAAAGGATGTGAAACATCCAGAGCCAGTTTTAATAAACTTACATTTGAATCGATCCATGCAAAAAGAGCTTCAGTCCAAAATCAGTATTTTTGAGAAAACTAGACTGAAACCCCATGGATGCATGGAATAATAAAATTAGGACTATGTTTCTATCGCAACTATGTATTGGATTGAAGTCCTTTTAATATAGAAATGTGAAGTTACCTTTAGATACAAAGAATTCATCACTCATACTAACGAAAATATTATCCGAACTCATATTGGGAAAAAATGGACTGAAGTTCTTTTTGCATGGATCGATTCATTTATGTTAATTTGATTTTATTCACTGACCTTCTAGCTACACACGAAAAATAGAAGATAAAATATTAATTTCATATACAAAAATAATTTGTTTCCTAAAATAATTTTTTTTTTACATTAACTGATTAATGTCCTTATGGATACTTTGACTCCATCGATTTCCAAACATCTGATTCTAATGAGTTTAGACTACTTCTAGCCATGAAGCACAGTGGGGCCAAACGACTAAACTAAGGACTTTCCTCAGAATTTGGGTAGTGTAGATTGCATTTCTGTTTTTGTTTATTTATTGAGCAGTGCAGTGCCATTATCATAGGATGTAATAATAGTACATTCATGAATGTATGGTATTTATAGGAACCCCGGTGAGCCTAGGGGAGAGTTGTGAGTTATCGAGTGACACATGGGTTGGCCAATTGTGGTAGGTGTGAAGCCGAGATAGGTGCCGCCAGATATAATTGACGACTGCCCTCAGATGTTGAAGTGCCATGAGCACTATCTTAATGTCCGCATAATGCTCTCTTCCATTGGAAACTCGTAAAGGCAGTCGTGTTTTCCCTTATTTCCATAGCCTTCCATTCCCCATATATTCCTATGGTTCTCCCTCCCCTGTCCAGATAGATGTGGAAGGTTGTCTTCCTCACTACACGGGGTGTATTATAATAGGCTGTGATGTTTGTTATTCATCCGATTTCTCTTTCTCTCAGTTTTAACTTGGTTCTGTTGTGAAATATTTTACAGTTATCAGTTAACACGTGTAAGCATTAAAATAATGACTACTTAGGTGGCTGCGAAGGTCATGCCTGCCAAATATGACTAAGTCTAAGCTGTAATTAGCAGTATTATAATAGGCTGTGATGTTTGTTCTTCGTCCAATTTCTACTCTATTTTAACTTGGTTGTGTTCTGTAATATTTTACAATTATCATTCAAGTAGCCAACACGTATAAGCGTTGATATACTGATCTCTTATGAGGTTGTGAAGTTTATCCCTGCCTAATATAGCTATCAAACGGACTCTAGTCCATAATTAGCAGAATAAAATCACATACGTCAGGTAAACTAAGAACATGACCCTAGAAAATAATACTAACATGACTTTTAATTGGGCATAAGCGACTCATAGCTCGGGAGGTAGCGTTGAATTTCACCTTACCATTTTCTGAGGCTCGACTTGCAACAGAACCTTTTGCTCCTCAAGCATGGGCCCGCTTGATCTTATACTGGAAATGCTTAAACATGTTTTTTTCTCGAATCATTTCCTTAAGAAAGAAAATTTGTATAATGATTATTTGTGTAATAATAGTGAGAATTTTACAAATCAGCTGCGTAACAATTGGTTTATTGTACGTCAGCTGATCGTGTGAACACCGTAGATCACGTTCTAGGACTCACAGATCGAAGGTCCCGGTCTCGAAACAATGAACCCAAATAGTTACAGCTTTGCGTTATTAGATTTTAATATTACTTATTTGGTTTATAATTTATTTTTCCTTTTATAGATGCAGAAAGTAGGTGTAGTAAGGCAAGCCGGGTAACAGCTAGTCATAAAATAAATTGCTTATCTTATCGTCAAACTTAGTTTAAGTGAGTACAGAAGTTATAATAAATAGGAATTCAATATAGTTGTAATAGATATTGACCCATAAGTAATTATGGAGTATAACTCGACTGAGATTAAGGGGTTTTCAATCAGTCAATATGTATGAAGTTAAGCTGGAGAGGGGCCTAAGTTGTAGTAAGTTAGCCGAGCTAAGGTTATAAATATACTTGAGTTATCGAGGCCTGAGCTGTGGCTTGGCTTATATTGAACTTATAAAGTTAGGCTGTATGTTTGGTTAAGGCACTGAAGTATGGTCGTTGTGTTTCACTAGTGCCAACAGCCGGCAAGGGGGCCTTCTCCTCTTACATATTAGCCCAAAACACCGGGACCACATTACACTTACATTAAACATACATTTGGTAAAGTGTCTAGTTTTAGGCTAACTCATCCCCGTTCCTCCTTCTCCTAATTAACGGGAGGGAGGGAGGGGGGGATTGTGTGCTGTTCCTGTGGAGAATCTAAATCATCGCAAGTTAGCCTCTGCTGTTCTCGGGACGTCGGAGACAACTTGTGGCGATAACTCACAAAGTTCGGACCGAAGAGACAGGTCCGCGGATAGACACATACTTTAGTCGTTATTTGTGGAAGCCGGGGGCTGGATCCTGGGTTCTACATGTTAATGCAGGATACACCCCTTCGCGACATCCCAAACTTTATATTCATTTGTATACGACCAAGTCTTTACGTAGCTGCTACATTAAACCCGGACTGTAGATTAGAATGCTTTCAGAATAACGAACCAATGTAACAAACACGAGGCGTTTATATTCCACTCCGAACTAACTACTCTTCAACAGGAAGGGCAAGGCACAACCTAATTTTCGATCTCCGGAAATCTATTCAGTCAAGAAGGCATCTTGAATAGACCCCATATTGGTCATTCCTTAATTCTTGATGGACACTGTACTGACTAATTGAACAGACCACTTTACAAACACTACAACGAAACAACATTGTCGCAAAATATCTAACGGCCCTTGTTTCACATTACTTGTATCCCAGGGGTCTATACCGCTACCGCAAACAAAAGAACCAGGTAACGCGCAAGCGCTGCATTCAGCCCTTGTACAGTAGGGTGGCCCATATTTTTCAACTTTCTAAAAGTTTACCTCCCACCCCTCTATCTTGTTCCAATCAACAAAATAACGATCTGTGTAAAATTTTAGCTAAATCAAACAACTCCAAGGCGACCCGCAATGACCTTGAAATATTTTCGTCCAAAAGTAATTTCTTCAGATAATTTTTTTTTTTAAGTTATTTTATTTTTTAATCACTTTTGAGTAGGTAAGCATCAGTAATGGACATTAAATTAGTCGTGTTCTTGTTAACATTAGATAAACAATCAAGTCTGTTCCTACTTCCTGAAAACGCACTCGTTTGCACGGGAAGAAAGTAGTATCGTTGCTAGTACCAAGAGCTAGGTGGATGACAAAGGAGATTTATGCATTCAAAATATAACTGTTCCAAAATCAATTCCAGTTATCTCGTAGCGAGAAAAATTCTTTAAGAAGAACATATATTTTTCTTGCGCGAGAGTACGTTCGAGCCAAGTTTCTATCATCAGACCCTATTGAAGCTCCATATCATGACTTTCTGTTCATTTATCCATTGATACATTATCAGGATATTGATTCAAAAATCAGTACGGCTGCTGTAAAATACTTTTTTCCAATCATCTCTCGTGCTTAGTTCCCAAAACCGTGGCTTTATCCTTATTTTATGAAACTTTTCCAACTGCGGTTAATATAGCAAATATAGCTCAAGTTATGCTGGAAGCAGACAATGAAGAAGAAGATGAAGAAGAAGAAAATCAACTGAATAGGTACGTTCTCCACCAAAATGATTGTTCTTCCTATACAAAAATCAATTTTTTATATTGTTTTGCAGGTCGTTGCCGGGGGACGGGAAAAATATCCGACTGCTACTAAATCCTCCCTTAGAAAAACGTAATGTTCAATATTTGTATTTTTTTATTGTTCACATTATGCCTTGTTTCTATAGAAATATTTCTTTCAAATAAAAATGCGGTTGTCTTATATAAGTTGTGTGAATTACTAAAAAAAATATATTTTTTAATATTTTCATGTTGTCTCTGCAATTTTTAGATTTAAATTTTGAGATATGATTCAGAATGATTGTAAACCATTTCTTGGGTAGCCTGGATGTATCTAAATAAATTGCAATAAGAAATGGATTGAGATAGAACAATATATCCCTGTTTTATCGGAATTAATCGTTGCGTGTACTGTTTCAATTTCAACGCGTTTGAGGGTTGCCTGGCTGTTGTCCAATTGCGCTAGAATTTTGCATAGCTCGTTTTTTTGTTAATTGGAACAAAATTCGGGAGTGGGAGCAGCAAAATTTTGACTTTAAAAATATCCCTATAGCTAAGGGCCTCCCTAGTGTGGATTAGTAAAATTCTCATATATATTTAAATTTTTAAATGTTATTCCAAAACGTTTTAGAATCGACTTTTGATTCAGAATGAATTTAAACAATTTCTCGGGTCGCCTTGATTTAACTGCGTAAGTGTTTTTGCAGAAAATGATCGAGGTAGAATAGTATATCCCTTTTTAACGGAATTAATCGCTGCGTATACAATGTTTCAATTTCAAACCGTTTGCGGGTCGCCTAGCAGTTGTCCGATTGCCCCGAAATTTTGCACAGCTAGTTTTTTTGTTGATTGGAATAGAATTGGGGGGTGGGAGCAGCAAAATTTAGACTTTCAAAAAACGTCCCTATAGCTAAGGGCCACCCTATTGTACAGGAATACCTAGCTCCCCTGCGGCCACGCCCATTCTGGTTCTTTTGTTTGCGGGCGGACTATAATGGCTAAAGGTTTCGATTCGGCCATAGGGTGGTAGAGCATTACATTACCTTCAAATAATAATATTATATATATTATTATTGGGTGCTCAGTGGTAGAGCACTGGACATGCTGGAGGACCTGATTTCAAATCCCGAACAAGCACTAAAGAGTTTTTCTTCTAGTGTCTTCGTTCAAGGGTAGAATTCGGCCTCCCTGACCGTCCCTAGGCCAACCCACCCTTTAATTAATTTATTAATGGGTATCTTGGTGCTAATGACCCTAGCAGTCGAAGGAGCAAGGGGGAAATCAAGCAGCCGGAGCATGTACGGACCACACGATCTCCCTAGTGTGCTGTATAGTCATGAATCAGATACCTCTATAGTATCTGCCCCTTATGGCCCTCGTGGCCTGTTACGGGACTGATATTGTTTTCTTGTTATATTATTTTATTATATATATATATATATATATATATATATATTTATATTATATTATATATTACTTTACTATTTTATGTATTTTCGTTTAAAAAAAACAGTGCTCATCGTGAAATCTGAAGTATTGCTACAACTGTCGACTATTGAATCTTTCAGTTTCTCACCACTTCCAGTCAACGTATTGTCCGAAATATGCTCCGTAATGTAAACATAGAGAATACTGGATGTGCAAATATTTACTTCATTTTCATTTAATGGTTGTGATTTCTAACGCTATCCAAGTGCTTTATAGACAATCATATATGCACATGGTCATATATATATATATATATATATATATATATATATATATAGAGAGAGAGAGAGAGAGAGAGAGAGAGAGAGAGAGACTTTTCTGAAAGAGAGGTTATTTAATTGACTCCAACTCATCAATGATTAAAAAAATAATAAGGGATTTTTTTTTCATAACCACGTAAAATGATAACAAAAAGAAGAAAAAAAAAGTGGAAATAGAGAATTCATATTGGTAGAGAATAACAGTAATTAAAGATCCAAGAGAAAGCTAAGACAGTTTTAGTTAATGTTGAATGAAGAGGTTGTCAAGACATCATTGATTCGATTAACATTTTACAAGTACATTGATCCACTTGGGGTTTTGATCTTGATTTATTATTTAATATATACTGCCTTTGTCTAAGACGCAGGAAATTTAAAGTATTCTTAGGGCCGCCACACACTATGAGGTAGACCGGACAGGTTCACCCGTCCGGTGCACCTGTCCGGTCTACCTCATAGTCTGTGGCGAAACTTTACTACCCCCACTCTACCCTTTCCGGCGACCTCACACCTGATGAAAATTCGATTATTTCCACCTCACAGGCGAGTAGACCTCATGTGTGTGTGGGGGTTGTCAGGTGTACCTGATGAGGTCTCAGTTTTCTGCAACTCTGATTTGTGTTGATTTGTTTTGCCGTTGTGGCCTTTTTATTTATTTATTTAAGGGATCAGTTTAAAGTGTAAAATGTCTCATAAAATTAACGAAGTTCTTAGTGATTTCATCGAAATTTATAAAAATGAACCATGTTTATGGAAAATAAAAGACGATGATTTCCACAATAGAAATAAAAGGGATGCTGCATATCGCAAATTAGTATACAAACTGCAGAAAATATATCCAAATGCAAACGAGAGTATGGCTAAAAGTAAAATTAATAGTTTTCGATCTAATATTCGAAAGGAGTAGAGGAAAATTGACTCCTCAAGATTCTCAAAGTAGCTGTTAGTTTTTCGTGTAGAGATATAGCGGCCCTCATTTGTGTATATTTCTTCTCAATGAAAGGAGATACAAGTGACAATAACTCGTTGTAAACTGATTCGTTCATGCGCAGATAATTGCGATAATCTGTTGGTTCATCTCTTAATTCGTACAGCAGATTGATATGGGTGAATTTATTTTTCTCTGCAACCATTCCTTAAGCCATTGTTTGCGTTTTTTTCGTTTGTTTTTACGTGTCTCAAATATTACCGCAAATAGAGAGAGATAAAGTAGATAATCTTCTGGAGGATCCATGTTGAAGACTGACAAACCTGTCCGGTACACCTGAACAGTGTGGGTCACAGGTAGACCGGACAGGTGCACCTGACGGGAGTACCTGTCCGGTCTACCTCATAGTGTGTGGCCGGCCTTACTTTACATACATCAGCTACCAAATGCACTTCAGACAACTTTTAAAAGTCTGATCGCAACCAGCCACAAACCTTTGTACAGCAAATAGACGTTTTCATAAATATACACCAATAAACATTACTGTAAAGTACATATTGATTAATAAAGGGCTTACACCAACTATCAGATTCCTTAAATCAAATTCTAGGCGATCATACCAAACAAGAGGGGCTTTTCGATTTTTTTTAAGGGCCACCAAATTAATAGAAAAAAATCTAGATATAACATACGGAACCGAAATACATATTTGTTTATGTTATTTATTTATAATTTGTATATATTATTTTATTGAGATTTGTTTTTCATTTTATTTTGTTTTATCTTTTTATTGATTTTTAATTTTTTCTTCATTTTTATTTTTTATTTTTTTAAATATATTTACTTTATTTTTTTTTGGCGAGCAATTGAGCATTTCTCTTTTGTCGTTAACTAAATGTCTGCAAATAAAAGAATTATTAATAGCAATTTAATCAGAATATATATATATATATATATATATATATATATATATATATATATATTAATACTTATTACAAAAGCATAATGAAAATTACCACAACTAAGGCGTTAATGACCTTAAGGGTTGACACGCCGTTATATAAAATAAAAATAAAAAATAATATAATAAACAATGCCTATCACTTCTATGTGAGACGCAAAAAATTCAACAACATCTTACACTTACGCTCAATGAACAGCATGAAAAAACTTACAAACAAATTTCAGAACAGATTCTCGTTCCTTTTAATGACAATCCAGCTTGCCATAACTCATGGTAATACAAAACGTTGCTTCGAAATCATGTTTCTATGTTTATTTATATTCATTATTACCTACGCACATTATCATTAAGACGCAGAACATTCAATAGCATTCATACTCTCACACAAAATTAACAACAACATAAACCCTTGGATGTCCAAGGGGAAGGGGTCTTGAAGGGCAAGGTCTCTGTCCATATAATGTAGAAAAATGAGTGAAAAAATTAATTTGTCAGAAATAAATTTTCCAACAATAATATTCCCTGCAAAATGTTGTTTAACACTTGGGGTTCAAGAAGGGTTCTTAGGAGATTTAAAATTATTTATTATATTATTAAAACGTTTTGTTATCCTTTGTTTATTACTTTCATAATTATTGTCATAATTTATTGTATTTTCCGTACTTTTAGATACTGATAAAATTAGAATGATGAAATTTTATTTGTTGACAATTTATTATAACCAGTTTTTATTTATTTTCTAAATTATGTTTTCATGATTAAAATGGTTTACGTTTAGGGGGAAATCACTGGTTTGCATTTACTTACTTCTTTTAATTTAGTTTTTGGTGTTCTTTTTTTATTTCATTTTTTTTGTTTTTTGGTTTTGTTTTTTTTTGACTTGACTGAAAACACTTCCTTCATCATGAGCTCATCACTAAAATTGCGAAGCTCAAATTAAAATGAAAAAAATTTACTTACCGATAATTTTTCTAACATTCTTTAGTGTAAATGCCCCTCAAGTATATTGCCTCGTTAGTATTATTAAATATCCGATAATTAAAGGGAATAGGAACATATGGGAGAAGGCACTCTAGATTGTGAGCATATAGTGTGATAATTTACTCAATATAACAATACGCACAATATGTTCTCCTATGTATGTTTAATGAGGATCGTCTGTAGAGTCATATTAATTCCCCCGACATAAATAACGATGGGTATGGACGGGGGGGGGGGGGGGGGGGGGGGGTTCTCGTTTATATTGGTCCCCCCAATATGGTTGCCCCCCTGTGGCTTTAACATAATTGTTCCTAAATTTCATAATATGTTAATTCAATATAACGAGGATGTTAATTAGGTGAAAACGGGACACTGATTGTTTAATATGTTAATGACGACAAATATCATGCTATTTATAGATTACTAATTGTCTCTCGTTACTTAGAATATTATTAATTATGATTATTTCGTAATTTAACCATACTTTTTATTTTTTTTCACGTAGTTGGACTCGATAGATTCATTCGGGGTCAGTACCAACAACAATAACACCTTTGTTGCTTTTGTAAAGACACACAAAAAAAAAAAAAAAAAAAAAAAAAGTCTGTTATAACATGACTATGTTAACTATAGTTGCCATTCCGCTTCGTGGAACAATGTATACCCTTTACAAATGATAATTGATAGTACAAAGTAAAAATTACATTAATGTTTTATTGTAATACTAGCTGAATACCCGTGCTTCGTCACGGCATATAAGTAGTTATTTTATGACGTTAAATAATGTAACATCAAAATTAACACTACTAACAAGGGGAGTATACAGCGATGGGGTCACCGGTTTGGACCAATTTTTTTCTGGTGATTCTACATCGAAAAATAGTCGACACGTGTACGAGCTTCCGTCCAATGCGCCTTAGGAGCCGAGAAATAAAATAAAATATGTTGAAAGTACTTTATTTTTTATATCGAGTTTAGAAAATTATATCGACATGATTCTTTCACCAATTCATTCGTTTTATAGAGTAGATTAAAAGAAAAATATAATCCTAAAAGAATAATTTATATTTCGACAAATATATTCAAAATCATGCTCATGTTTTCAAGTAAACTAGTATTATACATTTTTTTACACCAAAAATAATAGCAGATTTGAAATCAGCACCCCAAGAAACCCTAATATAGTGAATATAATTGAAAACAAAAAATAATGATTTTTCCCAGTCTGGAAGAGGCTGAAAATTTGTAAGCGAAAAAGTAATGTGACGTTTGGAATTTAATATCTCTCCTTGAGATAATCCGATTTTTATGTCATTGAAACCTTTCGGAAGAAGAAAGACTCCTTTTCTAACCATATAAATGACTATTGTATTATCTCAAAAGGTATCTGCGAAAAATGGTTCTCAAAATAAAAATAAAATGTAAACATTTTGCAAATAACGTCAATTCCAGAACACGTAGAAACACCCCGATTGGACGAAAATGTATCACATTATGGCCTTTATCGACCCTCCAAGTTTGGAATCTGCTAAATATTCTTTGAAATATAGCCGGATTGTTGAATCTTTAACAAAATTATAAGGGTCCCCATTTGCGAAATTTAAAATTCATTTTTTTTTTTAATGTTCCCAAAATTTGAATTTAGGGGTTTTTTAACGTACTAAAAACGAATCTGACATCCGTTTTTTAAATAAAAAATTGTTTTACATACTCGACTCTATAGAAGTCATTATTCTGCCAAAATATTCCATATTCCTACATTCAAAAAGTTATCGATATAAAAAAAATTTTGATTTAAAAACGGATTCTCGTAAACGGTTCCTGCTTTAAAGAACCTATAAAACGAGTACCAGCATTATTAATAATTCCAACCCCCCTAAAAGTACTAAATCTTTGGAATATAAAAAAAAAAAAAAAAAAACTTTCTAAGCGAGTGTTTACATTCTAAACGGATTGTCCGTGCAAAATTTCAACTTTTTCTGTCGAGCGGTTTGTGCTGGGAGATGATAGGTCAGTGAGTTAGTGAGTGAGTGAGTAAGTGAGTGGTATTTGACAAATATATACTAGATTTCAACATTTATTAGTTGTTTCTGTATGTATATGTATATATATATATATATATATATATATATATATATATATATATATATATATATACATATATATATATATATATATATATATATATATATATATATATATACAAAATTTGAATTACCGAGATTTATCAAGTGATATCTACGAATATTTTTTCTCTTATTTTGAACCTTAAATTATAAATTAATTACATATAATAAGCTACTTGTTTGTGTCACAATATGCTAATTGTATTGTATAATCATTTAAGCAACATGGTTAGTGGTTGCCTATAATGTATGTATTCCTAATTAGGGGATTAATATCAGTAATTAGTGTTAGTAATGAATTTATGATTTTTTTAGAATTTTATTGTGGAGGCAAAATATTTATTTTATTTAATTAATGAAAAGCTTAAATTTCCAATGAGTTCTTCATGTCTATTTTAGCATGATTTTCGATAATAAATTTTTATCAATAATGAAGTTTTATAAAATTTTCAAAATATCTACTGCAATTTGCAATGAATTAGCAATAACGCCGATATCGGCAAATTAAAGCCTCGGTTCCAGGCTAAACCTCATTGCTGATGCAACGATTTAGTATATTTTTTCACAATTTTCTACGATGAGTTCTGAGTTTCATTGCAATACTGATGAAATATCCAGTGTTAGGGACATATTATAATTTTGCGTCCGAAATGGAGAGAATGCCCCTCTCCAGATGGACAGATTTTACTGATTAACGAACTCGCCCCAACGTTTGCTAGGTGTGTGCCGTAGTTTTATTGACCTTCCGCCTTATTCAATAATTCTATAAATTTGAGCAAAGGGTCATTTAATGATTGATTTAGTTTCTTTTTACAACAAATTTTGCTGTTTACATTACCACAACGAATACCGAGTTTCGCTGAATATAACAAAACTTACGTGTGGTATTTCAAAATAACTACTTTTGCTCTGGAGTAACCCCCCTTTAGATTGACCGATTTTGCTGGTTAACGAACTCGTTCAATCGTTTGCTTGGAGGATACTACATACCATGTTTCGTGGCGAAAAAAAAAACAAAACTGTGGCGTGTATCGTGTTTCCTGACACACACACACACACACATATATATATATAAAAAATTTAACGGGGGTCATTTTCGGTGTCTACTAGGTAAGATCGGTAAATATTTGAAGACATTTTTCAAATTTCCGTCATGAAGTAAGCTCAATAGTTACTTTTGAGTTTGCAAATAAAATGTATGAACTTTTGGGCACATAATTATATTGTGGCAATGTAATTTATTCTTCTTAGCACTTCATTATTGAATGTAAGTATTGAGGTTAAATTTATCGAAGAATATTTTTGTGCATTCCCTATGCGGGAAATTAGCTAAAAGTGCAAGTTTTTGGGCAATGAATGATAATCACTTAAGAAAAATAATTTTTAAACGATATAAATCCAAAAGAAATAGTTTGGGAGCCCTTCGATTTAAAGCTTTCTTCCGTGTGCAGAAATTCCATAAGAGATTTAAGCATGCAAAAAAGGATTCTGCTTGCAGAGTCTGCACTAATGAGAAGAAATGTGTCTGGCAGTAGTCCCCAACGGGCAGGGGCCATTATATAAATCCTTATTACTTCTGGTTTATTATTTGTATTAATACAGCTCCGGTTCCTTGCAACACAATGGACACAGACACCGAGCTCAGAGACGTATGTAATATAGTTTACCATTATACCTAGACAATGGCCGAAGCCGAGGAAAGGGTTCTGGTATTAAATAATCTCGGCCTGTATTGTGTTGAAGGCTTGAGCGATCTACTTCTCATTATGGCCTCTAGGGAAATAATAAAGGTACGGGCGGAGAGGGTTTAAAATTAGTTTCGCCCAGTGGATGCTTCCCATGATCCTTCGAGGTGGGACATTGTACACCTCCTTGCAAATACAATGCGAACCGTAGCAATTACAGTGGTGACGGCGTGAGATGTGGCCATGGTCGCTTTAGGCATAACAATGAAATTGATTTTGGGGGGGAAGGGCAACCAACCAATCGTCGTGCCTTACTTTAAACTCCATTTTTTTCCTCAAGTCATCTGCATTATGAGTCCTCAAATCCTATCATACCCGTGTTTTAATATATATGTATATATATATATATATATATATATATATATATATATATATATATATATATGAGTGGTAAAATTAATTTAAGCCGTAGTAACGTAATCGGGCGCAACCGTCCTAACGGAAAAGCCACCATTTTTTGCCCCCCCCCCCAAATTCCCATATGCGTTTTATGGTCTACAAAAAATTGAACGCCTTCGTAGGCTTCTATCAAATGAAATAAAAATTTAAATGTTGCTAATAGATGAATCAGGTCATTGCAAAAAAATAAATAGTAAAACCACCGATTTTTCGAAATCGGAAAGGACATTATGTTTAGTTTCTGACCGCAACCTCTCTCAGAGAGCTTTATCACCCAAACAAGAACATATTTACTCTCTATGAATGTATACTAATCACTCACAGGTTGTCACCTTTTTATAATGCCAATAGCAAGTGGCCAGTCGCCCATAAAGGTTCTGGCCACGCCCGACGTTGTTTATCTTCGGTGAGCAACGGGAACCGGTGCATTCAACGTGACTATGGATGTGCCTGGAAAAAAGTATTTTTTAGCTGTGTTCTTTTATCAAATTTGTTTGCCATACTCTAAATACATTTCCCCCAACTTGTTGGCGCAATCCGTTCATGAGGTCAACCTCATAAGCGGGCTTCCTCCCTACGGAGGGAGGCAGGAACCACGCTAAAAAAGTCATCTGTCTATGTTGGATACGGATAGGGCATGTGATTTTATTTCCAACGAAAAACCACCAATCCTTAGTGGGAATCGAACCTACAACCTTAGGTTCAGATAGCTCACTGGTTTGGAAATATGACGAAAACCTTACATTTCTTTTCTAAAATTATGAACGTGTTGTAGCAATAACTCAAAAGTCTCAGATTTGTATCAAGCAATGCCACTAAGATGAGAAACCAAAGTTTTATCGTAGATGAAAAACGATACTTCATAAACACTAAAAATAACTAAGGTTTTATATTATTTTATGCTTTGGCAAGACTAGGATGCTCCCATATTAGTAAGATGGGTCCAATTAATTTATTTTATTAGGGAGGGGCAATTATTATCCGGTGTATATATTATGAAGGCGACGTAATTGTCATTAATTAAGGGCAATTCTAACGGTTCATGAGGTCAATGCCTAAGAACAAATTAGACCAATTAATTGGAAACTTTTTAGGCTATTTAAAAAATATATAGTTCTATATTACTTTAATTTAAAAACTAAAAAAAAAAAAAGAAGAATTAACTGACAGAACATTTTGTATTTTTCATAGCAAATGGCTAATTCACTTCTTTGACCTCTTCTTTTTCTCTCTCTTGTACTTCACTTCAGCAAATTATTCAACATTTCCTTTTAAGAATTTTGAAAATTACAATTGAATATCTTTGCATATATAGGATACTGAAATTTAACTTGATCGCATTCCAAATAAATGTAAGGTTTTCTCCTGTATAGTTTTGGTAAGTTCAGAATGGTTAAACCTAAAACTGACGAGAATCTAATAATATTACAGAATTTTTTTAAGTAAAGATCAACAATTATCTTAACTGGCCCTTCTTATTATACATTGGCATCTAATTTACTTAAGGCCCACTTAAGAAAATGATTTCATGGATCGGCAGATTCTGACTCATACTGACTTTCCAAGGATGCAAATACAAAAAGACAGATATACAAACATAATGTAAATAAACTCAAAATAATTTAAAATCATATAATGTAATATTATATGTATATGTGGGGGGCGAGGTTAGCTCACAAGGGGAGTATACAGCGATGGGGTCACTTATTTGGACCAAATTTTTTCTGGTGATTCTACATCGAAAAATAGTCGACACGTGTCCGAGCGTTCCGTCCAATGCGCCTTAGGAACCGAGAAATAAAATAAAATAGGTTGAAAGTGCTTTATTTTTTATATCCAGTTTAGAAAATGATATCGACATGATTCTTTCACCAATTCATTCGTTTTATAGAGTAGATTAAAAGAAAAATATAATCGTAAAAGAATAATTTATATTTCGACAAATATATTCAAAATCATGCTTATGTTTTCAAGTAAACTAGTATTATACATTTTTTTACACCAAAAATAATATCAGATTTGAAATCAGCACCCCAAGAATATAGTGAATATAATTGAAAACAAAAAATAATGATTTTTCCCAGTCTGGAAGAGGCTGAAAATTTGTAAGCGAAAAAGTAATGTGACGTTTGGAATTTAATATCTCTCCTTGAGATAATCCGATTTTTATGTCATTGAAACCTTTCGGAAGAAGAAAGACTCCTTTTCTAACCATATAAATGACTATTGTATTATCTCAAAAGGTATCTGCGAAAAATGGTTCTCAAAATAAAAATAAAATGTAAACTTTTTGCATATAACGTCAATTCCAGAACACGTAAAAACATCCCAATTGGACGGAAATGTATCACATTATGGCCTTTATCGACCCTCCAAGTTTGGAATCGGGTAAATATTCGTTGAAATATAGCCGGATTGTTGAATCTTTAACAAAATTTTAAGGGTCCCCTCCTAGCAAAATTTAAAATACATTTCTTTTTATTTTTGTATTATTCCCAAAATTTGAATTTAGGGGTTTTTCAATGTGCTAAAAACGAAACTAACGTCCGTTTTTAAATAAAAAATTGTTTTACATACTTAGCTCTATAGAAGTCATTATTCTGCCAAAATATTCCATACACCTACATTTAAAAAGTTATTGATTATATAAACAATTTTGATTTAAAAACGGATGTCAGATTCGTTTTTAGCACATTGAAAAACCCCAAAACTCAAATTTTGGTTTATATTTTCCAGCTAATAAGCTGGAGGCCTGAGTTCAAATTCCGAGCAAGCACTAAGGATTTTCTCTTCTAGTATCTTCGTTCATGGATTGAATTCGGCCTCCCTGACCGTCCCTAGGCCGACCCAGCCTCTATTTAATTTAATAATGGGTACCTTGGTTGCTAATGACACTAGCAGTCGAAGCAGCCAAGAGGAAAACCAGGCGGCCGGAGCATAGTACTGATCATACTATCTCCCTAGTGTGCCGTATGGTCAGGAATCAGATACCTCTATAGTATCTGCCCCTCAGGGCCCTTGTGGCCTGTTAAGGGACTGATTTTTTTTGTATTATTATATGTATATGTACATATGTAGTAGAGACCTGCACGAGTAAGTATGGCATCGCGTAATCACGAGTAGGTATACTCATGGGACGAGTACCTCGATTACTTTATGTGTACTCATACTCATTCCGAACACCGGCATCGGCATCGTGCCGCATCGGCATCGCCGAGTAAAATAATATTTGGCATCGGCATCGCCGAGTACAGAGGGGTTTGGCATCGGCATCGTGGAGTATTGCAGGTTTGGTATCGGTATCGCCGTGAATAACTACGTTATATACTGGTTCGCCTCGCCATGTTTAATGAAGTCCACTGTATTACTTACAACTCAACGAAACTACAGTGACTATACAATTGTAACGTAAACAAAAACAATGTAATACAGTCTATATTAAAATCCAGAAGAATCAGTAATAAAGGTAATACAAGAAATAAACATTTTTTTAAGGTGATAAAAGAAAAAAAAAAAACATAAGTAAAGGCAGATATAACCGTTAATCCGGTCCTGCCGAATGTAAAAAGACGTTCTTGGTAACGTTTTTTTTTTTTTTTTTATTTTGTCATTCACATTCACGCGCGTTTTTTCCTGTTTCTAATATCAGCATTTAAGATGTAGAGTTTTCCAGCTCTACTCTAATCCACATAATATGTGGAAACGCTGTTGTTTTAAAAATATATTATGTTTCCTTGAAATACGTGGACTAGCACCGTGTACAAAATATGTTAACATTTACTACACATTACAAATGGTAGCTCGTACATCATTTTAAAAGTTTTTCACTTATTTATTTGTTTTATATGTTTGCCGAAATAACAATACAAAAGGAAGACATAGGCCCTGATTGAAATTATTTTCGAAGCTTACAGTCCTGAAAGAGTTAAGGTAGTAGGCCAACTACCTGGGTAGGGGGGACTTGTCCAAAAATATTAGGTTCATCTGCGTCTGCTTTAATGTGTGGTAGATCTAGTGTGATTTTGGCTGATATATATTTCTCTGTTAAGGTGTAACATGCCTCCGAGAAATGGCAGAAATAATTCATAAGTCCAAATCATATGATGCCCTTTACCGAAGGATTGTACTAGAGTATGGATGGAATTTTAGAGAATGATTTAGATAAATAAAATTAGTTATCAGATTTCATAAAAAAATTATTTAGGTAAATGAAGAAAGGTTGATAGATGAGGCTTGAGCAATATTATTCATCCTGATTAAGCAATGAAATTATTCTTGATGAGGCAAATAAAAGGATACTTTCTGTAACTAGTTCAGGAATAAGTGACAGGTCTAGAACAGCGTTGGATGAAACCAAAGAACGAACCAAGAAGGGAATCATCCACTCCATTGAGAAAAAAGGGAAATAGAGCGAGTTCAGCTTGTCTAGTGCTTTTCGCAAGTACATCTCCTGAATCGTCATTATATAATAAAATGAAAAAAAGGGGAAATATATTGAAATATTAGTGATTGCCGTAATATAATAATAATAAAAATGATGATTGGTAGTTAATAAGTAAAGACTTTTTTTTATTTATTCTTTTTTTTTTAGGACGCTTAGACACCTAGGTCATTAATAAATATCATTAGTATTAAACGAATCCCCCAAAAAACAAATGTGAAATAGAGGCCAAGTTCTCCCCAAAAATATTTGCCAATACAAGAGATGATACAAGAAAGAAATGTCCAAGTTCATTACTTAGAAGACCTATTAGTTACTTACTAAGAACAGTAAAGACACTTCAACTGACCTTTAAAAACAACGATAAAAATACTTTTATCCAGGTACTAAAATATAAATTTCCTCAACCAGGTATATTATTAAACTTGGCAATGTTTTATTTGTGCCGAAATTATCTTTAGAGAGAAAAGTAAACATTGCCAAGTTTAAGAATATACCTGGTTGAAGAAATTTATATTTTAGTAACTGGATAAAAGTATTTTTATTGTTATTTTTAAAGGTCAGTTGTGTCTTTATTGTTCTTAGTAAGTAATTAATAGGTCTTTCTAAGTAATGAACTTGGACATATCTTTCTTGTATCATCTTCTTGTATTGCCAATATTTTTTTTTGGGGGGGAGGGGAACTTGGCCTCTATTTCACATTTATGTTTTTTTTTGGGATCTCATTACTATTTTCTAAGTATCAATTAAAATTTAGTTGCCGCATACCTACTGGCTTTTGTACTTCATATAAGACCAGGGTCTTTGGAGTCTGCATAAAGTTCTTCTTAATGCTTGATATTTGACAGATGAAAGACCTTTTTGACCTTAGTCAAGTGCATTCCCCGGACCAAGACCTACCTGTGTGCCAAGTTTGGTCAAAATCGGTAAAATGGTGTGAATTAGTGTAAGAACAAACATGCCGACAGACAGCTGATAGACGATTTTGACGTAGCCTATGACACTCCCCGGATAATAAACTACCTATATACCATGTTTGATCAAAATCGGTCAAATCGTGTGGATTTGTATAAGGAATAAACAGTTAAGCAAACAGCTGATAGACTATTTTGAACTACCCTATAACACTCCCCGGATCAAGACCGACCTGTGTGTCAAATTTTGTCAAAATCGGTCAAACTGTGTGGATTTGTATAATAAACAAACAGACAGATAGACAGCTGATTAATGATTTTGACATAGTCTGTGCCAATCCCAGGATCAATACCTACTGATTTGCCAAGTTTTGTTAGAATCGGTCAAACGGTGTGTATTTGTATAAGGAACAAACAGACAGACAGACAGCTGATGGACAATTTAACCTAGCCTATAATTCCCCCCATATCAAGACCCGCCTGCGTCCCAAGTTTAGTCAAAATTGGTCAAACGGTTCAGATTTGAATAAGGAACAAACCTACAGCTGGTATAAGATTTTGACCAAGCCTATATGCTTCTAAATGTTTCTTAAAACATCAAATTTAGGTTCTTCATTCCGAGACGATTCATTTGATACCCCACATCATGGGTTTCGGACGGAATGACGGGTTTCCCAAGGAAGTGACAAAACTGGCACGACACCGCTCCAGAAGCGGCGTCAAACACACCTTTTCAGGATTTTTCTATTTTTTCCTTTAATAACACCTTCATATCTATCATCCTGCAAAATTTCAAGTCTTTAGCATCATGGGAAATTCCTCCTATGAGTCAGTGAGTCCTATAAATCCCGATTTTCGATCGCTTATATCTCAGAAACTATTTTCAGAAAGAAAAAAAAAAACTCTATAATCCCCTTATTTACTACCTAATTCATCTGTTGCTTATCTTGCCTCCTGTATCGACATGTCGAGAAGTCGTCAGTTATTTACGATGATTACGATGCAGTACTCACGAGTATTACTCGTAATCGTAATGTAAAGTAATCGACGATGCCAATTCCGGACGATGCCGAGTATGTACTCGCATCGTCCAGTTTATACTCGGCGATGCCAATTCGAAACGATGCCGAGTATGTACTCGCATCGTCCGTTTTATACTCGGCGATTATTTATCCGATTACTTTTTACTTATCCGTGCAGTTCTCTAATATGTAGGTATGTATGAGTGTAAATAATAAAAACAAGCTTGTATTAAACATAATGTAATGTAAATATGTAAATATATAAAAAATAAGGTAATATAATGCAATGTAATAATATATACATGATATAAATACGTAAACAATAAGGTAACATAATGTTCTGTAATAACTATATAAAATGTAAGGTGTACATCTTTATAAAGCGGAACAGCAACAAATAAATAAATAAATGATAAAATTAAATATTTTTTAGGATGTCAAAGCCACTTTTTGATCGCTTATTAGAGCAAGTAGATTCACTGATGCAATGGGAAGCTGAATCAATAGGAAACCGATTTAACGAATTTCATGAAACCCGGTTTCATGATACCGATTTAACGAAAACTTTCATGAAACTCTGTAAGCACCAACCTATGGTTTTCTATCTATCGGATTCATGAAACTTGAGTTTCACGAAACCAGTTTCTTCAGTGTCCACCGGGCCTAAACAAAACGACAGATTTTACATTTCATCACCATAAAAAAAAAAGAAAAAAAAAAAAAGGGAAAATAAATAAATAAATAGATAAACTGTAATATCTCCCTTGCCGTTGAGAATCGGACCATACTTTATATGAACTTTTTTGTTTCTTTTAAGGTCTACTATACATTTCAAAAATTTCATCGCACATTTACGGCACAACCTGTACATAGGGTCCATATATATATATATATATATATATATATATATATATATATATATATATATATTCACACAAATCTCATGAATCTGGTGTACAAATCTGGTATTAAATAAAATAAAAAAAACGATTGAGGAGAGCAATAAATAAGAGTTCTTTCTGAAGCCGAAAGGCGAACTACATAATCACACGGCTTTTATAAATCTATGGCCACAATAAATATAAATCCATTGGCCGCCGACCCCCACATCGTTATTAAGGCCAATTATTATATATTAGTTGTGGTGAATTGATGCCAGGATCTGTGTAATTAGTAACTACGTGGGAAAGTATCCGTACCCGGGTAGAGTTCTTGCTACAAACCATATGCGCGGTTGTTATGGGAGGCGTGTCCGATGGCTGATTTATACAAGTTGGTTTGTAATACTGGTGTACAATGCTGATTGCAGTTTTTGGGACAAAAGAATATTTTACAATAAACTAGAAAAAACATACTAATAATCATTAAAAGTATAAAAAAAATAAAAACCACTGGAATTGCGCAGTCTTAATAGGGCCACCTATTAACAAAAATAATAATAATAATAAAAAATGCAAAGAAGCAAGAATTAAAAATTTACAACTGAAAGAAATTATTTTGTTTAGTGCCTTCTGCTCAAATTCAGGAACATAAATATGCACTAGGTCCACCAGACAAACCTATGTAATGTACTGTATAACATATAGTCAGAGATGCCCATAATTTTATTTATAAATAAAAATACGATTTATTCGTACTTCATATATTTGTGAATACGAATATAAATAAATTCGTACTTCATATATTAGTGAATACGAATATAAATAAATTCGTACTTCATATATTTGTGAATACGAATATAAATAAATTCGTACTTCATATATTTGTGAATAAGAATATAAATAAATTCGTACTTCATATATTTGTGAATACGAATATAAATAAACTCATACTTCATATATTTGTGAATACGAATATAAATAAATTCGTACTTCATATATTTGTGAATACGAATATAAATAAATTCGTACTTCATATATTTGTGAATACGAATATAAATAAACTCATACTTCATATATTTGTGAATACGAATATAAATAAATTCGTACTTCATATATTTGTGAATACGAATATAAATAAATTCCTACTTCATATATTTGTGAATACGAATTTAAATAAATTCGTACTTCATATATTTGTGAATACGAATATAAATAAATTCGTACTTCATATATTTATGAATACGAATATAAATAAATTCGTATTCATAAGTTTGAATACGAATTTATTTTTATTCACTTATATTAAATATAAAAATACAAATAAAATTTTATTCGCAAATTTTCCTGCGAATACAAATAAATTCACAGAAACAATTGTAAATAATCACAAAAATGTGAATATTTACAAAAAATCAAGTGATTGCAAAAAAAAATCACATTAAAATATACGAATACAAATTTATTCACATTATAATTTGTGAATACAAATTTATTCACAATAAAATTCGCAAATAAATTATGAATTTATTCGTATTAAGATGATATTACGAAAGTTATTGAAGGTGATTTTTTTTAATGCGTTTAACGTCTAGGTTATTAGCGCCTAGATTTTTTTTTTACCCCGAGTCCGCCGCGGAACCACCAGCCATGGTGCAGGGATATAGTTTGTTATCTGTACCTCCATAAAAAAAAAAAAAAAAATATCTTTATACGAATAAATTCATAATTTATTTGCGAATTTTATTGTGAATAAATTTTTATTCATATATTATAATGCGAAGAAATTTGTATTCGTATATTTTAATGTGATTTTTTTTGCAATCACTTGATTTTTTGTAAATATTCACATTTTTGTGATTATTTACAATTGTTTCTGTGAATTTAGTTGTATTCGCAGGAAAATTTGCGAATAAAATTTTATTTGTATTTTTATATTTAATATAATATAAATTCGTATTTTTATTTATAAATAAAATTATGCCCATCTCTGCATATAGTCTTCTTTTTCGTACATGGCCACCTCGCATGCGCAAACGCCAGCGGACACATTTTTGTAACGCTTAAGTCCACCCGACAAAACTATGTAATGCACTCTATAACATACAGAAACTTGGCACTTTGAGCAATTCTGACTAAATGTATCAAGAAATTATGCAAAAAGGTACTTTCCAACCAAAACATTTTTCACGCGTTCCAGTTGTGTTAATATGCCTTCACCGAAGCGTAAAAATGTAGATAAAACAACACGAAACCCCAATTTATTTTTGAACGCCTAAAAAATAATATCCATTTCCGAAACTTGACGATTAATTAGAGATAAAATGGTAATTGTCCGTGGTGCTGACAGGAACAGTTTGCTTATCTACACGCAAGTTATAAGATGGAGGACTGATCAAATCCGAATCCTCTACAAGAAAATTAATTAAAGTATGAAATATTTCACACGATCATCGAGATAATACAACCAGTAGAAGAGGCGTGATAAACAAATCGTGAGTCCATACTTTTTTTTACTTTTTTAAACGAATTTACATTTGACAGGAATACTCAAACAGGGACCTGAGTTAAACATGTTCACCATAGTGGACGACCAAGAAGGAATTTATCACCATAGTTGAAAAACTCCAGTAAATAAACATCAAAGTCAGAAATGTTCTTTAATAGTCCGTCGTCAAATAACTGTTCTCACATATCTCTGTTTCCATTATGTTTGATCATGGACATCCTTGGTGGTTGACAAAAGAATTCCCTTCCAACCACCAAGGATGGATAAATTCAGCGTGAGGACGTCGCAGAGGAATGCGGCGAAATTTTGCACCATGGAGAGAAGCCGTCTCAAACCCAAACATGTGAACCACAGCAAAGATATCTGAATATATATATATATATATATATATATATATATATATATATATATATATATATATATATATTAATTTAATATGGGACTGCACAAAATAACTGTATAAATTGATATCAAAAGGAATACTGGAGAAATCATTCCAGATTTATAATTATGATATTTATAAGCTCCGCTTCTTAAGGCGATTAGCTAATCAATCTGGTGATATAATAAAAATAGATTACAAAAAAATAAATCATTACTATCATTTATATGGGAGATTTTGATTGTTTATTTTTATTTTTTATTTTTAGTTTATATCTTCCCGTAAAAATGATATCAATGACGTTTATATGCCATAAATGGCACAAGTAAAAAAATAAAATAAAATAAACTCCTTTCAATAAGGGACAAAATGCAAAAATAAATAAAAAAATATATATTCAAAAATGATGCAGAAAAAGTGTCATTTTGTTAATGTAATATGCAACTGAAAAGAGAAAGATTACAAGAAAGATTGAAATTCACTTATTTATTTTATATCGGATATAATGTATTTTTTGTTTGTTTCATTTTTAGTTTGTACTTGTCATTTTAAAAAGTATAATTTAAATGAATAAATTAAACATTTCATATCTAGCAAAAACAGAAAAAAAAAAATCCTTCCACAAGAATCTTGAGGAACACACTTCCTATCTATCTATCTATCTATCTCTCTCTCTCTCTCTCTCTCTCTCTCTATATATATATATATATATATATATATATATATATATATATATGCAAAAACATATATCTCTGGGAAAAAAATAAGTAAATGTAACATATAAAAATGTATACAGTATATAATAAACATATAACGTAATAACGTATTATTTTATATAAAAAATGTAATTATTATATAAATAAATAATGTATTATGCAATAATACACAGAAAATTATTTTCGGAATTATTTTTCAAACAATGTTATCACCGATTTACCAGATTTTTTTTTTTTTTTTTTTTTTTTTTTTTTTTTTTTTTTTTTTTTTTTTTTTTATACCAAAGAATCATCTCGACGGAAATTAATAAAGATATGGACTGTTTCACACGATCATCGAGATAAGACAGGCCAGTAGCGGGGTCGTGATAAACAAATCGTGAGTCCACATCTTTTTTACCTTTTTGAATCAATTTGATTTTCTTAAAAGGTAAAGAAAGCTTTTATCCCCCCCCCCCCCCGACTCTTTCTCATGTAGTCCACCAATTATTAAAATCATTTGGACTGACAGAACTGTAATTGTATTTCTACTTTGTGGTCATTTCGAATCACAACACGAACTCTCGCTGATATGAGATATAATAATACAGTAAGCCACTGGCTGATGGAATAGATAAGTGGGCGAAGAGGAGAAGGCATTCTCGGGCAATTCAGATAGAAACAGAGATATCAAAATATCGGAGGGGCCTTTTCGGAATATTATTTCTCTACAATAACTTATACAGAATTTCCGAGCAGATTAAATCAAACGCTTTTATCTAAAATGAATCACATTTTTCTTTTCTTTTACTTTACTGGACAATTATTTACAGCGGAAACTGAAAACTTTCGTGAACGCAGAACCAATTGAGACTCTAGAAGAGTTACGTAAGAGCATCTTGGACGAACACGTAAACATGAGTTTAAAAGAGAGAGAGGTCCAAAAGATGACGTTTTAAAGAGAACAAGAATATGCAAATGAAACAATTCGCAATCGTGCTCATGACCCTAGAAGTCGATGCAGCAAAAAAAAAAAAAAAAAAAAAAAAAAAAAAGGTGGGACAGGGACCCTTTGACAATTACACCGATATGCAAGATTCTTGGATTTTCTTGAAAATAGGTCTACTCTACTAAGTTTGATCTGCTGATTCCAAAACTGTAATTTTTTTTTTCTACCACGTACCATTTTTGCACAATTAGTAGTTATGGTACCTAAAATGTGTTTATTTAGTCCTATGCATATGGAAAAATGTTGAAATGATTGTGCTTCACTACAATATAACAATGTACCAGTGCAAAAGGCAACATTAATGCTGTATTTGAAGTCTAATCCCTGCAAATCTAGCTTTAGGGTACATAACATAACTTAAAATTACTTCTAGAAAAAGTAAAATGCTACTAGCCCAGCAATCGGGCAGCACTAAAATGCCATGGTTTATTTGTGAATGGGATAGTAGAGCCCAATCCGATCACAACACAAGAATAAATTGGAAGCAGAGAGACAGTCTCGTGCCAGGAATAAAAAATGTAAGTCATAAATGTCTTGTGGACCCCGAAAATGTTCATTTACCACTTTGAATAATTATTGCTGGTCGCTGAGATGTTTCAAATTCTTTCCGTAGTGGGAACACTACATAACGTTCATTTCAAAGTAGGTTGTAAAAAAACTGGCCAAATGTTCAAATTTTAGTGATGATGTGAAACATTAGTTAATTGTGTTGACAGTTATGGATTTAATAACTTATATATAATAATATAACATAAATTCAATAGAGGTTAGTATAAAAATGGATATTTTACTATTTCCTGTATTGTGAAAAATTGGTACGTGATGGAGAAAAACTAAGTTTATATTCTGATTCAGTACACTCAAATTTGTTGTTAAAAGAGGAAAAAACTTACCTCTTTCGTAAATGAAAGTTTTCTTCGTTTTTTTTTTAAATTTCGCAACCACATTTAATCAAAAATTGTTACCTTAAATAAATCAGTTGTACATTTTTTATTATTTTAACTTCGCATGTTTTTATGTAGAGAGGAAATCAATTCTTTATGAAATCGTTATTCTGTATAACAGTCATTATTCATATTTTTTAATTTATAAAGATAATAGTCATTAAGGGGCTCGATTCCGTTACGCATAATGTCTTTTCTTTTGAAAAATGTATCATACATCTATCCTATATTTTAACAACATTTAATATACATCAGAAGTTTTTGTTATTTAATTGTTACTTATAAAATATATAGTTTTATTATAGGTGGTATGTTTTTTTTTTCAATTGACCCCTAGATCCTAGCATATTCTTTTGACTAATAAAGAGAATTTTATTACATTGTCAAAGCTCATGAAAGTTAATAAGTTGACAGGTCAGATACAGCCGGTGTTACAAGTCACGTTAGTGAATGGAGTACCACCATTGAAGAGTTAATAGAATTTTCAAGTTGAAGGTGAGTAAAAACAGGTGCGACACGGTCAGAGGATTTAGAGGTACTCTTTTTTAAGGCGTTCTGCTCGTAAGGTACAACTCGGAGTTTCCCGGGTATGGAAGAGTTGTGAGGAAATCGTGCCAAAGAACGTAAGGAGGGGGGTTTAGAAAATCATTTTCCCTCCAGTTTTACAGTGGTTTCTTCAGCCTTCCGCTGCCAGAACAACTTCACAAACTTATGTTCCAAAGGACTTGCTTGCTACTGTAAAAGGCAAATCGATAAAACTTTCCGAGTCATACGTCTATGATTCGTGCTTTATAAAATGTTGCTATTCCATCCGAGGAAAGTTCAATCTGTACATAATAATGTATACAGTCATGAGTTGTGTTGTTAATATTAAAATATTTACAGCCACAAACGTTGTTTTTTTCAACCCTGGAATCACAACGTGGGGTCACCCATGACCCCTAAGTTCTGAAAATATTTGTTATTTCCTACACATTTTAGCTGTTAAACATGTCCGCTCCTGTACCTTCCTGTCCTGACAAGGTGATCAACAGCGAGTCGGACTTTGACGTCTTCTCGGCGGCAAAGAAACTGAAAATTGACTTGGAAAGAGCTCTTTGTGCGATTTGAAATTGCATCAAACGGTATCACAATGTAAACGGATTTTGAGCTCTCTACCGCAACAACTTGCGACAGTGACTCGCGCGAGAGCTCGCGGGACAACTTGCGTTCAAGTGTCGGGTAAAATTGCATCTACGTGTTTACACGACGGCACAGAACTTGCGCGAGTACTGTCGCAAGTTTTCTCGCCCGTGTAAACCTAGCTTAATAGAGAGCCAGGCTTCTCTCATTCCTATCCCTCTGAGTGGACATAAGGCCTTCCTTTGGATCAAGGGCGACCCCACGTTGTGGTTTATGTAATAATATTATTTATCGAATGGAGTATGTCTAACGATATATTATTTTTCACTGAAGATGAAATTCACAATGGGTTACTTTGGCCTATTGTAGAAGAGATAAACAGAGCTTTTGGAGGCGTTTTCGATAATGAAGACTGTGATATTTGTGAAGTATGTGATACGAGTGAAAAAGAGGATGACCATGTATACGATATGGTGTTTTTAATCGGAAAAAATATAGGAAAGCTATAACACATTGTGCAAAGTGTAGTAAGAGTCTGTGTGCTGAACAGAGGCAAAGTATCGTATATCTGAAAAGTGTATACATGAATAACAATATTTGTGACTATATTTTTCCCCTTTTAAACCAATTTTACATATTATAGTATTTTTTTATTCTAGCAGTCGTAAAAAAAATATTATAGGAGAAAACGTTACATTTAATGTTGATATTCAGGGGACAAATATTCAAGTAACCTTGTGTCTTAATTTGTGGTATTTTGATATTTGATTTCCCCCTCCCCCATTTTACAATGAAATTAGATTATTTGGCTATACATTGTTATATTATACATGGTAGTCATCTTAAAAACTAGATGGGGTCATATAAGAACCCAAGTTGTGAAATTTGTAACAGTTTTATCATGTTGTGATTCTAGGTTTAAGATGTTAGGGTTTCTCCAGCACTATTTGAAAACAGTTCTTCCCGTACACAGTGTACTAGTTATCCGTAAATTTATTCTGACAGACTATATTCTTAGAACCAATCTCAAATAACCGTGTAATCAGACAGAATTGCCACTACATTCATAAACTTAGTAAAAATCAAACAGAAATTAACATTTAAACAAAAACATTTAAAGAAAAAATAACTAAAACCATTTAAAAATTGCAAAATAATTGTGGAACAGTAAAACAATACCACAAATTTGTGTAAAATATTATCAGGAATTTGCGGATTCGATTTGAATGAAAATTCCGTAGAAGGTTCGTTAAAGAGAGTCCATACCTTCCTACCTGACTGACCTGTGAAACCAGAAATACTCTCAGAGCATGTAATCCAAGCAAAGAATTTGCCATTCCAATCGATGGCGCTCTAGCATGAACGGAATAAATCTTTATTTCTTCTCTGTTTTTAATGCAACCCAAAGTGTTTCCAGGCTTTTCGACACGGATATGGCCTAGTGCGACACTAAAAGTGAAACGGTTCTGCTACGTCCGGACGATGGTACACGAGGTTTCCGTTGCTAGGGCGACTAACTCACGTGGTTACCGTATTATCGAAACCGTCAAATTTTCATAGATTAGACGTAACATTATTGGAGATTAAATCAGTTGAGTTAGTTACAGCGTAATATTAAGCATTACTAATGTGCAATAAATAATGGACCGCCTTCCAGATGAATAAGAAATTGTGTGAATGACTCATTATGCCCACTTTAGACAATATCCATGTTACAAGCTATTTTCCGCAGGGATGTTTCAATGAGTAATCTTTCTTGGAGCTACGGAGAACAAATCCTTTGCAGGTACCCGTTAATAAATTAATTAAAGGGTGGGTGGGATTAGGAACAGTCTGGGACCCCAAACCTAATCTATTGTTATCAATTTACTTATATACAAGATGTTATAAGGTTCTAATATTCCACTTTCCAGATGTTTTGTGAGAAGTATTTCTTCATTTTCAATAATGTTACACTTTGTTGTGAAATTTCTACTGATATCAGTTCTTTTCGGATCCTTGCCACATGGAAAATGTCTTCGGTGTAATCGTTGTATAGAAGATTGTGACGAATTAGTAACAGTAGAGTGTCTTAGTAATATTGAAGATTGTTCGGCAAGTTGGATAAGTCAAAATAACAAGAAAACAATTAATGTGCACATGTGCGGTAGTTGCGAAGCGTTACGTGGGTTCGTCGAAAAAAACGCAAGCACATTCACACTCCTCGCCTGCAGAGAGTGTAAGGAGGATCTTTGCAATGTCAAGGGTTTCTTGACTCCACCCACTACGGTATCTACAACCACTACGGTAACTACTACCACTAAGATCTCAACAACCACTAAGATTCCTACAACCACTAAAATTCCTACAACCACTAAGTTGTCTAAAACCACTAAGATGACTGCAGCCACTACTACGAATAAAAGAAAAGGACAGGCGTCTTCATCTCATCGGACCCAATCTTCAGTCTTCCTATTACTGGCGACCGTGCTCATCTTTTATAACCAAATTAAAGTAAATTGTTAGGTTAAATAGTATTTTTTTAACGGTGCACCAACTGTTTTGCTATTAGCGCCGGGCTATCTACAGGTTGCCACACTATTATAATGCCAACAGCAAGTGGTCGGTCACCCATTCAGGTTCTGACAACGCCCGACGTTGCTTAACTTCGGTGGTCTACGAGAACCGGTGTATTCAACGTGGGTACGGCCGTTGGCTCAGGTTAAATAGTAATTTTGTCTGAAATAACTCCGTACTAGCGACAAAATGGGGCTTTAACAAAGAAACGCGCGCTAATTATCAACTAAAAGCCGCCTTTTTAATTCTCAAGGTTTTTTTTAGAAACATCGGCAGCGTCGAGACTTGGTTCGCGCCTATATAAATGATGTGCGTTCAGGTGTAGGAGTCAAACTGAGTTTTCACCTGAAAGGGATGCCTCGATACAAAGTTTATTAATAAATAGTTAAAAATGAGTCCGGCCATGAAAAGTAAAACTAATTGTTATAATACATCCCTATCTACGAAGCGGATCACAATATTTCAAAAAAGCCGTTTTATACCATGTCTTCAAGATGAAGTATTATGCTTGAATCTGTTTCCTCAGGACCAGAACAAGTCACAACAATCATAGAACTCTCATTTACTTTTACTTTATCACCTGAAGTAGTGAAGTACCTAGTTATAAGTTGTATTTTTTTTTTTATTATTATTATTATTTTTTTTTTTTAAATGTAATTGTTTTAAAATTTGTCTCAACTCTCAAATGCGACTGTGTGACTAGAAAATAAGTCATCTATGTTAATTTTATTCATATTTCTTTATTATAAACGAACCTATTGGCCTAAAAACATACAAATTGACATCAAACATACTTTTGTGCGGTAGTTAGTAAACAAGTTTTGCATAAAGCCAATTTTTAGTTCCAATTAAAAAAAAAATCTTATAATGTATTAATAGAACTTCTAAAAGTTCAAATTGTAAATATGATGTCAATCACGTTTTACGTGTATACAGAATAAAGAAATATCCATCACGCAGAAGCTTCAAAAGTAAGCACTTTCCTCAATACTAGGTTAGTTTAGACTGCATTCCTGAATAATTTGTTTAAAATAACATATATAAATAAAATAAAAACATGGAGAGTTGTGCACTTTTACATTTGTAATGAGCAACTCAATCAAATTATTAATTTTATAATTAATTTCCGTGCAGAGTTTTCTATGTGCGTGGTACTGAACTACTTAATAAATACACAAAAACTTAACATTTCCGTCTTTTGATCTGACGCAGGAACGGGATACAGTACCATTTGTGGTAGATATCGCAAGTAATATCAAGACAGAGGCGCTCCTAGCGACAGCTTTCCCAACTTACCTTTCGATGGAAAATTCTATTCAAACATAATACAAAGTAAACCTCCCCCTTCCGAAGACCAATTTAGTTCATTTTTACAAGACTTCTTTCTAATTAGATAAACAATATGCATTCCGAGTTTCGTCGCAATACGACAGAAAGTACGACGTGTATGAGCAAATGAGTAATTTTGCTCCGGAGTAACCCCGCCCCTCTGATTACGAACGGATTTAGTTTATTTTTACAAGGCATTTTCCTCTTTAGATGATCACAACGAATACCACGTTTCGTTGAAATATAACAAAAACTACGACTGGTATGGTCAAATTAGTGTTTAAGGCCAGGGTAACCCCCTCCCCCCCTGCACCGATTTTGGTGTTTTAACGAATTCGTTTAATCGTTTGCTAAGTGAACGCTGTATACTAAATTTCGTGACGGAAAACAAAAACACTGGCGGCTATCGTGTTAACAGACATACATACATATATATATATATATATATATATATATATATATATATATATATATATATGTGTGTGTGTGTGTGTGTGTGTGTGTGTATAGTTGTTAGAATGTTCTAAAAAATAATATAAAATATTTATTTTTATTTTTTAATAAAGAAAACATTCTCATTGAATTTAAAATATTCATAAAAATTAAATTGTAAGATAAATTTCCATTTCTTGTTCAAATTTGAATAATTTTGTCCATCAATTTTTTTTCCAAGGAATAGAAAAATGGTAAAACGATATTTCTGAGTATTTTACGCTTCATATTCCGCTCTCGTAATAAAAATGTATATAACGGTATAGCGGAGTCTTTTTTTCCATTTTTCATATAACTCCGAATTCAAACTGAAATAAAAAAGAAATATTTGAATTCCTTTGGAAGTATAAACAGTGAAATGAAAAATATCGATATAAGAGACAGTGGACCGTGCTCGCAATATCAGAAGGCAATAATTTTTTCCATAGTCCCAAACCGGGATGTAGTAAAAAAGGCAACAAAAAAAAGTTATAAAGGAAGTGATTATTGCGGAATATTGACGTAGCGCTGGCCAAGGGTTGGTGTTATTAAGTACATTTTTTTGAAGGGTGGTCCCTAGGCTGGGGGTGATAGGTCTCGCTGCACCTACCTGCAAATCCAATAATTGAGCGTTACGAGGAAAATTGGAACTTGTATGTCAGCATCCAATCAGGCTGTCTCCCACGGGAATTGAACCTTTTGCCAATCTTACAATTATTTTTTAATATAATTTCGAAAAGTTCGTAAATACGTCGGAAGAAACGTTCGGAACTTTTCTTTTTTTCGGCGGAAATTTTATTCCTACGGTGCTAAATTTCTTGTTACTCTAATATATCTGATTTTAACGATGTCATCCTCTCGATGCCATTTCTTGTCGCCAAAATATCACGGAGACCTTCCTTATGCCAATTTCCTGCTTTTCCTTTTTTCATTCCTAACTCGGTCACATTTTATCCGTTAGGCCCTTAAGTTACTCTTTTGAGCTTGTTTGCTCTCTACCTCTGGGCAGAAAAACTATCTTATAAAATTGATCTGTTGACTGTACACAAACAATAAATGAAATATAAGGTGTTATTCATATTCCGAACAGATACCCCTTAGGAATGATTTTGAATTTGATAGAATTAGGTTAAAACCATTGAAACTTATGTGTGCAATTCGTATGCAATATGTATACACATACACATATATGTATATATATACATATATATGTATATATATGTATATATATATATATATATATATATATATGTATACATAGATATTAAAGAGTGTTTATGTATGGTAGTAGAGGTATATGTATGTATGCTAAATGTTAAAGAGGAAGGATATTTTCTTGTCCGTCTAAAAACACTAGGAAAATTGATTGGTAAAATGCTTGAACTTTCTGACATCTTTCTAGCACATTGAGTCCTAGGTCATGAAACACCTAGGATCGCTCGCTATGATCTCGAGTTTCAGACAGAGACACTAGAAGATGCACACAACGAGTTCCGCATTGTGGCACTTAATACTTAAGTCACCTGTTTATTTAAAATATAATGAGAAGAAATTGTACTTGCTCGACTTTGTATTGGCCATACAATACTAACACACGAATATCTAATTACTGGACTTGAATACACCACAAAAAACAATCTGTGGTGTATGCAATAGGGACATTACCGTAAAACATCTACTTATGGAATGCAGAATGCAAACTAAATATTCCACATGACACGATCAAACTGTTTAAAGACAGCAGACAAAATTTTTATTGATTTATTTATAAATTTATTAGGCCGCTACTATGGTGATTCAACACATAAAAGAATTATTAAAATTCAATAATTTTCGTAACAAAGAGATGAGCAATAATTTTGTCACCTATGTTGCAGGACTCAATAAATAAATAAATAATGTTAATAGTGTACAACAAATATGTAAACCAAGAAGAAACATTTTTCCTCAACAGAAATTGCAAATATTTGTATGCATTATAATTATTTTTTTATAAGGTAAAGTGACGGGATAACTCTTCAACGATGAACCCAAAAAATGAATAACGGTTATAGGGTTATAGAGTATTGCATTCCCTTGAATAAAATATATTACTTTGCTATTTCATGTATTTTCCTTCAAACGTAAAAATAATTTCAGTGTTCATCGTGAAATCTGAAATTTAGCGACTAATAGTCCAGATAACTAAGATTTATAGATGGAAATTTTGGAAAAAAATGTTTGCCTTCATAACTTTGTTTCGGCTAGTTAGGAGGTCAACGTATCAAAAGTCCTCGCCCGTAGCCTTTGTGCCCGGGGGGGGGGGGGTTTAAAAGGCCCCATTTTACGGTTTTTCACTTATATGTCGGAAACCGTGGGTCCTAGCGATATGGCCACTCTATAACTAATGAATGCTAATTAAATATGCTACAGGTTCTATTTGATAAAGTTTTTCGAGAGATCTTTAGTTTTCGAAATATCCGCTCTTGAATGTCTGTCATTTTGGGGAAAAACACACTTTTTTTTGCTCTTTTTGATCGGATAACTCTTTAACAATAAACCCAAAAAAATAAATGGCGTTTATAGGGTTGTAGAGCATTACATTCTCTTCAAGAATATATATAACTTTACTATTTTATGTATTTTCCTTCAAACGTGAAAACAGTTTTAATGTTTATCGTGATATCTGGCGACAACTGACCAATGAACCTTTCAATTTCTCACCATTTCCAGTCAATGTATAGTCCAAAATATGTTCCATTATGTAAATATAGTGAGTACATACGTCCAGTACTCACTATATATATAATATAGCACAAAATATATAATTTTGTCCATGGTTTTGCTAAGACCATGTGAGTGCGTATATAAAGTTTGAAAGAAAATACATAAAATAGTAAAGTAATATATATTATTGAAGCGAATGAAATGCTCTACAACCCTATAGCCGACATTTATTTTTTGAGTTCATCGTTGAAGAGATATCCGGTCGAGAATATAAAAATGTGTGTTTTTCCCTAAAATGACAGACTTTCAATAGCGGATATTTTGAAAACTAAAGATATCTGGAAAAACTTTAAGAAATAAAACTTGTAGGCAATTGAATCAGCTTTCATTTGTTATAGAATGGTCATGTCGGTAGTACCCACGGTTTCCGAGATATAAGTGAAAACCCGAAAAGTGGGGCCTTCTAAACCCCCCTCCCCCCGGCTCAAAGGCTACGGACGAGGACTTTTGATACGTTGACCTCCTAACTAGCCGAAACAAAGTTATGAAGTCAAAAATTTTTTTCCAAATATTTCCATTAATAAATCTTAGTTACCTGGACTATTAGTCGCTATATTTCAGATTTCACTATGAACACTGCAATTATTTTTACATTTGAAGGAAAATACATAAAATAGCAAAGTAATGTATATTATTGAAGGGAATGCAATACTCTACAACTCTGTAACCGTTATTTTTGGGGGGGGGGGTTCATCGTTAAAGAGTTATCCCGTCAAAAAGGGGAAAAAATATGCGGAAAAATTGTTTTTCTCCAAAATGACCGACTTTCAAGAGCGGATATTTCAAAACCTAATGATATCTCGAAAACCTGTACAGAATAAAACTTGTAGGAAATTCAATCAGCTTCCATTTGTTATAGAATAGTCAAGTCGCTAGGACGCAGGGTTTCCGAGATATAAGTGAAAACCCGAAAAGTGGGGCCTTCTAAACCCCCCTCCCCCCGGCTCAAAGGCTACAGGCGAGGACTTTTGATACGTTGACCTCCTAACTAGCCGAAACAAAGTTATGAAGTCAAAAATTTTTTTCCAAATATTTCCATTAATAAATCTTAGTTACCTGGACTATTAGTCGCTAAATTTCAGATTTCACGATGAACACTGAAATTATTTTTACATTTGAAGGAAAATACATAAAATATCAAAGTAATATATATTATTGAAGGGAATGCAATACTCTACAACTCTGTAACCGTTATTGTTTTGGGGGGTTCATCGTTAAAGAGTTATCCCGTCAAAAAGGGGAAAAAATATGCGGCAAAATTGTTTTTCTCCAAAATGACCGACTTTCAAGAGCGGATATTTCAAAACCTAATGATATCTCGAAAACCTGTACAGAATAAAACTTGTAGGAAATTCAACCAGCTTTCATTTGTTATAGAATAGTCAAGTCGCTAGGACGCAGGGTTTCCGAGAAGTGAAAACCCGAAAAATGGGACTTTCTAAACCCCCCCTCCCCCCCGGCACAAAGGCTACGGGCGAGGACTTTTGATATGTTTACCTCCTACCCAGCCCAAACAAAGTTACGAAGTCAAAAATTGTGTTCAAAAAATTTCCATCCATAACTGTTCGTTGACAAGACTGTTGGGGGCCATAAACATTTTATTATTGGGTACCATAGTGCAGATGACTCTAGCAGTCAAAGCAGCAAGGGGAAAATCAGGCTGTCGGAGCATAGTACTGACCACACTATCTCCTGTGGATGTGTACCGTTTGGTCATATGTCAGATACCTCTATAGTATCTGCCGCTCATGGCTCTCGTGAACTGATACGGGACTTATTTGAATAGGTAATGATAAGAACATACTTCGAGAAAGTGGCGAAAACTAGCCAGCTTCCTTAGTTGTGCATTGCCTGCGAGACGTAGTTTTAAATTATAATCGGGCTATTTCTAACTCCAATATAATATCGTAAGGTATTGGCTTATCACCTCTTTTAGGACAGTTGTCAATGTCTGAAAAAAATAGTTCTCTGCCTATGTCCATATCAACCCCTACATTTTCCCCGTTTCGTTTTTAGTCAATTTTTTTCAGCCCGTTGTCGCCGATGGTCCACCGATGTGAAGAGTGGATATTACATTTGCAAAGACAATGCCTCGGAGCACGTCAACGAAAACTCGTTGGGAGATGTGCAGATAAGCGGGCGGTAGACCTCATCTGACGTATCGCTCGATATAGTGACGCGCAAAAAATGTGCATCCCTCCTACTGCCAAGAATTTATCACTGACATTTCCGAACAAACCACACCTTCACTCGTTTCCCCATTTCACAGTCTGCCTGAGCTATGCATTCATTTTTATACATTTCATGAAAAAGTATTCCTGAAAGACATAGGTTAAACATATGTATTGCAGTTGATGATTATTGCTTTAGAGAGAGAGATAAAGAGAGAGAGAGAGAGAGAGAGAGAGAGAGAGAGAAAAGATGTTGGGGTGAAGAGGTTAAAGAAATGTGAGATGCATCGGACTTTTGACCGAAGGAGAAAAGTGCAATCGAATTCATAAAACAAAAAAAATGGCTTGATTCCGAAGCGAGACAAGGCAAAGAAAGTTGAATTTTAAGCTTATCTTTCTTTTAAAATCTGTACAAATGATCAAAACTACAATGATCAAGTTTGTTGAAGCCAACCATTGTTGGCACTTCCTGAGATGTCTCAATAAATATTTTAATGTTCATGATAAGATCTGGTGAGTAAATTGTCTGGGGGCCACTGCCTCTTGAGCCGCCATGGAGGATTGTCTCGATGGGATTGCGAAGATAAGGATAGGTCTTCAGGATTAGGATGGTGAGACAATTTGGAGTGGAACATTTGGAAAAGGGTTTTAGCAAGGTCAAGGACAGATAGGGTGCTTTTTATGTTAAGTTCAACTGAATGATAGCTTATTCCTGTAGAATGCTAATAGTTTTGTGATTAGCAATGCTTGCAACAGAAACTCTTAATATTATATTTTGACTTCAATGGATCGAAATTAAAACTTCAAATGATCGTTTTTCGAATGAGCTAATCTTATCAAAATGTGCATTTGAGAAAAGTAACTGGGTGCCAACAAATTACCACGAGTTTTACTTGTCTTCGACAAAATATACCAAAAGTCACAAACTGATCATCTGTTAGAGTAATGATATTGTTTTATACATTCTCATATCATAACACAACCAAAACTTGTATATTTTAGATTGTATTTTTTTTTTTTTTTTTTTTTTTTTTAATTTTAACGTCCGTTTATTATTAACTACGAATTTTAGGACGGGTTGTCTATAGGTTACCACCCTTTGCTAGCCAGGATAGGGGTGATGCCTTTTCTTTTTTCTAAAGAAAAGCCACCACCCCTAGTGGGAATCGAGCCCACGACCTTTGGCACGGAGTGTTAAGTGCTCACGCCTTAACCCTCACGGCCATCGGGTCTTATTTTAGATTGAATAAACGTGGAACATATGATATCTGTTCTTCGTTTTTGGGCACCCGAGTATCAAACTCAAACCAAAAAAGTAAACCGGTGAGCAAGTTCTATTGGTTAACGTGTTTGACTTTTCGTTTTAGACAGATCGTTTTTATACAAATTTCGCCAAAATCGGACCATTTTTTAAATTACGCCATCGACTCAACGTTTTAAATGGATTTTCGTACCAAGAGGATGCGTAGTAACACATTAATAAGAAAACATTTATCTTTGAGAAGGCGAAATTCAGTGAGATGTGTGAGCGAGTAACGAAGAAAGAACATTTTAAAAACTAAAGACAATTACATTTTTTTATGAACGGGAACAATAACGCAAATGGTTCCCATACTTGGATATTTGTTTATATGAAATCATTGTCGTGCAACTTGATCCTATTGTTTATATTATAGAAGAAGTACATTATGGAATCTAAGAGTTCGCGCAATGGTAACCTTGTAGTTTTTTGCCCTAAAACACAAACAACATTATGGAATCGTTCGTTTCAACGAACGATGGGGGATTGCGTTCGCCCACAGTACTCCATCCTAGGTCAATGACGACGGTCTCCACTAAAAGTTATGAGAAGCACCAAGGGCATATGTAAGGGGGGCTGGAGCCCCCCCCCCCCGAAATTTTGAATTAATTGGTAAAAATGTCCCATAAAAACCTCAAAAATAAATTAAATAAGATCTATTACTTCAGAAAAAATATATTTTTTTAGGGGTGTAATAATGTTTTAGTTGGATAACCATTCCAAGTTTAAGGTTGTGTGCACAACAAGTGCTGTGAATCTGAACGTTTGACCACCGAGTAGCTCATTTTTTTTTCAAACTAAACATTATCTCTAGATTTGTGATTCTTTCCCTCCATTAGGCCCAATTAGAACATTTTTAGAGCAGTGAAATACAAAAAAAAAAAAAAAATGGTAGTAATTTATAAACTCCTAATATAGAAGTATTAGGAGCGGTACCTCCATTTGTTATGTTAACTCGGCTTACAAGACAAAAGGACGAGAAGACTGTTGGCTTTCGTCCGACATACACATTACCAATTCCCATCTTTCAAAGAATAGTGGAATTTCCATGTTTTGTCATTCAGCATTTGCCGGAGGTTTGAGTAAAAATAAGAGTGGTGAGAATAGAAGAATGTGTAAAGGAAACGACCACACAGACAGCGAGACACCTCTACACCAATGTGCATACCAAGTCACCTGCTACTTGGGAGTCTCTAGGCACTTGGCTTATTACCTAGAAGGAATACTCTTCTTGCCAAGTATTTCTTGAAGCCTAGCTTGCAGGATTCGCTTATAGATACTACAGAAGAAAACAGATCGATCATAAGCTGGATGTAAACAAAATATTTGCTCCTTCGGGATACTCTACACGACAAAAAATCGATTTACAGATAAAGCGTCTGTGTTCAAGGAATTACACAGCCACACACAAAAAAAAAAAGTTCGGACCCAGAGACCAGCCCATGTTTACTATATGTTTATAGGGTCGCTGAATCCGAATCCGGGGTCAGAAAAACCTTGCACGTTTTGATTAAGCTCCACCCCCGAAAGCTCATAATTTAGGATATTTTACACTATAAATTGTTTTTCCAAGTTGTTAACCAAAGCAAACAGCCCTTTTAATATATGACTTTTCTAAAAACATCGCGATTTTGCTTATATTTTTGTATTTAATATGTTTTTTAATGCATACAATTTGTGAGTTTTTATACAATAATTGGCATTAGGCCTTCGGAGTTAATTCTATAACTGATCCAATCCTTAAAATCTCAAAATACAACCCTTAAAAAAGCTCCCCATATTTTATTTGAGCAATGTACCAATTGAAGTAAATTAAATAAACGGCCTAAAATAAATTAATTTATTTTATATAAATTTGCTTACATGTTAACTAAAGTGTCTTCTATGCATTGGAAAAAGGTAGGACCCTCCTAGCGGTGCTCGTTTTCGAGGCATTGAGCCTTAAAGATCCACTTTTTAACATGGGAGACGAAAGCAGGGCGTATCCATGTTAACTTGCAGGGGAACCCGGATTCGGATTCAGTGAACACATAAACATATAGTAAACATAGTCTGGTCTTTGGGTCAGGTCTTTTTTTTTTTTTTTTCTTTTTTTTTGAGTGTGGCTCAGCTATTAAAATAAACATTTTTTTAAAAATGTTTTATTCCAGAAGGGTGTAATAACTATGCTAATTAGCACCCAACAAATCTTATATTTTCTAAATATCTGTTAATAGGTCACCGATTCTGGAAGAGGGCCAGGTCTGGTTCTTCTAACATCTTGCATGCACCGTGCTTAGAGAATGGATTTTTTCAATCTGATTGATGAAAGCTTCGTCAATCTGACGCTATCAGCTTTCTTCAAGTAAGAAAGACCTTCATAATGGGCTTAGAAGAAAAGTAAATCTTTTCGCACGACGCCCCCCTAATAAGATGGGCTATTATAGGAGAGACTTGACGTGCCCGCGGAAGGACCCGACCGCATGTCCTTCCTAGATCCCGGGGACTTGGCACCTCTCGACGGGGTAAAACGTGACGCGGGTAACCCTGGGAAAAGGCGGGGGCGGGAACGGACCCTAATCCAGAGGAGTGTGACGCCTCCCTCTAATCTAGTTACAGTGTGCACCATTGTTATTGGAGATAGGACTCAGCTCCTATTCATCAGAGCGTATTGCCTAGATTAGATCAGGAGTCCGTATTGATTCGCTGTTATAGTTATACAGAGCTGTAGGAGATAGTGTGAGCCTCTAGTGGAATACCACCATCTCTCCACCGGCTCTCCACCGTGTCCGCTACACCCTCATCACTCAAAGACAAATGTCACTCCATTATTCAGTCGGCTATTATTACCTAATGATCTCCATGTCTAGTGTATCGGCTTACAGTCGAATGGGTTGGCTACTTCTCAATTTCCCTTTTGATGGGCATTGATTTAACGTTCCGGACGTCCTCTAGTTGTAAATGACGTTGATTCCAATGCTCGGGACAAATAAGTCCGAATTCAAAGGATAAATTTAATTTTATAGTTGTTACCCAATCGTATGATATTCTATTCAAGTTATTTTATGTAATAGTCGGATGTTTGGCTTAGTTGTACAGCGTCGTTTGGAGGACACAAGGTTGATCTTAAACATCTCCAACATTTAATGAGGACCTGCAAAGAGGAAAATCAGGTGGTCAAATCTTAGTATTGACCACACTATTTCACTAATGTGCTTTGTCCTTGAGAATCAGATGTCCTTACAGTATCTGCCCGTATCGTGGTCTGTTACGGGACTGATATTTTTTTCAGATGCCACAATAATGAAGGAGAACATTTACCCCATTGTCGGGCTGACTCCACTTCATATTGGTCATACCTCGTTTTCTCGCTGACAAAACATAACAGATCGATTTTTGAACAGCGCAACGAACCATGCGCCATTAAACATATACCGACAAACTACAAAAGATAGAAACTATTTAGACGTAACTGAAGATTTGTCCGTACATAAATTTGATGCTAACTAGCACAGAGAGCAAATGTTAAACTTCTTAAAAAATGAAAATGTGCACAAAAATTTTGTAAGGCACGTTTAAAGACTCAGCAATATCGAAAGTTAACCCTAAGCGCTGGACTATCTACAGATTGCCAACATCTTTGGTGGAGTAGGGATTTTTTTATGGTGAAAAAAGTAACCTGCAAGAAGTGCGACTCAAACCCATAACCCTGCGTTAGAATGCTAGCCACTATTTTGGGTAGACTTAAGCTGTAATATTTGTTTTCACTGCTGCAAAATTTGTATATTTTTTTTTACGATGCTGTAACCCGGTATTACATATAATGATTCAGATTGCCCGAGATGCTTTGTTTACATTCGTAATCAACAGATACCCCACCTCCTTTGTAGGTTTGGTTATGTAAGGAAGTATTGAGCAACTGCCCACGGAAGTGGAACAGTAGGAGACGAATTTAGAAGATTGTAGAATAAATGTAATTATACACCAAAGGATAAGTATTTATAAGCATTAACCTTTATTTGTATATGTCAAATTAAAATAGCATCAACCTTATTTAGATTAAGGCCCACTGGTAGACTTTCCGGGAAGGTCAGAAATATATCACTAATATTCCACGCCGTTATGTATACCTCAAAATTACTATTATCTCAAAAAATTCTCCTATGTACTATGAAAATAAATTAGAAGGATTAAAAAAGTTCAAAATGTCCATAGGTCTTTACCCTACATTACGTCCAATGTGTAATATTTTTATTAGCGCGGTTCCTCCTTACCTCCATAGGGAGGAACCCCGCTTATGAGATTCAGACCCCATAGATCACGAAAATATAGGTGGTTTAACTTTGTATATACACATATATATATATATATACATATATATATATATATATATATATATATATATGTTTGTTCGCTCTCTGGCTCCAAAATGGTCCGATTTTGATGAAATTTGGCACAAAAATCTGTTGTCTAATTTGAAAGTTCAAGTTCGTCCTGCAGAATGCGCCCACTGGAAGATGGTGTTTGGGGCGAAATTTGCGAAAAAAAAAATCGTAACGCCTACGTTTTTAAGTTCATATGCTTGCAGGTACTTGTTTTATAGGTTTCTTAACATAGGAAAACGAATGAAACCATTGTTAAGGCTATATCTGTAACCGTTTTTGAGAAAAGTGGAACAAATGTTTTTGTAAGTCATTATTTTTTTTAGGGTACCTAGGGTAAGTGACCCAATAGTTGAAAGGAAGGGTTATTTTACTTAAAATAATTCTTCGCTTAGTTTTTGAAGATAATAAATTTTGAATATATCAAATTATTCGTCAGCTCATTCTCTATGAAATTCACATAATCAAATTTTAGATACATTAAGTATTTCAAGTAAAATAAATCAATAAAGGCTGTCTTACTTTGGTCCTAATGTTGACACGTCTGCAGTAGGTCGGTGCCTAAGTTTGACTTTTCTGTTCCTAAGGATGACAGTGAGGGAAAATGAAAATAATACAACTTCATTCTTGAAACAAACAACCAAATTGGATTGAAAACAGCAGGAACAATGAAAAATGTAATGAATTCGAAAGAGATCCTTTTCGAAAAACAAACAACTAGGCACAACAATTATTTTTAACTGAAAATCATAACTAGGAAGAATAACAATATGCTCCGAATTTTTCCATGTAGAGTCAGTGGTTCTGGAAATTAATGTATTTTATGCAAATACTAGAGGATTGGTAAGTTTACAAGTAATTTGGCTAGTACATATTGGAAAATCCTGCCTTCAGCGAAGGAAACAGTTCTTATTCTATTGTGAGCAACAAGGGACAACTGCATTGGCGGAAATCCACCTCACCACTTGTCAAACATATTTCCCGTGCTATTTTTCCTTCAACTAGAACTATACAATAATCACCTACTCTAATAACGTCTACTTTGTTTATCACTTACTATTACAGCCATTCTCATCTTTCATCCCTTGGTCATTTCATTCTTTGACTTTTGGAGTAAACTTTGATCTTCATTCTTCTTATATTCGTTATTTGTGGTTTTATCTACCTGACTTGCCTCGATTGTTGACATTGATAATGGTTTACTTACACATGTTGATTCTACAAAGCTCATGTTAGTGACGTCCTTCCTTCTTCAGGGCGATTGGAGGAGTCACCATCTTCCTCAGCCATGGAGTTTCTCAATTTATTTTTCAGACGAAAAGTCCTTAAAACTTACTTCTTGTAAGAGAGTTTTCTTCTTTTTTGTTCAATCTAGGCTTGGCTCTTTCTTTCTTGGCGATTTCAGCTGTGTTTTTTTAGATGCAGGATTTGCCATATGGTTGACGGTGCATTCATGAACTTTTAGGTTCCAACCTTCTTTAAATGTTCGGAAACCTAATACATCCATAGTTTGGATAATGTGAGGAGCATTTGGAGGTACCGCCACTAATAACCATTGTACCAAAAATAGATTAAGAAGTTGTGTGACCATTTCAAATTGCAGAAAACTATTATAAACAGTTATCTGTCAACATTAGGAACTGAATGTCAAATTTAGGACAACATGTTGTCAACTTAAGGTTCCAGTCATAAGAAATTAATAAAATCAGGATACATGAATTTCTAATAAAAATCTCAACTAAATGTGCTAGTATGCATCACAGACAGCCGTTTTCCTAAAGTTGACATTAGTGTCAAGAAAAGGAGCCCTGGTTGTTTATTGGGTTCCCAATGTTGACACTACCATTATCTCAAGATTTTTTTATTTAACTTGAGTCAAACCTTTTACAGTCCGTAATTTAAGTATCACAGAGTTCACAGAAATCACAAAAAAACAATTTAATGCAAGCATTACAAAAATAAATTCTTAAGAAATATTGTTAATCTCTTATCAAATTCACTAAGTGAAGAGAGCAGCAGGAGTTGACTCGAGGATTTTTCACACTAAAATGGCTGCAGATTTTATTAACAGAGTTACATAGTTGATCGGGTTAGTCAACATTATTCTTCAACGACTGCTCTTTCTATTGGATGCAAAATTATTGAATTCTCTTGAACCTAATTGTTATTTTTCAAATTTAAATTTTGTGTCAACTAAAGGAGCAGTGTCAATGATCGGGTCATTTACCCTACTTAGAATCGCGGGATTCATGACTGATTATGTGCCATAAATATTCTCAAATAACCTTCACTTTAAACCTGACACTTCTCTGAAATGAAGTTTGTTTCATCATTGCTTTATTATTGATGTTATGGAATATGACAATTGGCGTACTAATAACGAACAAATATTATATCGGTGAATATTTTCATTGGGAACCGGATGTTATTGTATTTAGATATTTTTTTCTGATTCTTTAATCGAAATTCTTGGTAAAATTCTGCACGTTTTAAGTGATTTTAAACCATTTAAAGAGGTTTTTAGTTTACATATTTTGATATTCTTTTTATTTTGTAATTGGAAAAAATAAAGGGGAAACCGAGAAAGAATGCTTTACCCTTTGAATCTAGATCACTTTTTCTTTTCTAATTGTAATAAGTAAAGGTGGATGGCAGCCATGCTTTCCCAGCGCTAATAGTCTTGGACCAGATGCGTTTAAAACAAATATATAACAAATTATTCTTTAACAATTGTATTATTCCTTTAATCTGCTCTCTAAAACAAGTGCATAAGCGAATGAATCATACTGAAATCATTTTCCAAACTTGAGATATAAAATAATGAATTTTCAACCTATTTTATTTGATTTCTTAGCTCCTAAGGCGCATAGGACAAAACGCTCGGACATGTGTCGACTATTTTTGGATGCAAAATCGCCAGGGAAAAAAAATGGGCCTGATCGGTGACCCCGCCACTGTATGAGATCAGACAGTCGTCATTTCTCGTTAGACCGTTTAAAAATGCATTTTGTTGCAAACAATTATCCAAAATAATCTTCATGTATAGAAAATTCTTTTCCCCCCTTTTAAAATGAGTTCCTAATTTTTATGTATTTTCTTTTTTCAATATGTTATAAAGTTTTAGTCGATGTTTTCTATATATATTTTCAATTTTTGTTGTATAATAACAGAGTCCTTATTAGTTATCTATGATTTCCTTTTGAATATTTTATAGTGTTTTTGGTAATTTTTACTACATATTTTCAATTTGTTATTAGATACTTCATTATAAATGTACATATTTTGAATTTTATGATATACGATGTTCCCTTATGATATATAATGTTTAACATCGGTTTCACTCGGTTGGAATCAAAGGTCATCAGGTTCATATGGGAGCTTCGACAGGAAGCTTACTTAAGAGTAGACTGTTTGATGACATGCGGTGACGTTAGCTGCTCCTGATGGGAGGGATGCGGTGAGCCGTGTATGTTTGGTCGATTAGGGTAAGTCTGAGCTAATATTAGGAGAATAGGTTGGCTTCAGAGGGAATGTTGGTATACCTGCTTAATTACTTTGACCACGCGGCAGGACACAGGAGTGGATATGCTAGTTGGCTGTTCTGCTCCTGACATTCTGTATATGATATCAGTCTAAGACACTCCCATAGTCTAATATGAACTGACCAATGACTGACTCCCTTTGTCATCTCACGAGGCTTGATTAAGGTCCTGGCTACCTTTGCCCAATCAGGACTGGCGGAGTTTTGCCATATGATTTCCCTTTGTGTCCCCTTCACGGGACCTCAAAGACTAGAACGCACCCTTCCTTCAGCGACCCTCGGCCCTTTTCTTCAAAGAAAAGGAAGTTAATTTCGTTCGCCGTGTCCCTTCCTGTAAGAAGATTGTGGGATGGTCTTTTTCCTTAACACAAACTGTGGGACAAGAAGTTATCTAAAATAAGAAATGCTTTTTTGACGCCGCAAAAAACTATAGGAAGCTTGTAGGAGTTGCTCGTTGGTGGAAAATGATGTTCTTCGTGGTGAAAAGAAAAATCTCTGAAATTTCCAAAGGTGTTTTATTTTACGCATTTCGTTATCAAGACTTAGCCTCATTTTCAACAAACATAAAACGGAGTCAAAGAGCAAGGCTCTTCTAAATAAGTGTCTATGCTGGGGCATTAAATTGTTTTCACTAGTTTGTAGATACTTTATCTAGGGGATGAAATCATCAAAATATCCAATATTTTATTTTTAGAGCTCAAGAAACGACAGAGATTTGCTCTTTTTTATTAAAAAAAACAAACAAAAAAAATATGTGTCCACATTTGTCAGTATTTTGGAGAACTAAATACACCGTAATATTGAAGAGAACAAAAAATAAAATTTAGCAGATTTTTGTAGAGAAGTGAGGACTATAAATTATTTACAGCAGTGCTTTTTACACCATAGTTACTGTATTTACAAGGTAGTTGGACGTTACTTGAAGTATTTCTTTTAAAAATTCATTTCAAATATCATTTGATATAAACATTTATTTAAGAGAAATATTTCTCATTTGAAATAGTTTATTTTGTATCAGATATTTTGTTTATATATATACATTGTTATATAATTTGTAAATATGAGATTAAAATAATTGACTAAGAGATGAAATAAAAGAAAGTTATATTGGTACTTTTCCTGTTAGAATAGAGGCCACCTTCTCCCTGTCCTTAACACTCTTCCAGGACAACAATAGCCACAGACATTTTGCAATAATTATATAAAACCAACGCTTATGCAAGATGTTATATTCTGGAGAATCCAGGTTTATATTTACCATAGATAATAAAAGTCTGCTGGCGAGTAGTCTTAAACAGAAAAATATATATTCTCTGTATGAAGGACAATATGTACCATTCAGTCATTTTAGCACTTTCCTCCGAAGGAAAGTAGCTATTGAGGTTGGACTCATGACGGAATTTTGGAAAAATTTCTTCAAATTTTTATCGATCCTACCTAGTAGACACCGAAAATGACCCCCGTTAAAATTTATATATATATATATATATATATATATATATATATATATATATATATATATATATATGTGTGTCTGTTAACACGATAGCGGCCAGAGTTTTTGTTTTTTCGTCACGAAACTTGGTATATAGCATTCAATTAGCAAAGGATTGAACGAGTTCGTTAACCACCAAAGTCGGTCCACCGGAAAGGGGGGTTTACCCCGAACCCAAAACACTAATTTGACTATGTCAGCCGTAATATTTGTTATATTTCAACGAAACTTGGTATTCATAGTTGTAATATAGAGAGAAAAGTGAGATATAAAAATGAACTAAATCGGTTCATTAGAAGGGGGGGTTTACTCCGGACCCACAATACCAATTCGCCACTACCAGCCGTGATTTTTGGTATATTTCAACGGAACTCGGTATTCGTAGTGGTAATCCACAGGTAAATAACTGTTGTAAAAATAAACTAAATCGGTTCATTAGGAGGGGGGGTTTACTCCGGACCCACAATACCAATTCGCCTCTACCAGCAGTGATTTTTGGTATATTTCGACGAAACTCGGCATTCGTAGTGGTAATCTACAGGTAAATATGTGTTGTAAAAATAAACTAAATCGGTTCATTAGAAGGGGGGGTTTACTCCTGACCCAAATTCTTAATATACTCATAACGGTCGTAATTTCTGCTGTATTGTAACGAAACGCGGTATACGTCGTGGGTAACTCATGAGAAAGAAGTGTTGTAGAAATGAGCTGAATCGGTCAATCGGAAAGCGGGGGTTTAATTTGTAATATATTTCAATAGAAAAGCCCGTCAGACGTAGGTTCACAAAGCCGCCGCAAGGAGCGCTTTCTACCACTAGAGTGACTGTATCCTGTTCCTGCGTTAGATCAAAATACGATAATATGAGGTTTTTTGTATTTATTACGAAGTGTAATAGGTACCATGTGTAAACATAACTCTGGAAGCAAATTATTAATTGATCAGTTACTCATTACAAATTTAAAAGAGAACTATTCATGTTTTTATTTTATTTATGTAGGATATTTTAAGCAAATTGTTCTGGAAAGCAATCTACACTACCCAAATTCTGAGGAAAGTGCTTAGTTATGCAGCTCCTGCGTGACGGACTTTTATGACATTGAAATGTCTTCTTCTTAATTTGGAGCGAATGGATTCTTAAACATTATAGAGTATTAATTCTGTAAAAGAGTATGTAAATAAGTAGTTGCAAATGACATTCTCAAATTTTATGTGAGAATATCAAAAATGAAAACAAACTTTTTTATATTTTAAATCTGTATACTTACTATCCGTAAAATTTACAAGAAATAATCAAGTATTGTCTAAACCTACCCGCTACGTAGTAAAACATTGAACCGGATGATTAAAATATAATTTAAATACATTTTATTCCTCTGTTAGACCTCAAAATCGCTGTCCTAAATAATTACGTCTTTTTAGCTATAACGTTGTTTAAAGAAGTAAGCAATATTTCTAGATAGTATTAAGTGACCAACTATAAAATTTACTGAGCAAACCGTCCATGATTTCGAAGTGCAAACGATGAAAAATTGTGTGTTCTGAGTCTTCCTTCACATGTGGAACTTTTAGACAAATCTGGGCATAGACTACTGCGTAATTTTTATTTTTGTCCATTCTCTGCAATCCGACCAATCAAATATATGTTTGTTTCTAATCACACTCTTAGACTATTAAAAAATAATAAAACAAGTTAGTTTAAGATTTCAACTAATGTTGATAGAAAAGGTTCCACTGAACTACATCACAGGATAAAATCAGTAACTTAATATTTTACTATCTCTCATCACATATACTTTGAAAGTTAAATACATGAACGGTGCAGAAAATTTTATTTTATTTATTTAATTATACTGCCTCTACCCGTATGAGTCATTGGCAGTTCTATGTTTCTATATTTCTTGATAGAGGCCTATATCTTTGGCAAATTTGAATACCTTTTTTATAGCCCTTTCGTCGTCCTGTAAGATTTCAGCAAGGTTGCCTTCAATGTTGTTCACTTTTCTCGCCAGTGTGTATCCGGTACATTCTGTTAAGAAGTGTTCAACAGATGCAGAAAATATAACAGTCCGTCCTGAAGGGAAATATATAACTGACAAAGTTATACAATAGTTGTATTTCCTAAACAATAACCCCAGAACCCGGTGCAAAAGGGAATAGACAGCTCGATATAAAGATAAGAACTTTCTAGATAGATAATGTGCTGACAATTGATATTGAATAAATATTACGAAAATATAAAGTACATTATCATATGACAGTTTTTATTATTATTGTAAGTCCATAATTCGTCTTTCTACGACAAAAATCATGGACATATCCTCACGAAAAAACACAATGAGTTGAAAAACTAAGGTCTATCCTATTTCCATTTCCTTTCCTTTTTATTTTGTCATCACAAATAACTGTTATTCAATTTTTGTTTTCCTCTTCCTGCAGGAAAAATTAACTGATCGCTTCAAACAGAAAAGGGAACAGCTAAAAATAAAAGATCTAAACAATATACGCAGAGTTATAAGTTATGACACTCCATTCTAAACAAAAATATAACTAAAACAAAGAATTTTTTTAGCTTTTCAACGAAACGTCACAACTCAAGTGAAATCTCGTTATTGTTCTTTGTCCCTGTCCATTTTTTTTTTGTTTTAATATTTGATCTCTCAGTTTCACATCCTTCACGCTTATATGACTCGTCTGTAAATGTTGTCAGCTCCAGGCTTTGGAAACTTACACACACCCATAGGCTCTTGTAAACATCAGCACGTGTAAAGTGGTTATACTTCTCAATATCATTCCCAAAAATTGTGCATAATTATTATGTTTATTTGTTACAAGTGTTATTTTCTTATAAGCACGTAGCTATAACTCTTAAAAATTAGTAAAGATTTAAATTCCTTATCAACAATAAAAAATCCACATAGACTTGGAAAAAAATGCCATTACTTAGGATGCTAATGGACGTAGGCCATTTTATAATTAAATAAAAACCGTATTTCGTTGGTTATTATTGTTACATTTATGTAAACTTACTAAAGTCAACAATATAAGTTAATATTATTTAAAAAAAATCCTTATATTATTGCATTTTTTTTTATTTATACAAAATGTATATATGTTTTTTTGAATATTTGATGGTTTTAAATTTTATCATTAAATAATTCTTATTGAATGTTTTTGTAAATAAATTTTAAAAATTATAGTGAGGTGGAAAATTAATTTTGTCTTAGGCCCTGTGAGACCAACACATGCGGACTCTGGGACATTGGTCTCTGAAACCTATCTTACCAGATCACTCTTGTCGATTTTTGGGTCTTTTTTACTTTACCCACGCCAGTTACTTTTTAGAATAACGTCATAATATTTTGTTACAATATTGTAACAGGTGTTGCTAGGCTACATAAAGTTTATACATGAAAGAGGTTACAGATTATAAGACACGTTGAAGTTGTGTTTGTTGTGCTGTGTTGAAGTTGTCAAATAATGAATTTGATTAAACTGAGTCGTGTGTTGAAATCGGAAGAAGTAGCGTATAGAGCATTTATTTCTTTTTGTTTACATTTGTTGAATAAATAATTTATTTAAACTAATTATTAGTTTAAACATCTGTTCTTAATAACTATTAACTTAATGATACGATAAATAACTCTTTTAATAATAAAAGTAACAGGCGTGGGTAAAGTAAAAAAAAAACAATTTTTTTTTTGTCAATATTTCCCAATGTGCAAGCTTGAGGCTTCATAAGGAGTTCCGTCTTTTAGAGTCTGTCAGTATGCGTTTTGTCAGTCAGGGTCTGTGCTGTCTTTGCTTTATTACGTATGTGTTAATACTGAGTGCCCAACTCTAATTCTGGTTATGACAACTTGGATTCTTCTACTTAAATCATAGTTGGAAGTCATGAATTCATTTCCTCTACTTCTGCATGTAAAGGAAGTCTCTATATATACTTATTTATTTAATATACAGGGGAAGGTGTTGTACCTCTGACCACAGAGGCTGTGGCGGCATGTAGCAACATTTTATAAATTTTAGTGTAATTAGTGTTTAGCTCCTTCACTAGAGGGCTTGTGTAACCTACTTTGGATTATTCAAGTCAAAGAAGATTCTTGCAAAAAATACTTATCCATTTCTATCATAAAAATGTAAGTTATTTATTGATGACCTGTTGCCTCGTAATATTTTTTGTATTATATCTTTTTAGATGGAAATCATTTGTCAAAGTAGCTATTACAATAAGAAATATGGTGTAGCTTCTGAAATTGATTTATAAAATCAAAAATTTTTAGCATGCTTTTTAATTTGCACTACCAGGGTGTTGTACTTTTGACCACAACTAGTTGTTGTTCCTTTGACCAGGTCAAAGGTACAACACACCTGAGTAATTTTTTTAAAATTCAACTTTTATGTTCTTCTGCTACAATTTTTTTAAAAATAATTAATATTGGTCGCTTCAATTGTTCAAAGAATTTAAAAAATAATGAATGAAATAAGTTCAAACTGACTTTATCAATCCTGATTGTAGCAGTTCAAACCTATCGCCTCTTATCGTTCCACTTGAAGTTGTCAGACCTCACCGAAAGGTGCAGGCAAGGAAAATGTGAAATAGCGGCTGGCCTAAAGGGAAACCTCGTAAATTTCCAATGTTTAAGATCCAATATTTGAAAAAAACAAACTTTAAGTGACAATTTTACGAGAGAAGATGAAAATTTGTATGATATTGATGTTGAAGATATTGTGGCTAAACTTCCATAACCTACTATTGCTTGTGGATCTTGACAGTTGATTGGACTGGATTTTTCAGCATATTAAGGATAACATAATATCAATAATAGCTTTTTGATTATGCTTACATCCTTGTCTTGTATTTATTAAACTTAAAATTAATTACAATATTACTGAATACAATTTTTTTCTTCACTGCTGTGTTGTTTTTACGTGTTCAGAGGTACAACACCCCATGGTCAAAGGTACAAGTACATGTTGTACCTTTGACCACTGTACGATTATTTTTTTAAAAAAATAATAAAAAATATTAAATGTAAAGCTAGAACCTTGAAAAAAAAAAATATGATAAGCAATAGAATACTAATCACAATGAAATAAAAAAAAATGAATTTAGCCTTAATATTCGAGCTAAAAAAAATTCAATTTTGCAAAGTAGTCAAAGGTACAACAACACCTTCCCCTATATATATATATATATATATATATATATATATATATATATATATATATATATGGGGGGCGAGGTTAGCTCAGTGGTAGAGCACTGGACTTAGTTGCTGGAGGGCCTGAGTTTTCCCGAGCAAGCTAGTGTCTAGGTAGGACAACCCAGACTTTAATTAATTTATTAATGGGTACCTTGATGCTAATGACTCTAGCAGACGAAGCAGCAAAGAGGAAAATCAGACGGCCGGAGCATGGTACTGACCACACTATCTCCCTAGTGTGCCGTATGGCCATGAATCACATACATCTACAGTATCTGCCCGTCAGGGCTCTCTTGGTCTGTTAAGGGACTGATATATATATATATATATATATATATATATATATGTTAAGGGTAGTAACAGACCACCAAATGTAAACAAGCTAGGATAGTATAAAAGGAAGGATTAGATAAGCAATAAAGCAGTTGTTATTCTGATCTCAGTGAGTGTACTTCGTGTTATCCTATTATCCTCTTTTTAAAAACAGCCTTTTCTATCGCAAAGGCTTAACTGGTGCCGAAACCCGGGAGTGCTAGTGGTGCGTAGAGAAAAAGGTAACTCCGCGCGGCACTTTCTGACTACATGATACGGAACCGGTCGCAATCGCGAAGTACACTTCAGGACGAACTAAATAGCAGACGCATGGCAGAAGCAAATGAAGTTGCGATGGTGGACCCGAACACCGCCTTAACATGGATTAAAATAAAAACGTCAAATGCTCACGATATGCGAACTGCAATATCGGAAATTGAACGTTTCAACGGGGAAGTGGGTGAACTAATACACTTCCTAAAAGCAGGCGACCGCGTAAACGAATCCATTACAATGAAAATGAGCGCAGGGTGGTTGGACGAAGCGGAAGTGCCGTCTCTGAGAGCAGCGCTTGTCAATCGTATAAGCCGGAAGGTACTAAACCTTATCCAAAGTGACGAGGGCACCTTGTGGGATACGGTCAAATCTCGGCTGAAGAAGGTTTATGGAGGGGGCAGGTGGGCCCCGGAAGAAGATGTACTGCGAATGTTCCGAGAAACAAGGAAACCTCATCAGTCGGTCGGAAGCTTCGCAGAAAAACTCTTAACCTGGTACGGGAAGATTGCCGATAAGCTGTGCGAACAACAAGGAGCCGCAACGGCTGAAAAGTTAATGGACTTTCTTGGAGGAGTTTTGAAGGTCCAATTAAAAAGGGAAGCTGGAACCTCGGCAACGTCGGACAAGCCGTTCACCGATTGCGCAAAAGAACTAGTGGAAGAAGGAAAAAAGTTAGCGGAAGAAGACGCTAGCGGAGTAGAAGAAGGCTGGGTCGAATTTCGACCCCGACGAGAGAGACGGCAGAGACCGCAACGCAGGGAATGGCGAGGGGAAGAGGACCGGAAGAATCGTAGAAGCGGACGATCGGGAGGCGGACCGGAAGGACGAACCAGACGTGGACCAGAAAAGCGATGTTTTGAATGTGGAAGCTCAAAACACTTAGCGGCCCGTTGTGAGAAAACCCGCTGCTTTGAATGCGGGATGGGAGGGCACATCGCCAGACGATGCCCCTACCTCAAGAAGAGTACTGTCGATAAGGGAGAACCGATGGAGATTAACGCACAGCGAGTCAGGAGGACTTTCTCCGACACCGTGAAAGGTACCACCAGTTCGGACGAGTCGGGAAACGAAAGTGGCGACACAGTGCGAACGAGAAGGTCGTGGCGTTCCGAAACGCGAAAAGTCTCAAGATGCAGCAGCGAGAAGCTACAATGAGAACGGTATCCAGGGAGCGGCAACCTTGAATGTGTACATGCGGTAGATAATAAGCGAAAACGAAAAGGGTGGTTGCCGATTATTGTGGAGAGAGACCGCAGATGGCTTGTAGACACTGGTAGTTCGTGCACTATTGTGAGCAAAGAAGCCTGGAGTCCGCGGGATGGCGAAATTGAAAGGTGTGGGTGTACAGTGTCTACACTAGGAGGAAAGTGCAATGTGGAAGGTGAAGTAAAGTGGACCTTGGAGACGTGGGGAAGACCGTCAAAACATATAACTGCGCATGTGATTAAGACCTTACCACCAGAGTATGATGGAATCATAGGCTGTGACCTGCTGGCACGCACCGGCGGACGGATCGAACTCGTGGACAACAAGTGGAAGGTAGTCATAGGCACAAGGAGCTACAAAGCGGATGGCAGGAACCCGCAACCAACAAGCCAGTTAGGGGTAATCGCAGCAACTGATCAGCGGTTTGGAGCCCTGCGGCGCGAGTACCAAAACGTCTTCTGGCGGGAAGGGGAACCCCTCGGAGTCACGGGAAGAACAATCCACGAAATCAACCTGAAGGAGGACAGAGTGGTCTACGTGAAGGAAAGAAGGTATCCTCACCTGCTCAAGGATTCAATACGTGAAGAGTTAGAGAAACTCAAGGCTCAGGGCATCATAGTGGAGAGCAAATCACCGTTTAATAGTCCGTTATGGGCCGTACCGAAAGCAGGAGAGCCCGGAAAGCATCGGTTGGTGGTGGACTACCGCAAACTCAACTCTCTCACGATCGATGAAAAGTACCCACTACCCAGACTAGAGGATATCCTTGACAGGCTCCAAGGAGCAAGGATCTTCTCAACTCTTGATTTGAAGGCGGGATACCATCAAATTCGGTTACACCCTCGTGACGCTGAGAAAACGGCTTTCTCTTTTGAAAGAGGCCATTATCACTTTACGCGTATGCCTTTCGGCTTAAAGAACGCGCCCTCTTCGTTTCAACGGCTAATGGATGAGTTCCTGCGAGGGTTGGGAGAAGATTTCGTCCAAATCTACATGGACGACCTCCTCGTGTTTAGCAAGACGATGAAAGACCACGAACACCACTTGCGAAGGGTATTTGAACAATTAAGAAAGTTTGGCCTCAAATTATCAGCGACCAAAACAAAGCTTGGAGAGAGCGAAATCAAGTTTCTGGGCCATATCATTTCCAAGGATGGCGTACAGCCTGACCCGGCAAAGATAGCTGCGATTCAAAACATGTCGGTCCCAAAGGATGTTCGGGCGGTGCGCCGGACGCTAGGGGTTCTAAACTATTATAGGCGGTTTATACCCGCGATGGCACATAAAGTAGCTCGCCTAACTCTGCTGCTTAAGAAAGGTCAGACCTTCAGGATGACGGAGGACATACAGCGAGACATCAAGGAATGCATTATTGATCTGCAGAAGGCCCCTCTCTTGGCGTTCCCAAACTTCACGAGACCGTTCACAATAACTACAGACGCCAGCGAGTATGCAATCGGGGCGGTGCTGACTCAGTCTGGACCACAGGGAGACCAACCGGTTGCTTTCGGAAGCCGACGTCTTACAGACACGGAATCAAGATACAGTGCCTTGGAACGGGAGTTGCTCGCAGTAGTTTGGGCCATCGATCATTTTCGCCCCTATGTGTACGGACGCAAGTTCATAGTCAAGTCAGACCACAAACCACTGCAATGGGTAGCGTCATTGAAGGAATCCTCAGCCTGGGTCGCAAGATGGAAGCACCAACTTGCCCAATATTCGTTCCAAGTTATTCACACACCAGGCACCGAGAACGTCGTAGCTGATTGGCTATCCAGGGAACTGCCAGTTAACGCCTTGTCATCGGAGGAAGAACAGCCAGGAACGGATCTACGCCGCTTCTTTCAAGAATGGACACCTGAAGAGGACAATCAAGAAGATCACCCCAGTGAAGCGACGGAGTCAGCGACCGACAGACCACCGGAGATGCCGATCATTGATGACATCGTGGTGCGACATAAGCGTCATATCGTCTGGAAGACAGTGACATCAGGAACCCCTCAGATCATGTTTGGGAGGCAACGTCGTGACGTAAAGGAATGTACTATAAGAACAGAGGCAGCCGTCACCGCAGATACTATCGTGAGGTTGCTCAACGACGCGTCGTCCTCCGGACAACGGACGTACATTTACGTCGGAAATGAAGTCCTATGGAACCGAATTGCGGCGCTCTGGAGAGATGAACGGATAGGACTGGATAGAGAATTCGTACGATGTACACGACTCGGGGAGAAAGTACCGGATGTGGAAAGACAAAAGGAACTTACACTTGCTTACCATCAAGGCAAGACCAACCACAGGGGAGAAAAGGAAACCCTCACGGCACTGCGGAGAGCGTATGTATGGGATGGCATGCGACACACAGTACAAACTGTACTCAACCAATGCCAAGTGTGTCAGCAAGCTAAGTATCAACGGCGACCTACACATACTGTACCAGAACAAACACCAACGACGGAGCATCCCCTGATGACGGTGCAGATGGATACTTTTACATGGCACGGACAGAAGTGGGTTACGATTGTCGACTCGTTCAGTAAGGTAGCCATGGCAGTCGCAGTGGATCACAAGTCAGCGAACCAGGTACGCCAGGCCCTTGTCCAGTGGGCTCAGGTGTACGGGACTCCTAAAGAGATCGTTGCAGATGGCGGCCGAGAATTCAATAACAGCACAGTGCGCGACCTCCTGGCCAGCTGGGATACAACATTGCATATCAATACCCCTGGTCGACCGCAAGGTAGAGGGATCATCGAGCGGCTACATGGGACCCTAGGAGAGCACCTGCGGTTGTTAGCAGCAAGCGGGCCAGTCTCGCCGCAAGAGAATATGGAACGCGCGGTAATAGCATACAACCACTCTGTTCATGCCGTCACGGGATTCGCACCGCTGGAAGTTCTGTTCGGACTTCGAACCCTCCGGCGAGCAGCACCACCCGAAGCACCCGAGAACCATGCCATAGCTGAGCTTCACAAGGAACATCGGCGGATACGTGAGGACACATATAGGAAATTAAGAACAGAGAAGCAAAAGAGATTGAATAGAGCCCAAAATCAGCTCCGGGACCTCGCGAAGTTGCCATCAATCGGAGACGTGGTCTACAGACGGATCCCATCAAACAGGGGAAAACAATTACTCCTATACGACGGTCCATACCGTGTCGTCGTTCTGAGGGAACATAATATAGTAACATTAGAGTCTATCGACGAACCCAGGAAACGGAGAACGTGTCATGTGGAACAATTGAAACAACTTCATCATACGGACAATGCCAATGGTTGACTCAAGGTTTTTAGTTTTCTTTTTAAGATACATGCTTTTATATTTCTGTCATATTTTCATTACTAGTCGGAGTTCTATTTTTCTTTTCTTCTTTCTTCTTATCTATTATAGTAGTAGACATTAATAACATGCAGGTAGTGCATTTTTCTTTTTTTTCTGTAGTTTGTCGTGTCTTTGGTTAAGCGTTATTTTATTTTATGTTATCACTTAGTTTATTCTCATCATATTTGTTTTTGTGTTATTTAAGTTAGTTCCCGGCTAGCGGGAACTAGGGGGGGGCTGTTAAGGGTAGTAACAGACCACCAAATGTAAACAAGCTAGGATAGTATAAAAGGAAGGATTAGATAAGCAATAAAGCAGTTGTTATTCTGATCTCAGTGAGTGTACTTCGTGTTATCCTATTATCCTCTTTTTAAAAACAGCCTTTTCTATCGCAAAGGCTTAACTTATATATATATATATATATATATATATATATATATATATATATATATATATATATATATATATATATATATTCATTCGTCACAAGAGTGTGACGTTGACCGAGTTTCTTTCTCCTCCCTGTGGCCTCTCTCTCACAAACTCACTCTAACCCCTCTCCATTCTATTTCATAGCTATTAGTAAAATCTGTTTCATTATTGCAATTTTTCACCGTCGCGACGGTGAAAAAGGGCAAAACTTACACGCTGCGTCGTTCAAGAGGAAAATAATGTCATTCTAAGTGGAAATTCTTGTCTTGTTTGTACTGTGGAATTATTAACGAAAATATTATAGTTTTTTGGAGAAAATGATACATAATCGATCACCGAAATTTGCCGCTTCATGGAGTAATGAATTATGGCGTATCACCTAGCTGTTTCGAGTCGTGTACTTGCAAGTTCCTATGGAGGTGGGAGCTTGCCGAAGGAAAGGGCTGGCAGTGGGGGAGAGAGCTAAGATTGAATAAGCCTTTGAGCTGTCAACTAAGTTCTGATAAGACCACGGCCGGTGTCCCCCCCCCGGCTCTCTCTCTCTCTCGACTCCCAGGGGCATAACTTACAAACCGAACAGTCTAAACGATGAATGTCCAAGCAGGACCTTTATAATGCTCCGGTCTCCCTGCATAAAATGTGGTCCATGTTGTACAGGTGGAGGGAAAGATATGAAATAATAAATCTCCGTTGGAAAAACAGTACAACGGCCGCCATTTTTCATCACCTTGCAAATATCACAATACTCTTTTACTGCGTTCCAACTTGATGAGTAATGTGTGGGCGGATTGTCGCTTTGTCATTCCCCTTTTTATTTATTTCCCCCGCATGCGTAATTCTGGCATTCTTCCAGGGTATAATAATAAAGACAATTTTGAGTTATTTGACATAGATCATTCTTTGAATGTTTTACGCCCATTGGATGTCACATTATACCATTCAAAAATAAAATATACACACCGAATGGCCCATGGAGTAACAATTATTTTTCTATGATAAGATGTTCTAAAATAAATCATAACCCATTTTTCATACCCTTAGTTAAATTTCCACAATTATTTATTGTCTTGCGTAAATCTTCTGAAGACAAGATAATAATAAAAAAATTTATTTCATTAACATCTTCAAATTTCTATTTTTTCCAACTTCTTTTAGAACGATTGCTATAGATATTATTACCTAGAACAAATATAACAGAACAGTATTACATTTTAAATTGATTTAGTTTTCCTGACAAGTTTCCGGAAAACTACTTCCCAATAAAAATTACTTCTACCTACCTGGTTTGGTAGGTGTAACCCGCCAGCAGCCACAATTAATATAAAGGTTCCTGGAGATCAACGAAGTTAAGCAACGTTGGGCGATCAGCAATGCAACGTACACAAACCACATTTTCGGGAACTTGCTTAGTAAGTCAGCTCCTGCGTGACAGTCTTATTTATTGGTATTCTGCTTTCTTTATTAATGATTTTGAAAACTATATATATATATATATATATAAACAATTAAACAAAGAATGAAATATATTGATCGTGATAAATAAAGGGTGCTGTCCAAATTTATGGTAATCACTATTAGTGCTATTATAAGATTTGTATGTAGTTAAGTTGATCGTCAGAATAGTAGTTCATAGTCTAATCAAATGTATCGTAATCTTTGGTATAGGTATCGGGAAAAAATAAATAATTAAATTTATGTGATTTAGTACGGATTAACATATTTGGTTTTTGCATCTATGCTACAGAAATTTTGTCCTAAACAAAAATTTCACTCTGTTCAACCTAACATTACATTATACATGAGTTCACTAATGTCTTAAGGCGAAGATGGCCTAGTTGTTTTCTGCCCTTGAATCCAAAATGCATCTTTCATTGTCAATCTTTACTAATTTCTGCTGGACTTATGTACGGCAAATTCTTGAATCTTAGATCACTCTATTAAAGGGAAAGTATTCCACTATCACAAGGTCAAAACTGCCGAATATTTGACTGTCCAAAAAAAAATTATTAATAAATGCTTTTCCACTCTGAAATTTTGGTGATTTTCACATTCGATACTTTGCATTTGTAGCGACGATATATGGTTGCTATACATACATTCCTAACCATTCTTCCGAAAACTCATTCGATTATTTAAAAAACATTATAATTTTCAGGGTCGACAAAAATCTTCATTTTTTGCCTACTCGGATTAGCAATGCTCTCCTTTTGAAGTTCAGTGGAAACGACATGATGGAGTTATTAGTAATTTTTCAACCAATTCTTCATTTTTAGCATAAAATTCTAATGACTTCATGATAATGAAACAATTTATTCACTCTAAGATAACTTAATGACTCTGAGCGAATTTGAAATAACACTGAAACTCAATTATTGTTCCGTAGCCCGGTCTCCTTTTGATGATGCCGCCGGCACACGTCGCATACACCCCCGGCGTCCAATCTCGGCCGAGAGGTTGGGGGGAAGGGGGGGGGGTTGTTGAAATAGAATTTTGAATTAACTTAAGTAATAAGCTGATAAATTGTGCGGACCCGAAGTGGACAATCTTCCCTTTGTCCGGGAAGGGACTTAAGCCAATCAAGTGCTAAGGGAATCAGGGAAACATGCAAACGTCCTGGGGCGAATCCAATTCCCCGTTTCAATCCTCGTGTGTCTTTGTGATGGGGGGGGGGGGTCAGCTCCACAAATAGTCGGTTTGTGAATGAACAAAAAAAAAATGGTATTTTTCTCATTTTGTTTTCTCTGTGTAGCTATATTGTGAAAAGAAGTTTTTCATTGTGTTTTCTTTTGCTTTTTTCTCTATCGAAAAAACAGAACTAAATTTTTCTGAATCCGGGTCTTCTTGGTTTAATTACCACCTATTTAATTTGATCTATAAAATAAAGAGATATTCTTTAAAAAAATGGAAGATAATGTATAAATATTATTTATTAATTTGTTTTTTTCATGTCACTATTGATTTCCTTATTGGTTATTACATCCAGTACATGAATACATCTGGTAATGTGATAGAATGTGTAAGTTTCAAGAACGCTCAGATGACGTTGAAAGGGGCCTACCCAAACTATCTTTTGCTATATTTAATGATAGAAAACAAAAATTATTCTAATTTCCAAAATTTAGGAATGTCTTCCAATATTATCTGAAAAAAGATCTTTGTTTTTATTCTTATGTCTGCAAAAATTCGAAAAGTTAGGAATGAATCAATATTCTACTTATGACATCCTCTACATTTTTTCAGGCCGGAGCCCATACTTAATAGACGGCGAGTGCGTTTGAGTTAATAAATCAACGTTTTCAAAGTTGGCAGTATAATGTTTGTAATTATATCCTTCCATTTTTCTATTTTGTAATTATTCAATATTTTCTTAATCAGTTATTTGTAGACTTAGATACTGTACCTAGTGTGAGAAGGATAGGACATCACCATAATCGTGTGAAATTAAATAATATTTTTAGAATGGCTTCGTCATGCTAAAGCAAATTGTTTGACTTGGAAATCAGAATAAAAATTGGCTCAAATATTTTTTTTTTCTAAAACAACGAGGTACAGTTTTAAAGCTCATTAAATAAGGCAACTTTTGAGGGGGAGGAAAAACTTTAAGTAAACAAATAGCTGATTAAGAAAATATTGAATAAGTTAAGAAAACACTAATATCAATAATTCACATGGTATTTAACTCTTAATTTACATGACATTTCAATTGGTTATTTCTTATTGGAAATTTAATGTAGATTCTAAAACTGTGGGCACTAATTACTATACATTAAGCACAGATCTCGAAAACACAGTTTTTCATAAAAAAAAAAAATCTTTGAAAATATATAAAAGTTTGAATAGCTCGTATATATTTTCAAAACTATTGGGGTTTTATGAAAAACTGTTTTTTCCAGATCTGTGCTTAATGTATAGTAAATACTGACCGCAGTTTTAGAATCTGCATTGTAAGTTTGAACAGCTCTGGGGGGGGGGGGCGAGGTTAGCTCAGTGGTAGAGCACTGGAATAATAAGTTGAAGGACCTGACTTCAAATCCCGAGCAAGAACTAGGGATTTTTTTCTTCTAGTGTCTTCGTTCATGGGTTGAATTCGGCCTCCCTGACCGTCCCTAGGCCAACCCAGCCTTCAATTAATTAAATAATGGGTACCTTGGGTGCTAAAGACTCTAGCAGTCAAAGCAGTAAAGCGGGAAATCAGGCAGATAGTACTTACCACACTGTCTCTCTAGTGTGCCGTATGGTCATGAATCAGATACCTCTATAGTATCTGCCCCTCAGGGCCCTTCTGGCCAGTTACAGGCCCGCTTTTTTTTTTTTTTTTTTTTCTTTTTAATAGTAACTACACGTTGAGATAGGACGCTCATTTCTGTATCCATGAAATACAAATGAGGTGCAAATTAAACCCCTAAGACTCCTCAATGCGGGACATCCTTTATAGGTAAAGGGTGTAAAGAAGTTTTATTGGTTCCTGATTTTGTTTAAACTATCATTTATTACCCAAAATTATTGAATATTCTTGGACAAAAATATACTCAACTATTTAAGAAATGTTTATTATAAGTTTTATTCACGTCCATATGTTCTTCCTAGCAATGTCTAACCTTGTATCTTGTTAGGTACGTGCAGAAATGCATTTCCAGTGCGACATTCCTCATTATCCAATGTAAATGAATATTTTTTTTTCACCTTTATCCACTCGTACCACAATGGATACTATCTTTTGTCCATAGTAAATAATCAGAGGGACATTAAAGCCGATATGGGCTTCCGACGACATATTTACGAGTTCCTTTTGTGTTTGAACCCCTCTTCTTCTGCGGTCCGCGAAGAATGTAGCCGGCTTTCATGCTCAGTTTATATTAGTCACTCTTAAATAACAGCGTCAATAACTTTTTATCGCCGACGCGTCTGCTGCACTTATAACAACCGGGAATTATCTTTTATAAATCAGTAACTTACTTCTGGAATCGAAAGAAGTCCAAAGAAACAGAGGTCATTTCTACATGAGAACCCGTGGGGACAAAAAGTGTCTCATCGAGAATTCAACAACGCATCCGTGGGTATGATATACGAGCCAATTTCAAAATATAATTATTATTTGTACAAGAAATATCCATTGGTAGTATTTTTTTGCTTGCAGGCGTCGTGCTTTCATTGGACTAAGTGAGTCGTATAAACGCGATGGTCAGCTCACCTAAAAACCAGACTTCCAGAGCTTAAAATGCTTAATGCTTAAAAAAAAAAAGTTCTCCCTCCTCCGAAGGGTCGAGAGTGGCAGAAAAAGGCGAGTAATTCTATCATCTTTTACAATAATTAAATGGCTGGTCAGGCACGAAGGGTTTTAAATGTTTTTTCCCCCGTCATAAAAGAGCTATACATTTCTGCTGACTTTATAGCCGAGTCTATGTGTTATGTAAATACACAGGAAATTGGTTAGTTTTTCAATGGTTCTTCATTATAGAAAAATAAGAAATGTAAAGCCTTTATTGCTCAATGAAATTGTCCGATAGAAGTGTGTAGCACCTATATTATTCCTACACTTCTAACATAGTGTGTAGGAAAACACGAAAGCATCCGGGCGTACGTATCAGATCGTCAATTTCGTCCAAAAGTACTTTTAATCGTGAAAAAAGCGCTAGATCGTTGTTTATCCTGAGCGTGTTTTCGTATATTCCAGATTTCTCTAATTTCAAGCAAACCTAAAAGAAAATTTAAATATATTACCTTAAGGGGCAGCACTACCTTCTAAAATTTTGTTATGTGCTTAAATGCTTCTTAACACTTTCGCTGCTGGTGTCATTACGGAAGGACGCAAGCATTCCTATCCTCTTAGTAGTGTCCCTTCGGAAGGAAAATTCTCCATTACTTTCCCCTGTAGATTCAAAAGACTCGTAAATTGAGGGGATTCACTTTTACAGCTGGCGCAGCGAAAGTGTTAAGTCATCAAAAATGATATCCAAAAGCGTTTATGTGGCGAAAAAGTTTTTAAATGCCTTTAAACTCACTGCACCGCATTCACACCGGTCCTCCTTCAATACATGGCAAAATTAAAAATCATTTTTTTTTTTTCATCTTTATTGCACAAAATTATGAAAAAAATTAAAAAGAGCAAAAAAAAAACAAAAAAAAACAAAACAAAACATTTCAGTAGATCAAACATTAAATTCGTTTTTCTCAAAACTATGTTTTTCAAATCAGGCAATACGCTAGCGCCTACCCTTGATAAGCAATACAAATAGAATATTAAAACAGTATATAAAATACTATAAATAAAACATTAGATAATTTATGTCATGAATATAATTTAAAAAATAACAAGTAGAGCAAATCTATCATTAACTCAGTTACAATAACGGTTCCATTCAGAACAATAAAAAAAAAAATCCAATTCTAACAAAATAATATCTAAAAATAGGAATAAACTTACAAAATAACTTAACATAATATTCACTCATACTTACTGGACAGAAAGGAAAGACCAATGTGTAGACTATGCAACAGAACATTAACTGTAAAACATATCCTGACGGACTGTAGACAACGCAGCAACTTAACGATTCCTCATGACTTACTGACCGAAGGTAGTCCGTACATTCAAACATTTGTAACATATTTAAAATATACACACATTCACTCGAAAGTATTACTATATGTCATTTTTAATGGAAACATTTTATTCTTTATTATTTTATTATTATTAGTATGGGTGGCGAGCTAACCACACATGGGGATTTAGTGGCCCCTGAGGAGGTGGCATAAAGGCCACGAAACATGTAGGGCGTGCCAAAAATAAAATAGTACATAAAATGGAGTACTATTATTTCGACCTGTGCCATATTTATAAAAAATAAATAAATATTATTTTATTGTATATAATATTTTTATATATTTTTTTTTTTAAATTTTATTTCTTTTTTTTTAATACTTTTTGTTACCTTCATTTATTTTATAACCAACTGACTATCACTTGACTACCAACTGATTGACTTTGATTCTGCCGTTCTTATGAGGTCGTCGCCCTTGTTGCGAAACTCAACAACAATAAATAAATAACACAATATTAAGGACTCCTATAACTAATATTTTTTTATTCAATAAAACCACATTTTATAGTTAAAATGTATTTTATTAGCGCCAACGTTTCGGCTTGATATGCAAACCTTCTTCGGGGCTATGGAGAAGATGGAGAACTGTCCCGTTTCAAGTAGAGAACATTTCTGGCAGAAATGGATGGCTCCATCTTCTCCATAGCCCTGAAGAAGGCTTGTATTGCAAGCCGAAACGTTGGCGCTAATAAAATACATTTTAACTATAAAATGTGGTTTTACATTTTAACTATAAAATGTGGATCAACACTTTCTACTTCTCAACGGTCGACCATACCTTCTCAATCTATAACTAATATAATTTTACTTGGATGATGATGTCCAATACATATTTCTTCTTTAAATACAATAATGCAACAATCCAATTGGTAAAAATAATTAATAGATAAAGAAAGTAAAAATAGAAAAAAAATATTTTCATCAATGGATGAATGGAAGCCCATTGATAAAGAAATGAAAGGTGGAAATAAGAAAAAGATAATCTATTGTTATGATAATAAAGTGAATAGTGCTGAGTATTATAGCTCTGATTGCCTCAATCCTTACCGTTATTTGCTCTGATTTTAATTAGCCCAATAACAATGTGACTAGTCTATTAGGAACGCGTTCTATTTACTCGATATAGCTCTCAATGCATTCCAGAATATATGACAAATCTCATATTCGTCACGATGATGTGTCTACAAGATCATATACTAGTGAATGAAAAGTTCTATATACAAGTAAAAGTAACCCTTCATGTGCGGGGAAAAAATGTTTGTTTTTTGAAACGTAAAAAAAATTATTATAAAAAGTAAAATAAAAATTGATTTGATAAGTGCTACCACTTATTAGAGAACTTCACTAAGTCATCGATTGCGTAACAGCCTGGGAACTGTACGGCACTAAAATATTCGAAAATCCTGTTTTATTGACAAGTACATTCTCCTATTATAAGCAATTACAAAAATACCGAGAAATAAAAACATACGAGAAGAAGCATTCAAATAAATTAAATCACTGATTCAAAGTTTTAAGCACTTATTTCTCTAAATGTAAACGTCCCATCGAACATTGCCTCGATTTAAGTTTTAACGATTTAATTTTTGTAGAGAATTTAGTTAGCTTTTGAATGGTCACTTTCCACTTACCACGATTTCCTAACCGGTTTCAAAATACTAAGGAAAATATACGAAGATCCCAAAACTTGTCATGTCTATTAATAAAATATGTTATTCTGCTACTTCCTTAACTCTAAACGTAACCAAAATTTAAAGATCTTTGCTTAGATAAATTTCAAACATGCAGAAAATATTTCTCAACATAAATTTTCATATTTTAAAGTGTATTTATTATTGACAACGAATTTTAACCTCTACTGGTTAAACTACTGTAACTCGTAACCTATAGATAACGGGTTATCATTACCGTCTCATGAAAGATTTTCACCTGCCCTACAAGAAAAAAAAATCGACATGAAAATATACACATACATAAACATGTGTGTGAAGGACACTTCTTGTTCTGATTTTCTTCCATGTAGGTAGGGGGGAAAAAGCACATTGCAGGCGCCAAAACAGAGTCCCCCCCCCCCATACCACTTCTGGTACTTTGAATACCATATAACAAATTGTATATTATGAAATGAATTACGTTTCAGACAAACTGGAAAATTTATTCATGAATTTAAATTTTAACAATGGTCAAATTCATTGAATTTCTTTTTGAAATTCAAGAAAAGACATGAAAATCTAGAAATCCCCAAAATCAAATAAAGCTATAATTGTCATTTTCGTGTAATTCCCCTTGTAGCCATGAATATTCAACGAGATATTAACCTAAAAAAAGTGTAGATAATTTAATTGAGACTCATTATTTTAATTGAATTTTTTAAAAGAGCAAGTGCTAAACACGCAAACCTCCATTCGTACACGTTAGAATCTGTTGTAATATTAATTTTGTTGTAGTCACGATTCTATCGACTTAGGAATATTATTTAAAAATAACCATTTATAATATAAATATAAAAATTCAAAATTATGTAAAAAGCCCAAAATTTCGACAGGTATTTTAATTTTTGCAGAACGTTTTCAGGGACTAAGCCCAATTTTCAAAGTGCACTGTGTCAATTTTTTTAATTGGAAACTTTCTTATTTGTAGATTGTAATCGTTAAAAATTTTGTTACTAATAAAGTCAAAATTTCGTTCAAAGTTTTATCGCTTTCATTGTGAAAAACCTATTAAATAAATGAAACATGTATAATGGGTTCTATAAATAACTGTTTTACGCAGTTTCTTGCGAGCTAGCAAAATTCAACAATTACACAGAATGTATTACGTCCGTCTAAATTTGATAATGTAAGTTTCCAGGTATTAGTTTCATTTCTGAGTCGAAAATGGGCTTTTTTGAAGCATTGTTTTTAGCGGACCATCAAATAGCCCCTAATCAAAGGCCAGACTGTCCGATAGGCAGGGATGATAAACCATGCGAATTTATAAATTTTGAGAAGCAAGTGCATAATCTATTATAAAGAAAAATTCCATGAGAATACAGCGAACATTCCACAAGGGAATCAGAATTAGCGAGCATCAAAACCACAGAAATGTTTGAAGTTTTTTATTTAGTTTAATTTTTTTAACTTGCTTATTTATTCATCCTAATCAGAAGTATTTTCATTTTTTTAATGTTTGTACAATTAGTTTTACCATTAGACTCATAGTTTTTTTTATGAGGGAATAAAATCTGATTCCAGAAACAGGAATCAGCGAGGAACAACTAGGAATCATAGCTGAATCTATTCTCGTTGATTCCCTGGCAATTATTCAAAATCACATATATGGCTGAAGACTTTGAATTTATTTATTAGATTTATTAATTCTTTTTATCATAATTTTTTATTTCCCATAATTAGAAGTCTTTTCATTTTTCTTTTACATTTTTTTTACAATCAATTTTATCATTATTTCCGTAGTTTTATTAGTTTGTTTTTAATTTACATTTTAATTTTACTTGTTTGAGATATTTTTATAATTATTGCAGTTAGTTGATTAGTAAGTTGTGTACTGAGCAACCCAATATAGTTGGGCAACTAAACTTTCTTTTTATTTTGTTAAATAAAGTTTTTTCTCTCTTTCTCTCCTTATTCCTTTGAGCCCCGAAACTTTGGCGATGGTCTCTTTTTACAAGTTTCTAACATTAAAAATCAGTCTGTGTACAAAAAAAATAAATAAAAAATAGACAGAATAATAAGCAATACGATAACATAAAAATTTTAAAAAATAATAACATATTAAAAAAATAAGTGCCTAAAAAAAAAAAAATATAAATGCCATACTTTTCTTTTGGACAAATGTCAATTTAAAGTTCGTTGTTGAGTTTAAGACTCAACAACCACCATTTTAGTTGTCTTCAAATGGTGGAATATTGTGTAGACGTAAGGGCTACCTGATGATAATAAGTCAAGTTATGTGGTATTTGCAAGTTGTCTCTCAGTCTACGGTCTATCAGTATGTGTTTTACTGTAAGGTCATAGTTTAATCAGTTTATTGTTAATTTAAATATTGCTCTTATTTGTTTTATTTTTTTTAAAAATGATTGCATTGTTGTATTGATCAATAATGTTTTTTAGTAAGCAACACAATATAGTCGGCCAACTAAACTTAGTTTTACAAAATAAATTGTTTTCTCTTTTCTCGTTTTTTAGCAGGTACTTAATATGTTTTAGCCGTAAAATGAGTCAGTGTAAAGTGTGTAACCTAATCCCTATACTCTTTTTAGCACTTTCCTCCGAAGGAAAGTAGCTATTGAGGTTGGACTCATGACGGAATTTTTGAAAAATTTCTTCAAATCTTTATCGATCCTACCTAGTAGACACCGAAAATGACCCCCGTTAAAATTTATATATATATATATATATATATATATATATATATATATATATATATATATATGTGTGTCTGTTAACACGATAGCGGCCAGAGTTTTTGTTTTTTCGTCACGAAACTTGGTATATAGCATTCAATTAGCAAACGATTGAACGAGTTCGTTAACCACCAAAGTCGGTCCACCGGAAGGGGGGGTTTACCCCGAACCCAAAACACTTATTTGACTATGTCAGCCGTAATATTTGTTATATTTCAACGAAACTTGGTATTCGTAGTGTTAATATAGAGAGAAAAGTGAGATATAAAAATGAACTAAATCGGTTCATTAGAAGGGGGGGTTTACTCCGGACCCACAATACCAATTCGCCACTACCAGCCGTGATTTTTGGTATATTTCGACGAAACTCGGTATTCGTAGTGCTAATCCACAGGTAAATATGTGTTGTAAAAATAAACGAAATCGGTTCATTAGGAGGGGGGGGGGGTTTACTCCGGACCCATAATACCAATTCGCCACTACCAGCCGTGATTTTTGGTATATTTCGACGAAACTCGGTATTCGTAGTGCTAATCTACAGGTAAATATGTGTTGTAAAAAGAAACTAAATCGGTTCATTAGGAGGGGGGGTTTACTCCGGACCCAAATTCCTAATATACTCATACCGGTCGTAATTTCTGCTGTATTGTAACGAAACGCTGTATACGTCGTGGGTAACTCATGAGAAAGAAGTGTTGTAAAAATGAGCTGAATCGGTCAATCGGAAAGCGGGGGTTTAATTTGTAATATATTTGAACAGAAAAGCCGGCAGACGTAGGTTCACAAAGCCGCCGCAAGGAGCGGTTTCTACCACTCACTCAAGGAACAGGATACTTCCTGCGTTAGATCAAAATACGATAATATGAGGATTTTTGTATTTATTACGTAGTGTAGTAGGTACCATGTGTAAACATAACTCTGGATGCAAATTAATAATTGATCAGTTACTCATTACAAAATGAGAACTATTCACGTTTTTATTTTATTTATGTAGGATATTTTAAGCAAATTGTTCTGGAAAGCAGTCTACACTACCCAAATTCTGAGGAAAGTGCTTAGTTATGCAGCTCCTGCGTGACGGACTTTTTTTAAATATTTAATTGACGATTATTTCAAGAAAAAGGAGTTTACCATTATTATTTTCTGCAGAGAGTTGTTGAAAAGTTTGTAATACCAAGTAGCTTCACATTGACGGTAAGATCTACCTAATAGCTCGTGTGAAACTATCAAAATTTAACCCGTATAAGCGAAAACTGTTATAAAGTTAAATACGTCGAGAACAGATAACAGTATTACGTTAGTTGTTAATTTATTCAACCAAACACTCAAAAATACATTTTGAGATATATATCTCTACATATTGAGTGAAATATGAGTTTTTTTAATTGAATACTTGCTGTTTTTCACGGGTTTCGTAATATAAACCCCGTTTATCTTCCAAAATAATTATTTTATAGAATTGGCAGTGGTCTCATTCGACTCGGCACAAAGAAATAATTAAAAAATGACCCCGAATCAGAAAGACTCAAGTACCTAAAGTTTTTTTTCCCGAAAATCGGGCGTTCGGCACCACTGTGCGGCGTGGAATGGAGCAGAATGGTGACTGAAATCTTGGTCCTACAAGGACTATAGCGCCCAATAGTGAGTGATGAAATCTTATTTTTAACCAAATATCCGGCAAACAATCATAAAACCATAATCTTGCGCCTTATATAATAAAATATTCCCCTTTACACTTCTCTTATAATAAAAGCCATTAGAACATTATTACAACCTCATAAATATTTAATTGTCATTACCCATAGCAAAATTACTCATAAGTGCTCCTTGTATGTGAACTAACTATAAGTTAAAGCGCTCATTAAAACGTGCTGCGGCTAATGAGGGCTCTTGTCTGATGTATTTTTCAGAATGGCCGCTTAACTAATTTAAGCTGTCATGAAATTCCATGTTGTTAATAATTATTCACTATGACAGAACACGTGTAGATCCCCCGCGTGTAAATCATTTGCCATATACCACACGCAAATTTAATTTTCCTAATTACTTATTTCACAACTCAATATAATTAATTAGAATTAATTTATTTATAATGTGCAATTTATAATGTTCCGAAACATGATTAGGTAGAAAGTGATATCCTGCTCTCAAAATATGTTATTCGTTAGTGAAATACACCTAATTTTGCAACATTAAGGATAAGACTTCTTAATATTGGGTCGGTGCAAATATAATGCAGGTTTTGAATATTTTTAGTAGTAGTAGTAGTATTTTTATTTTGTGAGACAAGTGCTTGCACAGTAAACAAATATATTCTAAAATAAATAAACAATGGTTATTAACGGGTAATATTTCCTTGATTGAATAGAATAAGCTAAAATCTAGTAAAGTACGTAGGATTTAAAAAAAAAATTGATTATTTTGAAAATGGTGAGCAATTCTTTATTTCGACAGTCATAAAATCGTTATAATTTAATTCATCGGGTAAATCCTACGTGCTTTACTACAAAATATCGTTAGGAAGCTATGGGAAAAATTTGAAGTTGGTTGGATGATAACTGAGGGCGCTAGCATATCGCCCGATTTGAAGTTGGTTGGATGATAACTGAGGGCGCTAGCATATCGCCCGATTTGAAGTTGGTTGGATGATAACTGAGGGCGCTAGCATATCGCCCGATTTGAAGTTGGTTGGATGATAACTGAGGGCGCTAGCATATCGCCCGATTTGAAGTTGGTTGGATGATAACTGAGGGCGCTAGCATATCGCCCGATTTGAAGTTGCTTGGATGATAACTGAGGGCGCTAGCATATCGCCCGATTTGAAGTTGGTTGGATGATAACTGAGGGCGCTAGCATATCGCCCGATTTGAAGTTGGTTGGATGATAACTGAGGGCGCTAGCATATCGCCCGATTTGAAGTTGGTTGGATGATAACTGAGGGCGCTAGCATATCGCCCGATTTGAAGTTGGTTGGATGATAACTGAGGGCGCTAGCATATCGCCCGATTTGAAGTTGGTTGGATGATAACTGAGGGCGCTAGCATATCGCCCGATTTGAAGAACGTTGTTTTGATAAAATCGACTTTAAAGTTAACATTCTGAAAAATTCAATTTTTTTTACATTTTATTTTTCCCCATAATTTCTTGTAAGAAAGATAAACAAATTGTTTTTAACTTAAGTTTTGGCACATTCAAAAACTGTTCCGCCACATAAACACTCTTGGATATAATTTTTGATTAGTTAGGGAAACATTTAAAAAAGAAAATGGTAAAAAATTTACAAAGTAGTATTACCCCGTAAGGTTGTTTTTCCTCAAAGATTAGTTTGTGTTACATTCTCAATGATTAAGGAACTCAGAAATTCACTATGTCAAAAAAAAACTTTTTTTGGGGGGTCATTGAAGAGCTGCTCAAACCACGCGCAACATCAAGGCTTTTTGATTTAAAGAAAGCATCTGTAACTGTACAATAAAGCAATGGTTCCAAAACATTCGATTTGGAGATTTTATTCTCAAAAACAAGGAAAGTTTTGGTAGAGCTTCTGCTGTTGATTATGACAAACTGAAGGCTTTGGTAAAAGAAAACTCTCGTAAAACTACTTGGGAGCTTGCTAGAGAGGTTAGTGTTGGGCAGCTAGTTATTCGCCATCTGGAATCAATTGATCATATAAAAAAAATGTATTGATTTTACACCAAATCAATAAAATACGCCAAGACATCGTTCAATGATTTAAAGAAAACAGGAAATACACACATGATACCATTGATTGAAAATTCTTAGAGGTAAAGCCTATATTTTCATATTTATATTTTCATGAGAATGATGTTTGTCTATACAGATGCTAGATATATTTTTCGTCAATAGATGTTGTCTAAACATTATATATATATATATATATATATATATATATATATATATATATATATATATGTGTGTGTGTGTGTGTGTGTGTGTGTGTGTGTTGTGTGTGTGTGTGTATGTGTGTGTGTGTGTGTTGTTTTTTAACCTACTTCGCTGGGAATTAAATGTGTTGTTCATTCGGCATCTGTCTCCAGCGGCCTGAGATGAGTGACTGCCAGAAGAATCCGGAGAGGAATCCGGCGAAATATTGCGATGCCAGGAGGAGCAAGACCGCTGGAGACAGATGCCGAATGAATAATATATATATGAAAAAACACTAGGGAAAAGTTTCGTTAGTTCTAAGCTAGTAGATAAAAGTTGTTCCAGATTTCTAATATTCATCTAATCTAAGAAATTTAAATTTTGGTTGGAGATGAGCAAGTGTTAGAAGAAATATACTTTATTAATAGACATGAAAAGTTTTCGGATCTTGGAATGTTTTCTAAAATATCTCGAAAACACGATTGTGCTAAGTGGAAAGTGTCCATTCAGAAGCTTACTAAATTCTCTATAAAAAGTCCGTCACGCAGAAGCTGCATAACTAAGCACTTTCCTCAGAATTTGGGTAGTGTAGATTGCTTTCCAGAACAATTTGCTTAAAATATCCTACATAAATAAAATAAAAAAATGAATAGTTCTCTTTTAAATTTGTAATGAGTAACTGATCAATTATTAATTTGCTTCCAGAGTTATGTTTACACATGGTACCTATTACACTTCGTAATAAATACAAAAAACCTCATATTATCGTATTTTGATCTAACGCAGGAACAGGATACAGTCACTCTAGTGGTAGAAAGCGCTCCTTGCGGCGGCTTTGTGAACCTACGTCTGACGGGCTTTTCTATTGAAATATATTACAAATTAAACCCCCGCTTTCCGATTGACCGATTCAGCTCATTTCTACAACACTTCTTTCTCATGAGTTACCCACGACGTATACCGCGTTTCGTTACAATACAGCAGAAATTACGACCGGTATGAGTATATTAAGAATTTGGGTCAGGAGTAAACCCCCCCTCCTAATGAACCGATTTAGTTTATTTTTACAACAGTTATTTACCTGTGGATTACCACTACGAATACCGAGTTCCGTTGAAATATACCAAAAATCACGGCTGGTAGTGGCGAATTGGTATTGTGGGTCCGGAGTAAAACCCCCCTTCTAATGAACCGATTTAGTTCATTTTTATATCTCACTTTTCTCTCTATATTACCACTACGAATACCAAGTTTCGTTGAAATATAACAAATATTACGGCTGACATAGTCAAATTAGTGTTTTGGGTTCGGGGTAAACCCCCCCTTCCGGTGGACAGACTTTGGTGGTTAACGAACTCGTTATCGTTTGCTAATTGAATGCTATATACCAAGTTTCGTGACGAAAAAACAAAAACTCTGGCCGCTATCGTGTTAACAGACACATATATATATATATATATATATATATATATATATATATATATATATGCATATATATATATATATATATATATAGATATATATAAATTTTATCGGGGGTCATTTTCGGTGTCTACTAGGTAGGATCGATAAAGATTTGAAGAAATTTTTCAAAAATTCCGTCATGAGTCCAACCTCAATAGCTACTTTCCTTCGGAGGAAAGTGCTAAAAGGTTCTGTTGTAATTTTCGATGGGGCGATGGCAATTAGAGAAATAAAGTGATTTAAACTTCGAATTTATTAGTTTTGTTCTCTTCAACGTGGTTTTGTTGTCTTTTTAACAGTAAAATAACTATTTTAGTGAAACAAGGTAATAAAAAAATAAGTTATAGTGTTTCCAAGAGAGAACATTGAGAAATAGGATGGAGTAATTTCCGCATAAGATACAATCAGTTTCCTTATGTGTCTTATGTGGTTAAATATTTACTCCTCCAAAGGCGAGATAAAGTATTTTCAAAATGTGTCATATCCTCGTTAGAAAAACCCCAAAACCCCTTTATTAACTCTGATGTAGGTGTTTCCCTAATACCAGAATATCCTTTACATAATTTAAATATCTCGCCCCTTCCCAATTTTTTTTTTTTTTTGTTAAATATAATATTAAATTTGTCGCGTCCAGAGGCGGCCCAACCCAGCTCTTGGTTAATTGAATTAGATGCCGTAGTAAATGAATACATCACAGCCTTAGGGCGAGCTTGAATTTATGTGTCTCCGTAGTAACCTGACCTACACACCGCAGTCACACTCACATAGACACATAAACACACTCACAAAGATTCCCTTTATATCCTATGTTAATCTTCGGGAGCCTTTCTCTCATAAAATAGTTAATGAATTTATGAAATTCTATAACAAACCGTCCATCTTTCATCTATATTTTTCTTCAAAAGATTTTCAAATGTCCGTCCATCATTTAAGTGTTTCTAATCGAAGCTATGAATATTTGATTAACTATCTGGGATCGGTATTAATTTTTGATGAGATTCATATTTTATTTTTTCTGCTTTCGTGAGTTTTATTATTAATATTATATGAATCGAAGAAATATGAATGATTGGATATATATCCCTTAGCCACAGGCATGGATTTTTGTAACGCAACTACAGGCATGCGGTCTCCCAGACTCCAGCCCTTAAAACTCGCCCTGTGGGTCTCTCAATTGCCTCTGGTGCTTCCTTCTTTGGGGGTATTTCTTATAACACATTCTTTTCAATGACAAATGTTCTAAAAGTTGACAAACGATTTATCAACAATTGTTAAAATAATAAAAATATTTTTTTCCTATATTTTAATGAACTTTCCAATCAACATGCTTTGTACAACTAATTTTTGGTAAATAGTTGGTACCATACAATTTAATTGAATTTTGAGGACATACTGATGAATATATAATAATTAAACCAACGAAATAAACAATATAATTGAAAATATAAAATCGATGAAAATCAGCTGCTCCACAAATAAGAATAAACACGTATTTTTTAAAAACATTTTTTTATGGTAGCAAAATACGTTAAAAACTTCAAAATAACCATTATAAGAGAAATACTAGTATAGAAGAGAAAATTCATATGCTTAAAAATTTCATAAATCATAAAAGGAAAATAATAATAATAAAAAATATAATCGCTAAAAAAAAGTATAAAAACCTGTTCCTAATCATCATTTACATTGTTTTCTTGGATGTTTTGACTTGAACAGTTTTGACAAACAGGACAAAACAATTTTGTAGACAAATTTGTGTGGCACAGAGGTAACACTGATAAGCAGATTTTTTTTTTTTTTGCTTTGGAGCATGATTGGCAGGTCTTCCGGGGATTGAGTTTTTCTTTACAAACTTGTCTTATTTCCGAACCTTTAAAAATAGAAATAATAATAAGTAAAAAAAATATAGACGACAATTATGATATTGGAAATGTCACTGTCATTTTCTTGATCTTGTAACCATTCCAAAACGGTTTCAGCAAACCATGGATCATCGTTGTAAATTCTTGAGTTTCCTGGACAGTTTTTACCCAACATAACTGTTACATAGGATTAACACTTGATATTTATTTTAAAAAAAGGAACGGAATACCCAGAATCAATACAATTACTTGAATTCAAAAAGTCACACAGTCACAGGCATGCGGTCAGGGAGACCGCGAACAGAACTTAGCCTCTAATGCCACGTGCACTATGGGAAATAGAAGGCAACCGGAAGTGGGAACAGGTAGTTCCCGCCTAAACGGAAAGGTAAACAAAGTACAGCTGGTCTCAGGCAACTAGATCTACTCGGAATCAAGGCATCTTTTCCAAGCGCGGTGGTCTCTGGTCCGCAAGCCTGTGGTTAAGGGATATCATTCATTTTTGCCTATTTCAGGAAAGTCCGAAGGAATATGGCTTTCCGGATAGCATACATGAACAAATTCTTGAAAGGTCTGATTAGTAATTTCTCTGTGTCCCATGTATCAAAAATAATGTGTGATTGTGTTTATCTGCACTGCCGTCTACGGCAATGGTCTGAGAAATCAGGCGAAAAAAATACCAGGCGACTTTGTGCCAATATGCTTGTAGTTAAATTTCATAGCATTTTGACTTAAAGATTAAAAAAAAATTCTTTCAACGTGATATTTTCAATTTAAAAAAAAGACGTATCAAAACCTATAATTTGATTTCGGGGTTTCGAAACTATGGATTGCGTACAATCGAAAGTGAAACTCAAGAAAATAGATCCACTGTGACAAAAGACGAGAAGTAATTGTTCAGACTCAGACATGGCCACTAACCCATTTTCTGCTGAGCAGTGCAAGGCATGAAGTTGACCTGGTGCTACAGGGCTAGTACCTCAACAACCACCCAGTGTTGAGGGTTCAGAATCCATTAGAAACACATTTTTATTATTAGTAATTCAGTTGTTGGCAACCATTTTGTTTGTGAAGTTCGGTCATTTCTGGAGAGGTTAGCCATATGTTAAATAACGTTTTAGCACTTTCCTCCGAAGGAAAGTAGCTATTGAGGTTGGACTCATGACGGAATTTTTGAAAAATTTCTTCAAATCTTTATCGATCCTACCTAGTAGACACCGAAAATGACCCCCGTTAAAATTTATATATATCTATATATATATATATATGCATATATATATATATATATATATATATATATATATATATATATATATATATATATATGTGTCTGTTAACACGATAGCGGCCAGAGTTTTTGTTTTTTCGTCACGAAACTTGGTATATAGCATTCAATTAGCAAACGATTGAACGAGTTCGTTAACCACCAAAGTCGGTCCACCGGAAGGGGGGGTTTACCCCGAACCCAAAACACTTATTTGACTATGTCAGCCGTAATATTTGTTATATTTCAACGAAACTTGGCATTCATAGTGGTAATATAGAGAGAAAAGTGTGATATAAAAATGAACTAAATCGGTTCATTAGGAGGGGGGGTTTACTCCGTAGCCACAATACCAATTCGCCACTACCAGCCGTGATTTTAGGTATATTTCGACGAAACTCGGTATTCGTAGTGCTAATCCACAGGTAAATATGTGTTGTAAAAATAAACGAAATCGGTTCATTAGGAGGGGGGGTTTACTCCGAACCCACAAAACCAATTCGCCACTACCAGCCGTGACTTTTGGTATATTTCGACGAAACTCGGTATTCGTAGTGGTAATCTACAGGTAAATATGTGTTGTAAAAATAAACTAAATCGGTTCATTAGAAGGGGGGGGGGGTTATTCCGGACCCAAATTCCGAATATACTCATACCGGTCGTAATTTCTGCTGTATTGTAACGAAACGCGGTATACGTCGTGGTTAACTCATGAGAAAGAAGTGTTGTAAAAATGAGCTGAATCGGTCAATCGGAAAGCGGGGGTTTAATTTGTAATATATTTGAATAGAAAAGCCGGCAGGCGTAGGTTCACAAAGCCGCCGCAAGGAGCGCTTTCTACCACTGGAGTGACCGTATCCTGTTCCTGCGTTAGATCAAAATACGATAATATGAGAATTTTTGTATTTATTACGTAGTGTAGTAGGTACCATGTGTAAACATAACTCTGGATGCAAATTAATAATTGATCAGTTACTCATTACAAAATGAGAACTATTCACGTTTTTATTTTATTTATGTAGGATATTTTAAGCAAATTGTTCTGGAAAGCAGTCTACACTACCCAAATTCTGAGGAAAGTGCTTAGTTATGCAGCTCCTGCGTGACGGACTTTTTTGTATTTATTACGTAATGTAGTAGGTACCATGTGTAAACATAACTCTGGAAGCAAATTAATAATTGATCAGTTACTCATTACAAATTTAAAAGAGAACTATTCATGTTTTTATTTTATTTATGTAAGATATTTAAAGCAAATGGTTCTGGAAAGCAGTCTACGCTATCCAAATTCTGAGGAATGTGCTTAGTTATGCAGCTCCTGCGTGACGGACTTTATTTATTCTTTAAGCGATAAACTTGAAATAAAAACCATCTTATTCTGCATGAGATTATCTTCAAAAAAGGTTCTTATCAAAAAGTTGCTAGGTACCCTGAAAGAAGCATAAATAAACTTAAATATCGTAAAAAAAATGGAGTAAACTTGTATCCTTACTATTTTTTTTTTAAAATAAAGGAATGGATACACATCTTTAATATTTCTTTCTAAAATATATAACTGACGTCATTACTAAAAGAAGTATACCTTTCGGATGTCTTCTCCAGTTTTAATAGGTCTTCCAAAATCGTAATTTCTTCAAAATTGCCGATTTTTGATTGGGTATATCTCAAGAAGTACTGAACGAATAAAATTGCAATTTGTTCAAAATACTGTTTATATAACTAGCAATCAACACATAATATTCCATTATTGTGTTTTGACTTCTAGTATTTTTTTTTTTTTAAATACAAAATTTTGAGAATGTTCATGTACTACTCATATTAACGCAGACCTTAATTACAAAAATCTATAAACTTTATTACATGTTTATGTATTGATCTCAAGTGACATTAGTAAATTGATATCGTTTTAGTCCAGGTGTCCAAAGGATATCACTGTGGTGAATAGAGATGAAATTTCTTGGGGGAGTTTTTGAGGTAATGTTGTGTTTGTCAACATTGTGTTTTGACTAGAAGTAAAAACTTTTTGTGTAGTGTTTTTTACATAGATGTCTAGGCCATTAGCGCCGAGCTTACTATAGGTTACCACCCTCCTTTCACATCCATGATGCAGGAGGGATTTTTTTTTCATTTCCTCGGAATGAAAAAAACTCGACCTACTGCTGCTGGTGCATCACCCATATGAATCCAAGGTGTTACCTAGTACTTCTAAGGGGCTACTAGGCTAGTAGCCCCTTGCAAGGGTAGTAGGCTGTGCAAGGGTTCAGGATATTATTACCTCGCTTCGACCATCATTAGGTAAACTATTCTATGGGGGACAAGTTGCAATGAACCTCAATTAAAATTGTAATTTTGTCCCCTCATAGCGTAAACTCTATGAGGGACAGTTTATTTCTAGTGATTTAAGGACTAGAACTGTTAGTTGAAATTTACAGCAATTAAAAATAATACTATGAAATAGATACAGAACGGTAACAGATGTTCTGTTATCCTCCTAGAAACGCATGCTGCCTAGGCGAGCATGCTCTCTTTCAATGGTAATTCAAACCCCTCTAAAAATACTTAAAAATTTGAATATCTAAAAAACCTTTCTTAGCAAGTGTTGACATCCTAAAGGGAGTGTCCATGCAAAATTTCAAATTTTTCTGTCCAGAGGTTTGGGCTGGGCGATGATAGGTCTGTGAGTGAGTGAGTGGTGTTTGACAAATGTATAGTAGATTTACAAAATGATAGTAAAATCGTGAAAAGCACTTCCGGATTGGGTGATCGGATGTGATGAGCAGGTTTTCTCCCTATTGAAGGAGGATTGGGTGATCGGATGTGATGAGCAGGTTTTCTCCCTATTGAAGGAGGATTGGGTGATCGGATGTGATGAGCAGGTTTTCTCCCTATTGAAGGAGGATTGGGTGATCGGATGTGATGAGCAGGTTTCCTCCCTATTGAAGGAGGGATGAAGTGCGCTAAAAGCGATTACGATTGTCATGTTTTAATGAGGAAGTTCATTTATTTTCGTGAAGTAAATGTCGTAGGTCGCGCCATTAAAGAGAAACGTATAAGGTATTATACGAAGAATTGAAGTACAAACAAGATGGTAATGGTCTTCGTACTCCAGGGCTGACTACATTTGAAATTCTCATTTGTTCATTCAAATTATATTAGTCTACAGAACATATAAGAGCTGAATTAAATGTTCCAGTTGAATTTCATTATCCCAAGAGGGGGCGCATAAGGCGAAGAAACTTCTCCGGTATAAATAAGCCGTGTTGTTGATCAAAGGATGTGTATGAAGTACTACACATCATATGGCGCATCTATGCGCACAGAGGGAGCGACTTCTTCGCCACAGTTGTGATTAACATATTTTAACCTGCCTCCACCCCCATCTGCATAGGACATAACCTTAGACGCTCTGTGTTTCTCGAAACGCCCCTTGAAATCAGCCCATAAAGGCACGCTTAGAACATCGCCATACGTTTTATGCAAGCCATTCGTTATGGTTCTATTCGAAGGACCCCATAAATATTTGAGCTGCATCGTAATGCATTGCGAATCGGACAAAAGTGGAGGGACTGCAGTGATTGGAGGCCGGAGAACAGTATGCTCGAGAATTATGGGCCGCTGCAAACTTCTTATTCATGTTGATAGAGGCCGTGTATAGAAAGAGATCCACGTTCTTGGCTCATACATATCCCTATATTTTCATAACCATTATAAATGTTTATTTCCTTTTAGCCACTTCGGCCCGCATATTCATATTATGGCAGTTAACCACTTCACTAGGCGCCCTTAATAATATAGTTTTTAAACTATAATTTATCGTCTGAAGTTCAGGAATAAAAAGTCCAACTTCGCAGGAACAGCGTTATCTTGGAGCTTTTCTATAACATTCTTATCGCTGGTGTAATTTTGAAAGTTCGTAACAGATAAATGTAGTTCAAAGCTTTCTAATATCAGTTGATTCAAAAGATATCGTTGATGTTTGACGTTGCCAAGGTAGAGATTGTCATAGACAGGTCATAACTGTAAAAAAAAACTACTTTTTAATAAAAAAAAATGATGATTTTACCTCTATCGTTTCGGCTTGAATTTCTAGCCTTCATCAGAGCAATAATCAAAAAGTCTGACTCGCAGGAACTGCGTCATCTTTGCACGGATCGGTTCATATCCCTAGTGTCATTACTAAAGAAATAGAAGGTTTTGATCTTTCGTGAAAAATATAAAATAAAATCTCAACGAGAAGTAATATAAGATGCTATTATGATATCACAACTGATTGTATCCTAAACGGAAATTACTTCATCCTCTTTCCCGGTCTTGGAAACACACTAACAACGTTTATCATTTCCTTACCTTGCTTTCCTAAAATACTCATTTACAAAAATCCTTAGAACAGAAAAAAAAGTGATTGACCGCACCCCAGTGAAAATTACATCAGTACATTTTTTGTAGACAATTCAGTAAGCTATCAAATGGTTACATTCCACTTACCACGATTTCCCAACCGTTTCCGGGATATTTAAGAAATGAAAACGTAAGCATTATTATTTTTTTCGCGTTAATTTCGCTCCGCAAACCATGTTCCGGTGGACGGATTTTGATGGTTAACGAACTTGAACTCGAAATGAAGCGAAAGAGTTTTGTACCAAATTTCATCCAAATTGGACCATTTTTAAGCCAGTGAGAGGGTGAACAGACAAATATTTATTTAAATATATTTGAAACACTGTTATGTTCGGGATCAATGGGATCTTAAAAGTGTAATTTTCTAGTCGGCACTTCCGGCATGGGACCTGAAGTCAACCTCATAACCGGATTTCCTCCCTATGGAGGACTAAAATAGACAGGAATATTTATAAAAATATTTATATATACATACATGGCGCAGTAGACGCCAAAGTATAACCTGACCTTAGTTTTAAACCTGAAATGACAAACAGTCCACGAATACGGTAAAGACTATGATGGGGGTGTCATGTACCCACAGATCACAACCAGGTCACCGTTTACAAATACACAGGGATCTATTTATTTATTTTATTCATCCCCCTATAATACACAATCCACTCGTCGCCATTTTACTCTCAACACGTGGAAATATTTGAGCAGTAAACAGGTTGCCACACACTAGTCAATCTGCCATATAGTTGTGTGAGTTTTAATTGCAATTTTTGAACATTGCTAATGAATGCAGATGAGTAAATGCAGAGGGAATAGTTGAGATTCTGCTAAAAACAACTATGAGAGCATTTAATGCTTAAAACAAAGGTGAGATAGCTCTTTTTTTTTTCTTTTTTTTTTAGAGAGTGTTCCTGGGACAACTCCTTCATATATGTATATATAAATATTAATATAAGTATTTATTCTGTCTATTTTTGATAATTGCTTTGATGAAGGCTAGAAATGCAATATACTTATAATATATATATATATATATATATATATATATATATATATATATATATATATATATAATTTTTTATTTCCTTCCTAAGTAACCCTTAAGGAAGGAAGTTGTTTAAGGAGGACGTTTATTGTGTTTTCTACATGTGCCGTACAAATAAATACCGTAAATGCACATAGAATGAATATATATATATATATATATATATATATATATATATACATATATATATATATATATATATATATATATATATATATATATATATATGGGTGTGTGTGTACTTTTTATATAATAATTTATTTGTTATTATATGAGGCGTATAGAATCAAAACAAGACACATCACTATTTTTACGATTTTGAGATAACAGTTGATTTTACGAGTTCAAAATTTCCTCTATATACTGGTAAAGAAAACGATAATGCTGTTTTTTAATGTTGAAGTGGTAAGGTGGTTTCAAAATAAGACATACATCAATGAAGTTTAAAACTAAGTAAGACACTTCAAAAATAAAAATGGCTTCAAAATAGATAATAAAACAGATAACCTTCTCAAATTCCTCAAAAACAATCGTCTGTGATACTTACTACTTTTAAGAAAATTATAAACTTCTAGATAGACTTCTTCTGTTTTTGGTGTTTTCTAAACAATTTAGTTTCCGTGAGGTGTCTTGTTAGCACTTTCCTCCGAAGGAAAGTAGCTATTGAGGTTGGACTCATGACGGAATTTTTGAAAAATTTCTTCAAATCTTTATCGATCCTACCTAGTAGACACCGAAAATGACCCCCGTTAAAATTTATATATATATATATATATATATATATATATATATATATAGATATATATATATATATATATATATATATATATATATATATATATATATATATGTTTGATGTTATTTTTCGTCGCTGGGATAGTATTTTTAGATGGAACGGCATTTTTCTCCAGCGGTGGTACTCCTCCTCACTTCTTCCCGGAATATTTCGATGGATTCATCTCCATCTTCTTCAGCCAGGTACTTGTTTCTTCCTCGGTGGTAGCCAAGGGAATATATATATGTGTCTGTTAACACGATAGCGGCCAGAGTTTTTGTTTTTTCGTCACGAAACTTGGTATATAGCATTGAATTAGCAAACGATTGAACGATTTCGTTAACCACCAAAGTCGGTCCACCGGAAGGGGGGTTTACCCCGAACCCAAAACACTAATTTGACTATGTCAGCCGTAATATTTGTTATATTTCAATGAAACTTGGTATTCGTAGTGGTAATATAGAGAGAAAAGTGAGATATAAAAATGAACTAAATCGGTTCATTAGAAGGGGGGGGGGGGTTACTCCGGACCCACAATACCAATTCGCCACTACCAGCCGTGATTTTTGGTATATTTCGACGAAACTCGGTATTCGTAGTGGTAATCTACAGTTAAATATGTGTTGTAAAAATAAACTAAATCGGTTCATTAGAAGGGGGGGGTTTACTCCGGACCCAAATTCCTAATATACTCATACCGGTCGTAATTTCTGCTGTATTGTAACGAAACGCGGTATACGTCATGGGTAACTCATGAGAAAGAAGTGTTGTAAAAATGAGCTGAATCGGTCAATCGTAAAGCGGGGGTTTAATTTGTAATATATTTCAATAGAAAAGCCCGCCAAACGTAGGTTCACAAAGCCGCCGTAAGGAGCGCTTTCTACCACTAGAGTGACTGTATCCTGTTCCTGCGTTAGATCAAAATACGATAATATGAGGTTTTTTGTATTTATTACATAGTTTAGTAGGTACCATGTGTAAACATAACTCTAGAAGCAAATTAATAATTGATCAGTTACTCATTACAAATTTAAAAGAGAACTATTCATGTTTTTATTTTATTTATGTAGGATATTTTAAGCAAATCGTTCTGGAAAGCAGTCTACACTACCCAAATTCTGAGGAAAGTGCTTAGTTATGCAGCTCCTGCGTGACGGACTTTTTTGATTCTAGACGCCTCATTTGATTATTGATGTTTTTACTACATTTTTATATTCGTATCCTCCCCCGTGAATATATAGTTTCTTCATTTTACTTCCCTACCTTATCATGCTCCCGTGTCCCACCACTCCATATTCATATTTCTTTAATTTAGTTTAGTTTAATTATAATTTCTTTACAAAAACCTAAAATATGTAAAGAAATTATTACTTTTTTATTGTTAATTTATCAATGTCAGTTTAATTTACCTTTATTTTTATTTTTTTTTATTTTTTTTATTTTTATACTTTAATCCAACGTTTCCGTTTATTGTACAAAGTTTTCTCATTTCCTCTGTCATAGCGTCCTGTATTTTATAATTGTTGTTTTTGTATGTGTTACTTGACTATCTGGGTGAATGTTTGGCATTTTTTTCCTTAGCTATTTCTTATCTGTAAAATATGTCCTAGACCCTTGAGAACTTAAGTCTATGCCAAATCTAGTTTGTATATCTTTGGAAAGTCTGGTCAGCTAGTCTATTAAAACGCATAGTTAAAACTTGAGCAAAACACTTCTTCCTGTTTGTCGAAAGAAAAACTAAGAGGGATTTAGAGCCACATAAATAAGTCCCAGAAGAGGACTTGAGTCCAGCTGCTTCTTGATGAATGCCCTACCGAGACGCACCTGTGCACTTAAAACCTCCCAAGGTAATGACAAGTCTTTTATAAATACTGGAATAATACCGAATCCAAAGGGAGGGGGCAGCATAAAATTGTCAAGCTAAAATTTAAACACCCATTTATTAATACTTACATATTCTCATTCGTGCAGAGTATAATTCTAAATCAATAATTATGCGATTCTGGTTTTAATCCTTCCGCACGCAATCGTGTTTTTTACATATTCACACAAGATTACTTTCCCTTTTAAATAACTAAGACTATAATGAATATTATAATATTTTAGAAGGCCACAATAAGTAACATTTATTTTTACTTATATTCGCAGTCGATAAAAATCAATTAAAGGGGTTTCAGAGCCGGTGGCTTTAGTTCGTGTGCGGTCATAATTCAAGAAATATATAGCTCCAGAGCAATAAAGCCTTGTATTTTATGTGCGGTTTCGCTTAATCGGGGTAACTCTTTTGTGGTCCATGATGAAACCAAAACAACAAATGCAGGATACACAAATATTAATCTTGACTTTGTATAAACATATTTATAAATAAATAGTTTACAGTTCTTCAGGCTTGGGGTGGTAAATAAAACAGTAAATTAATTTATTATTTCCAGCCTACATTTTTTGCACTTCTTGTTAGGAAGTCCTCTCGTCACCACATACTTTCTATGGGGACTGTCTTGGAAGAGACGCCAGCCTCCACAGACAGTACCTACGCGTTTTCTGTCACTGATAGACGGTTCCTTCGAGTGAAGACGTACCTCAAGCTGATGTCTTGGCAAGGGAAGGCAGGAGTGTCCGCTACATTGCAGCAACGCTTGGGGTGGTGAGCTTCACAATTCAGGATGGATTTCAGAAGTGGCCGACAGAGGACCACAACGCAATATGATGACCGTTGTATCAGGCTCTCGGTATTGAGACATAGACCGCTTCTGAGGTTCGGGACAAACTTGAAATGATGCGAAATGCCCATGTCAATTCAGAAACCGTACGCCGGGTACTGAAGCGACTTCAAGCGAGGCTCCCCGCGACGGGAAATCGACACCTCGAGAGGTATCGTTGAAACGATTATTTGTCGCCCGCCATTTCCATTTGGCTATGAGGCAAAGAACGGCTGTTTTATTCACAGATGGGCCTCGCTTTGGTCTATACCAGGGGTCTCCAAACATTCCAGCCTTAGGGCCATACTGATTACTCCAGTAGGTTCCGAGGGCCAAAACCATATTATCATTGTTGCCGGTGGTAAAAAGTGAAATAGTCCACTGATGAAAAAAAAAAGTCCGAAAAAGTACGCAACGTTTAAAAAAGGCTGCAAATCGGACTAAAGTCCGCAAAACGGCAACACTGCATATTATTAATTTTCCTGTCATTATCTGTAATTTCTAGATTAGTCGTAGAGTACGAGCCATGAAGACCTTCTCCAAAATGAAGTACACAAAAATGTTTACAGATCTAAATTAACTGATGAGCATCTTAAATCTCTTTTAATAATTGGTACAAGTAAAATTAGTCCACAACTACAAACTATTGTCAGTGGAAAATCTCAATTACATAAATCTCATTAGTATTTCATATGTCATTATGCTCGTTATAAGTTATGTTTTTATTTAAAATGTATAAAATGTTAGTTGAATTCATTTCAATAATTTGTTAGTTATTATATACTGAAGTTAAATTTTCTGCATATTATATATGTCTTTACTCATTACAATTCTGTGTTTCTTTATCCAACTTATCACAAAAACAATAACAATAAGCCTACAACAATGTTAGTTAGCCCATGACCATATCAATGTAGATGTCATATTAATAATTATTCAACATAAAATTAGAATACTTCAGTAAACTAAATTTAATTTGCTATAAAAAATATGTTCTCTAAAAGGAGTTTTCAAGTATGCTAGCTCTCCGCGGGCCGGACAAAATCTGTCCGCGGGCCGGACGTGGCCCTCGGGCCGTAGTTTGGAGACCCCTGGTCTATACCATCCAGAAGTTTTAGACGTTGAGTGCGGAGGCGACCAGAAGGGCATTCCTTTATGAGTCGCATCCTTTCCAAAGGCAATATTTATTGTTTGAAGTAGAATAATAATCTTCTCTCTTACATCAATGAATTTTATTGATAATGGGATTCTTGCCGCTCAGATGTACATTGAGAGTTTGTTCCCACTGGTTGTCATCACATTCGCTTCATGATGACCAGTTTATTTTGACAAAGGATGATGCAAGCCCGCAAACCACATAAAAACTCCCCCATTACTTGGTGGTACTACATTTTTGGACTGGCGTGCACTATCACCCGATATTATTCCGATGAAACATTTGTGGGATTATTTAGAAAGAGGTCTTAGACTCCGTCATCCACCTTCTAGTGCCTTGGATCATTTGTGAATGGTTGCACTTGAAGAATGAGATATTGTGTCGGACATGCAAAATGCCATTCATTCAATGCCTTAGAGAGTTAGGACACTTCGCCTTTTAAGAAGCTTTGGGTGAAATCAATAATCAAATAATATAATGTAAACATGATGTTATTTTATTTATTTTTAAACACTATTTGTCCAATAATTAGACCTTGTTTAACGCATCTAATTAATATTAGAAATTAAAACCCCAAACAAATTTAATGCCCTTTCCTGACAGATGTGACAGTTATCAGAGCGTTCGTTTTATTTTTGTCTACTAAGATTTTAGATACGGTAATAAATTATTACGATCAGCAATATTAATGTTTTATTGTTTCCGTGTAAAAAATGTGATTTTGTTTTTTGATTGTTGAGTTCCGCAACATTGGCGACAAACTCATTTTATGTTTGTTAGGTCAAGAAGATAGAAGATGGAAAGGTAAATGAATAAATCAAGAACTAAAATGTTAACAAAACGTGAAAAAGAAGATATAGTAAAAAAAAAAAAAACAGAACATTTTTGTTTTAGGTTTGAAGAAATAGTTATTTCTTCATTTTACCTTGTTAAATAATAAAATAAGAAATTCCATCTTTACAGTCAATTTTAACCTGAGCTACAATTCTCTAGATGTATAATGCATTGGATACTAATAAAAATAATACACAAGTAAAATTTGTTCTTATTGGATTCGAAAGAACAGACAGTTATATTTGAAGCCATTAAAAAAATCCATTTTCGTCATTTTCTTTTGTCATTATTATTTTTCAAAAGGTTGTATAAGGAGTAGATGCATTTGTGTGTATAATATATATATATATATATATATATATATATATATATATATATATATATATGTGTGTGTGTGTGTGAATGTAAATGGATTCTTGAAAATAAAATGAAGGTGGGCAACCAAATGTTTATATATAATACCAGAATAAATTGGCATATTAGGCTCCTGAACAGCATTATATTATTGGGGTAGGTAGGTGTTAAAGGCTGAGGATAAGCCAGAGAGAAAATTAAATAATATCAATTTAACAATGTTTTTGTATCGTTTCTCGACTCCATTATAACCCTCCTTTATTCCCATTGTTGTTCTGATAATTCAATCGCTTTCCCAACTTGCTTCCCTCTCCTGCTTTGTCCATCAAACTTGCTTTTAAACTCCGTGTTTTTTTTGCTCGAGGTTTTTTTTTCTTCCAATTTTGTTATTGTTTTGTTTAGTTTTTGGAAAGCTCCCGCTTTGATTGGAGCCGCTTGAATACAGTCCAAGACCTTTATTGGCCCTCAAAGGGTGGAATAACGCAGGTTGTGGTATAAATCTGCCGGAGAAATGTAACCCCTCTCCCCCCCAACAACATGCTGATATAACAATAGTAACAACTGATCCCAGTATCCAATACATTCGAACAATACATTCGTGCCGTATAGCTCCATACGTGCAATGCCCTGAAACGGATTCACCCAACGGAAAAATATTACTTTTTCCAGGCTCTCTTTTCAGCATTTATGCGTTAAACATCCTGATTCCATTCTGTTGCCGAAATTGTATTCAATATAATAGCCAGTGTTTGCAAGCTCATTTAAAGCTCAATGAAATACCAGAAGGTAAAGTTCAATTTCTTGAAATTTTATTGAGCCATCCCGTACCATTCCAAGCCTACCCTAGCTTAAAAAATTAAAACCACCAAAATTAAAATAAACAAAAAAAGTAAAAAGATCATGAAACATTTTGCCTTGTGGCTTTAGAGAAAGTGAGCTGAATTTGAGAAGTCGGGAGTGTTTACAGGAATTAAATGGGATTTGATCACAAAATGGCCCGGAAGTTTGCAGGAAGTGAACCGGAAGTAAAAGCGGGATTTGAGGAAAAGATTCGTTCCACTTTCTCGTGATGTTTCCGAGCACTGAGGCCAAGGCTAAAGCATTTTTTTCCCCTGGTCATCGAATGGAGGAATCAAAGTCAGCCTAAGTGATAGTCAGCTGCTCATAAAATTAACAAAGAAACAAAAATGATAAAACAAAATAATTATATACAATAAAATACTTTCGATTAAATGTGTTTATATTTTAAATGCATTAGTAGTGTCTAAATGTACTGTTCTGAAAGTGAGCCATGTAAGTCGTTAGGAAAAGTTGCTCCGTTGCCTACAGTCAGTTATTATATTAAAAAAATAAATTTAGTATTAATATTATGAGTGCCATTAGAAATCTTCATTAGCTCATCTTGTCCTTTAATGAGTATAAATCGTCATCTAAATTTTGCTATTTTTCATGATATCTAAGATGGTAACTGATTATATATAGAAACTTTCTTTAGTGCGAAGAGATTGGCATGCTGTTCCTCTCCAAGAAACCTGAAGCTAGAATGGAGTTTGACTAGCCTGTCGGTTACTTCATTCCCATATATATTACAATGTCCAGGTACCCATTGTAGTCGGATTTCGGTAGTTTCTTCAAGCCTTAGAAGCCTTTCCTTGCATTTTAGAATTTGGGCTATAGCAATATAAGGTCTAAATCACTACAAGGATTTAATTGTATACAACAACAAGCAATTCTCTTAAAGTTATTTTTGCAGGTACATTTAAACAAATAATTTGTTTTAGGGTTAGTATTAATTGTTTACTATTTATAATTTTGTCAAAAAATTTTAAACATTTAAATCCTTACATTTTTAAATACACATGTAATTTGCCTTCATTAAAGCCTCTCGGTACAAATAAAAAAAAAAATATTAATATTAGCAAAATGTAAAATACCATTCTATCTGAATTTATTTAAATTTATAATCATGTTATTTATTTATAAATAACGTTAATGATTACCATTAAATTATATATTGCCCCCTGAAATATATGTTTATGACAAAGCAAGGTATGCTTACCGAAGTTACGACCTGCATATCTCAGGGTCTGGTACACCTAATCACGTCAGGTATAACAATAACAGTCCGCCGATACGAACATAATGCAATCACATGGGATTTAGCATTAATTAGTAAATCAATAGACAGAAGTTAATTCGTTATTGATGTTGAATATATTAATGTAACAAACATGATACGTGTTGATTTATATGAATTAATGTAAATTGGCTATAGAGGCACCTTCAATGTATATATCTGTTATGCATTTCTCATTACGTACAAATATGACAATATATATATATATATATATATATATATATATATATATATATAATAAAAAATGATTAAAAAAATTGTAGTAATAATTTATGTTATATATGAGGTTATATATAAACTTGCATACTTAATTATTGGTACACATGTAATACGGAAATAGAACACTATATTACACTTACACATAACAATGCGAAGATTAAAATTCTACTTATTGTCCTTTTTGGCTAAAAAAAAACAAATCGTGGAATTTTACGAAAATCAATGCAAGGCAAAATTAGGAGGAATTAAATAGATTGCAGCAGTTAAAGATGCGCAAATATACAGTTTAAATTAATACATATTCAGTAAAACAATATTTGAAAGTCGATCGGAGGAAGATTCTGAAAAAGAATGGATCAGATAGGCCTAATGACAGAAAAAGAGTTTATTAAAAATGAATGAAAACAGTCGAAGCACAAAGAAATTCAAACTTAATTTTGACGGTCTTGACATATTAAGGATAAGTATAAAACCACTAAAGCCCAAGATAAAATAAAATATACATATCATTGGAAACAAGAAAAATCAGTTTAAAAAATCCTAAATTAAATATCTGGATAAAATATTTTTTAATTTAGTAAGCAATACTTGACCCAAAATGATTTATTTAAAAAAAATGAAAAATACAATTTTTGAGAAATCTACATTTGCTATAATAATAATCGATTTTAAATAGCTGATCATTGATGTTTTTAGCATAGATGTGGCCCTGCCTGTAGGAGGTTCTCTAGGGTTATGGCTGTAATTTATTATTATTTAAAGTTCTCCTGAAAAGGCATAAAAATTACGTGAAACAGGTAGAGTAAATAAACGATCACTATTTTACGAGCTTTGACATTTTGCCACGAAAAAATATATAGTGAAAATTTAAGTATGTACTATAACATAGTAATATCATTATTAATGTGTCTTTATTATCTTGGCAGATTTATCTTGATAATTTCTTATTTCACTTGGTATATACATTTAAGCATAACTCGTGACCAACGTGAAACTATTATTTCTGCGCAAGTCATATTAAATAAATATATGTTTGAATAAATTAAAGAAATATTGATTATCAGCCACAAAGATTCTTTAACACATTTGTTGAGAAGTGATCGTAAGCCGTTTAGGCTATCAGTATTTAGAATTTATGGTTTCGATTAGGATAGGGAATAATATTAAATTCTCGTCACTAATAGCCTACACGTCGAGGCACTTTAAAAAAAAAATATTTCATTTTCTAATATAAAAATTAGTTACTAATGTTAAAATTTTGGCTCCAATTTCAAACTTTTATGAGGGGTGTAAGAGAAGGAAGAACTGATTCGTATGGTAATCCGTACATCACTGGAGATGTTTGTTAAAGAACTTTGTGAAGGGAGGAGGTTACGCGCTAAATCTACAATTTGCGTTGTGAGGAAACCAGCTTATTACGTCGTGGTAAAATGTGGACGAAAATAATCATAGAATGTACGTCTTTGCCTTTAAACCATTTGCTGCTGTTAGTGTGAGTTTTGACTGGGAGCTACAAGGCTTCAACCACCACCCAGTCCTGACTTCTGGAAGCAGGTATAATAAGGTCAGAGGGTTAACGATGACAAATCTTGCATCAAGACCCGAGTTCTAATAGTCTAATAGTTGATTGTGATACCACTTGATGGCGGTTCTGAGACACTCACAAAATGTGAGGGCAGCAGTTTTTTAGAATCACAGATCTGTGTAAGTAGCACTGAATGAGCGCTGGCCTCGTCACACATACCTGTCTTAGTTGTAGCAAAGGGGTTAAAGCCTTCCAGGTAAACGTTTTATCGGTAAATTGCCCTTTTCCAGAAAAGTTGGAAAAACCCCAAATTTAAGAATATCTGAAGCAATATATTCGAAAGTTAAATAAAATTCCTTCAAAAATAATAAAATAAATTCCTTCGAGCATGTTCTGATCGATTTGTATCAATCGTTGAAATAATTACATAATTCTATATAGTCGCTTTCGTTCTTTTGAAAGGTTTTTAGTCTGGGTTTGCCTCATTTTTTTAATTGGTTCCTTTTTTTTGCAAGTGCAATTTCCTTAGTAAAATACGACAAATAAAGGAAAAGCATTTTTATATTACTTGTTTTTTTTTTTTTTTTTTTTTTTTTTTTTTTTTTTTTTTTTTTTTTTTTTTTTTTACGGCGTATCTACAACTAGGTCATTAGCGCCGAAATCCAGGGTGCAGCGAGGAATTTTACCAGCGAGCCGTGGGATGATAAAATTCCTGCCAGAGGTTGGGAATTGAACCCACCATCTCCCGCTTATAAATCCAAGGCGCTAGCCATTAGACCACGGGAGACCCCTATATTACTTGTTATTTGTAATATAGTTTACCTTTAACATGAAAGGAATTTGAGGAGTAATTACAATTGGCTACTACATAGAGGTTTGGACTAATATTTTAGGACTGGTGGTTCCAATACAGCCTATGTGGGAGAATCTTAATTTTAAAAATTTGAAAAGAAGAATATATTTGCTTTCCGAGTCGGACTTTTATTAGCTATAACAACAGAACCTCGGCAATATTAACGTTGGTTTGTCTTTTATAGTTTGGATATACTTTTTACTGTTTATTTTCATTTTTAATAATATTAATATATTGTGTTTAGCTTCTCCGAGATAAGGCTGGAATGAAATTCAAAAGAGGATACGTTCTGAATAAAGTAGAAAGGAGCGGTGAGAGATAGTATATTTGTTGTCGGGAGGTAGAAAATAAGAGAAGAGTGTAAATAAGGCTACTATTGAATAATTGATGCTAGTTTTTGCCTGCTTCCCTAATGTTAAATATTTAATTTATAATTGAATCGAGGCTCGGGCTGTGCTTCAAGTTGGCCCCGGGGAGTTGTAGTTAGACTTTCATTATGAATTGTTCAATAGGCTCCATATTAATACCCCCCCCCCTACTCACTCCCCTTTGGAGCTCTCTCTTAAACCAGCATCCCTTTCTGGAGGAGGTGAGCTGCTGACAATTCACACTGATAAAACAGACAGGATTATGCGTGTAGATCTCACTTAATATTATCGGGGGATTTCAATAGTATGTTTCCATATTTGGATTTAACAAAAAATAAACGACCTCACTTATTATACTACAGTGATCATTTAGAAGCATTGTTTGTACACATAAACGTAAGTGAGATCCAAAACTGTACAGTATATGCAAAATTTTTGGGTTGGCTAACATATGAGAAATACTTCTGGCGCTGAAATTTCATGAAATACCCATACCAAGAAGCAAGGTTAAGCACAAGCAAAAAACATTATTTGCAAATGTTTACATTATGAATTGTTCAATAGGCTCCATGTTAATACACCCCCCTCCCCTCGGAGCTCTCCCTTAAACCAGCATCCCTTTCTGGGGGGTAGCTGAGGAGGAAGTGAGCTGCTGACAATTCACAGTGATAAAACAGACAGGATTATGCGTGTAGATCTCACTTAATATTATTGGGGGATTTCAATAGTATGTTTCCATATTTGGATTTAACACAAAATAAACGACCTCACTTATTATACTACAGTGATCATTTAGAAGCATTGTTTGTACACATAAATGTAAGTGAGATCCAAAACTGTACAGTATATGCAAAATTTTTGGGTTGGCTAACATATGAGAAATACTTCTGGCGCTGAAATTTCATGAAGTACCCATACCAAGAAGCAATGTTAAGCACAAGCAAAAAACATTATTTGCAAGTGTTTACATTATGAATTGTTCAATAGGCTCCATGTTAATACACCCCCCCTCCCCTCGGAGCTCTCCCTTAAACCAGCATCCCTTTCTGGGGGGTAGCTGAGGAGGAGGCTGCTGACAATTCAAAGTGATAATACAGACAGGATTATGTGTGTGGATATTACTTAATAGTATTGGGAGATATCAATAGTATGTTTCCGATCAAGTAGTACTTCTTTTCATAACCAACTTGTACAAAAAAAAAAACGACAATTTTCTTTTGAGGAAAACACAAAATATAATAGTGTATACATAAATGCAATCGAGAGCCAAAAAGTACAGTAAATTCAACATTTAGCACAATTCAATATTTCTAGCTTGGTTAACATAGAAGAAATACTTCTGGCATTGAAATTTCATGAGAGACCCATAGGAAGAAGCAAGGTTCATGGCAAGAAACACAAAATTATGATGTAAATCTGCAAATGCTAATTTTATTGTACAATAGGCTCCATATTCCTCACTCCTTCCCCTTTGGGGCACTCTCTTAAGCCAGGACACACAGACAGGATATTGTCTGTAGATCTCCACATAATAGTTTTGGGATTTCAATAGCATGTTTCCATTTAAGTACTATTTTCTTTTGATTTAACAGAAAATAAATCACAATTTTCTTCCTAGGACACGACAAAATATCGACCTTACTAATTCAATTTAAAGGATCATTTAGAGTCATTATTTGTATGCATAAATGCAACCTTTATAGCAAAAACAGCAATTAACCTTAATCTAGATGTACAACTACATACCTACTTGGTCGACTTAGGTGGAATACTTCTGGCACTCACATTTCATGAACAACCCATAGAAAGAAGCAATGTTCGTGGCAAGAAATAAAAAAATACGACATATTTTATAAGCAAATGCTAAGATGAAGAATTGTACAATAGTACTCCCACTCCCTCCCCTAGGAGGTCTCTCATAAATTCAGCATCCCTTTCTGGGGAGATGCAGAAGAGAAAGTGAACAGCTGTCAATTCGTGATAACACAGACAGGATTTTGTCAATACATCTCCACATAGTAGTATTGAGAGATTTCAACAGCTTGTTTCCATTCAAGTACTACTTCTTTTGATTTAACACAATATAAACCACAAGTTTCTTACAGGGACACTACAAAATATTAAAATAAATACCGATCTCACTAATTCTATTATTTGTATACATACATGCAAGTGAGCGCCAATACAGTACATTAAATGCAACATTTACAGCAGAAACTGCAATATATAATAACATTAATCCTGAATTAATATAGCACTAACCCAATACATTTGTGATTAATACTTCAGTGACTAAAATAAACATTTTTTCCTCATATTAATATTTCCAGAAACCTAGATTTAAGGGACTATTTGTCATGGTTTAATTTAAAAGATGGGTCAGTTCAACCCAACCATGACACTCATGATCTCAGATTTTAATGAAACTTGGCTTGTTTGTTCATTTCATGGTTATAAGTAAGGATATAATAGAGTTTTGCTCTATCTCATATGGTTTAAGTTTTACGCGCTACTAAAGTTCTTGAAATTTTGCAGTTTTCATCGATCGGAGAAAGCGAATGCAATTCAAGGTCTGCGACAATAAACTTAAATTTTCTATATGAACTTAAATTTAGTTTTAAAACTTGATTGAAGATGTATCATGGTGCTAGTGACCCCAGCAGTCGATGCACAGGGAAAAAAATTTCTTGCATGAATCATTCCAAATACATCTTTTCCCTGAAAGCTGTGGAAATATCTTATTCTTGGACTTTCCAAATTCAGGCGAGCTGAATCAATTACTCCTTTAGAAATAAATTACTTATATCCATGAAAGGAACAAGTTTCATTAAAAATCTGAGATTATGGGTGTCAAATCGTATTTTTTTTGGGGTTGATTTGACGTGGAATGACCCAGATACATCAACAATTTTTCCTGATTTCCCACTTAAATTTGTCTTAAAAGTCCACTACATATTTATCTATATATAAAAAAATCACGTCTGTCTGTTTGTCCGTTTGTCTGTATGTTCCTTATACGTATCCACACCGTTTGACCGATTTTGGCCAAACTTGGAGTACTGGTAGGTCTTGACACGGGGAGCGTCATAGTCCCACCCAAATAGTTACAGATTTACGTTATTAGATTTTAATATTAATTATTTGGTTTCTAATTTATTTTTGCTTTTATAGATGCAGAAAGCAGGTGTAGCATAGCACGCCGGCTAACAGCAAGTAATTTATAAAAATAACATAATTATAACATATGTGCGTAGGAGGGTGAAATATAGAGGGTTACGAGAAGTTGTCGAATCTACCCAGCCTCTCACCAATCAGACCGCGTGGCACCTGCTATCCTTTCCTTTAATATTTAAAGTAAATCCATATGTCATATCTCCCTTTCCTCCTGTAATATTATATCATTTTTCATCTACATAAATATTAAATCAGCGCCACCTGGAGCTCCCCTACCTCCGTACAAATGATAAATGTTTTATCCCCTATCTAGATTTGTGGTTTGATGAAATTTAAATCAGTCTTATCGATTCTGGTTAGTAGGACCTTGAAATATTCAATACTAACAAGGTACGGTTCATACGATGGTTTAATACTTTGTTGTAAACGAGAACGTTTTCTGAGAAAGGCTTAAGAAATGTTACCTTGTCAAGTGAAATAAAAACGTTTGATTAGCAGCAATCATCGGACAACATTTCATTGTTTTTTTGTGTTTTCAAAACCGTTAACAATTAGGGGTAACTAATGTTAGAAACATAAAAATGTTTCTCATTAAAAGGAGATCGTTGACCGTTGATGCTGCAAGGTAGGGATTGTCGGGGTTCGGTCACTGCTTCTTAATAAAACTACATTTTATCGTGAAAATGGTTTTATTGTGCCGACGTTTAGGGAAGGTTGAGAACTATACCTCACAGATGTGGGATCATTTCTGAGTGACCGAACCCCGACAATCCCTACCTTGCAGCATCAACGGTCAACGATCTCCTTTTAATGAGAAACATTTTTATGTTTCTAACATTAGTTACCCCTAATTGTTAACGGTCATAAATGTTGTTATATTTCAATAAGGTTTGCAAAGTTCCTAAATATATATATATATATATATATATATATATATATATACAGCGTAGACAGCATATATATATATATATATATATATATATATATATATATGCTGTCTTAAGAAACTATTGAACACTATCAAATACTATAGCGAACAAAAGGATGTACAGTTTCCTCATATATACTTACCATAAAAGAACAATTATCTGTAAAATATAGTTCGTCTATACAACTCAATTATTCACAGGACATGCAACGATAACCACATATCTACATTAATTAAAAAAAAAAAAAAAAAAAAAAAAAAAAAACAGCTCATTTTGCCAAGCGAACAGAAAACCACTTGACATTGTATAAGACTGTCAATTGCTCCAAGATATTTGTAAAAAAATAGACAATTTCATAAAACCCACGACCGGAACGTTATATAAATTAAGAAATGATAATAACAAACGTTTTAGTTGGGATACTGATCATATGCGATACCTAGTGATTTAAAAAAAACAAAAAAAAAACAATATTTTAAATGAATGAAACGAAATAGATTAAGAAAGAATTGAGTAAAATTTCCTGCATATTTAGTTTAATGTACCATTAATATGAAAATTCTAAATACTGTACACTAACTGAATACCCGTGCTTAGTCCCGGCAGATAAGTAGTTATTTTATTACGTTAAATAATGTAACATCAATATTAACGCTACTATGCATATACTTTTGTGCAGTTTATTATAGCGTGGTTCCCGTCATACTATATTTTATACATCAATTGATAAATAATCAAAGTGTAATGTTTCTGGGAAGTGGGGCGCTCCGGACCTGAGACAAGAAACAGATAACCTTGAGATAACAGACGTTTAAGGGTTCGGGATATTATTACCTCCGACAGACCATCATCAGGTACAGGTTAAACTCTATGAGGGACAAAATCACAGTTTATTTCTAGTAATTGAAGGCCTGTTATCATAGTTGAAATGGAGTTCAAATAGAAATAATATTAACAAATAAATACAGTACGCTAACAGCTGACAGTAAGTCCTAGCAACGCTTGCTGCCTTGGCTTACCTGCTCTCTAACCCAATAAAAATTCAAACCCCTCCAAAAATACTTAAAAATTCGAATATCAAAAAATTCTTTCTTAGCGAGTGTTTACGTTTTAAAGGGAGTGGCAAAATTTCAAATTTTTCTGTCAAGTGGTTTGGTCTGGGCGTGAGTGAGTTGTATCTGACAAATATATAGTAGTATATTTGGTATGAATGATATATCAATACCATTTTATAGAGAATTATCTGTGAAATTTCTCTGTTAAATAATAGAATCTGTGATACGTAAAGGTTTTTCTCGCCACACTCCAGCCACGAAAAAAAAAAAACACCAATAAACGTTGGTTTGGTAGAATTACGATATAGGAGGGCCGATAGAAATAGCTATATATATGTAATATCTCTACATACGACTGTCAAGGCAACACAATGCACAGGCCGATATACAGTCCTCCGCTCCCCGATCCTATCTGATCAACATGGAAATCAGAGAATTCTCCTTTAAAATATTCTATATTTATCAGCCGAAGCCCCGATTCAAACTACAGAATTAATTTTCCACCTGAGGCCATCGGGCGATAAATCGGAGATGAATACAATAGATTAGGGATTTTCCGAACGAGGCCCCCCCCCCCCGCCCATTTCCGAAAATCTCTCTCAAACCAAGTCCCAGCCTTTTCGAAAAAACCTAATTCTCTACATGAGCTATAGCCCTTCCTACATGCAGTGAACATTATAATTTCAAAGGGCTCCGGGGTAGGCTGGCTTCTTTTAATATTTAAATATTACTGCCTCGAAGAACATCAAGAAGTTATATTGTACTTAGGGAAGAAATGTTTGTCTTTACCCCTTCCTACAACTACCCTTCTCATCTTTTTATTCTTTAATACTGCTTTTTTTTATAGGAGTTTGTTAGAACTGTCTACCATCTCATTTTGCTTTTAAGGAATATATATATATATATATATATATATATATATATATATATATATATATATATATTCCTACATTACTCTTTAATTTAAAAAAAAAAAAAAGAAAAAAAAAATACAGCAAATCAGGAACGATTTGAAAAGTCCGTCACGTAGGAGCTGCATAACTAAGCACTTTCCTCAGAATTTGGGTAGTGTAGATTGCTTTCCAGAACAATTTGCTTAAAATATCCTACATAAATAAAATAAAAACATGAATAGTTCTCTTTTAAATTTGTAATGAGTAACTCAATTAATAATTTGCTTCCAGAGTTATGTTTACACATGGTACCTATTACACTACGTAATAAATACAAAAAACCTCATATTATCGTATTTTGATCTAACGCAGGAACAGGATACAGTCACTCTAGTGGTAGAAAGCGCTCCTTGCGGCGGCTTTGTGAACTTACGTCTGACGGGCTTTTCTATTGAAATATATTACAAATTAAACCCCCGCTTTCCGATTGACCGATTCAGCTCATTTTTACAACACTTCATTCTCATGAGCTACCCACGACGTATACCGCGTTTCGTTACAATACAGCAGAAATTACGACCGGTATGAATATATTAAGAATTTGGGTCAAGAGTAAACCCCCCCTTCTAATGAACCGATTTAGTTTATTTTTACAACATATATTTACCTGTAGATTACCACTACGAATACCGAGTTTCGTCGAAATATACCAAAAATCACGGCTGGTAGTGGCGAATTGGTATTGTGGGTCCGGAGTAAACCCCCCCTCCTAATGAACCGATTTAGTTTATTTTTACAACAGTTATTTACCTGTGGATTACCACTACGAATACCGAGTTTCATCGAAATATCCAAAAATCACGGCTGGTAGTGGCGAATTGGTATTGTGGGTCCGGAGTAAACCACCCCTTCTAATGAACCGATTTAGTTAATTTTTATATCTCACTTTTCTCTCTATATTACCACTACGAATTCCAAGTTTCGTTGAAATATAACAAATATTACGGCTGACATAGTCAAATTAGTGTTTTGGGTTCGGAGTAAACCCCCCCTTCCGGTGGACCGACTTTGGTGGTTAACGAACTCGTTCAATCGTTTGCTAATTGAATGCTACATACCAAGTTTCGTGACGAAAAAACAAAAACTCTGGCCGCTATCGTGTTAACAGACACATATATATATATATATATATATATATATATATATATATATATATATGCATATATATATATAGATATATATAAATTTTAACGGGGGTCATTTTCGGTGTCTACTAGGTAGGATCGATAAAGATTTGAAGAAATTTTTCAAAAATTCCGTCATGAGTCCAACCTCAATAGCTACTTTCCTTCGGAGGAAAGTGCTAAAAAAAAATTATTAAGAGAAGTAGTTTTGAGATTTATTATCAGGTCGTCCCACAAGTAATGTTGGTTTATGTTGGTAGACTGTAGTGTCGATCCAATTTCGTTTCATTCAACTGGATTTTTTTTCTCCGTTAGTCGACTTGCGGTTTCCCACTCAAAATCGTTCAATTCACCGCTGCACTTGTCGCTCACCAATGAAATTTTTAGTAAATGTATCTACAAGTTTTAGATAAGTTGAAGCAGCATTTTCTCCTTTATCGAATACCCAAATCATAACATGGTGTATGTGGGTCTCTTGGAAAATACATTTCAAATAAAATTTCGGCACAGAATAAATACGTTTTACCAACTAAAACATGATAAATAAAAGTGTATTTAATGTTATAATAAACAAAAAATACATTGAAAACCTGATGACCTGATACATTTTATTAAATAGCCTGAGAACGTTTAGGATATGGTATTATGTGGAAGTTGACCATTCGAAGACTTAATAAATGTCCTACAAAGTGGATTCTCATAAAAGAATGTTCGACAGAAGAACCTCAGTAATAGAAATTTGTGGATAGAATTCAAAATTCGCGCAAAAAAATCGTAACGCTTACGTTTTTGAGTTCATACGCTTGTAAGTATATGCTTCTTGGGCTAGGAAAACGAATGAAACCATTTTCAAGGCGATATTTCTTCAAGGTGTTATAATGAAGTAAATGTTCACATTTTTCTCAAAATACCGAAATTTCAAATTGTTATCATTAATAAGGCTTTCGACTACAGTGTTTTCTTTTTTAAAAGTTGTATTGTGCATGAATAGTATCCTGCTTCCTTTCAGGATTTTAATTACTTTTTTATAATTTATGATTTTATAAAAAACAATATATTGGCAACTTGTATAACCATTTTCTAGTTTTTATACCAAATCTTCTACTTTATAGAAGAAACTATATACTATTCAACATACCAATTAATATAGGAATATTAACAGATTCAGATTATTTCGCTGAGGCTGACATTGTTTGGGAATACTTGAGTATCGGGTGCATTTTTTGTTTGAATTTTTATGTCGACTTTTTTTTCATAAAAAAATCTTCGAGACAGCCGATTTGAAAACGGAAAACACTTTTGGAAAGCCCAAACAATACTGAAGGCAACTGTCTTACATGGAGCCTTTTAAATCTAAAGGGAAAAGTAATGGAGGAGTGTCCTTCCGAAGGTACACTTGTAAGCGGGTAGGATCGCTAGTGTCCTTCCGTAATAACAACTGCACCGAATGTATTAATACCAAATATATATATATATATATTTGTTTGTTTTTCAGGACCTATTGAAAATATTTCTAAGTACTTCAACAGCCCTGGATTAACGGCAGAATGACATCTGGCCTGAACTACATACTAAATCATATTTAAACGTTGCAATATTAAACCAGAGATTCGCCAAAGTGGAATGGTACAACTTTGTAGAAAGGGCGAGATAAGCCGTTGATTAAATGCAACGACTGCATTTAAAGAGGCCTGCTTGTTTTATGAAAGGGGGGGGGTATGAATTATATTAAGGCTCGATTCTCGTTCGTCTCCTGCCGCTTTAATCATACTCACGGTGAAAGGACGAAGGGGAGGGGAGGAATAAAACTTTGAGAAAGGGCTACTTAATATTAATGCTTATCCACTCCTTTCGTTGGCTAATAGCTCAAATTGAATATATAATAAGGAGAACAACTTGACAACTCAATAATGTACAACTTCATGAATTCGCCATTAATATCTCCTAAAATGATGAGAAGAAGAAAAATTTCGCAAGACTTAAATTAGGTCTCCAAGTCTATTATTTTATTGTATATCGATTTATTATTTACTTTAATCAAGAGTACTGACATCAGCAATGACATTACATACAATAGTAAAAATGCCCATGATTAACCTTTTCGATGCGACGTGGGCTAGCTGCCTATTCCCTCCACAGGCGGACCAAACTCCCTCTCCTAGGGCGGCCGTACGTTTATCTGACGTATGTTTATCTGACGTGAACGACGACGTTCACAAACAATTTATTTACTATAATTTAGGTACACAGCAAACCTGCAATAACCATTTAAAACCAAATTTACTTACTTTTCTTTCCCTTAAATGAAATAGAAAAATGGTCCAAAATCAAGGTGAATGAAAGCAAAAGCCAGTTCATAACGTTCACCCTCCGTCGCCAATCCTGTCCCCCAGTATCCTTTAATAACCAACCCCTTGTTCCCGTCAGCATAGTCCATTTCCTTGGCTTTCTTTTAGACTCTAGACTCACTTGGAAATACCACATTAGAGTAAAAAGACAAGAACTCAACAGACGCTTTGGACGGCTTTACAGATTACTGAATAAAAACTCACCTCTCTCACTCGAAAACAAATTCATAATCTACAACACAATTATAAAACCCATTTGGACATACGGAATAGAACTATGGGGAACTGCAAAACCATCGAACATCAGACGCTTCCAAACATTCCAATCTAAAGTCCTCCGAACTATAGTCAATGCTCCTTTTTACTTAACCAATAAGAATCTTCATAAAGACCTCAACATTCCTCTAATACAAGACCTTATCCCCATCCGATTTGCAAATTTTCATTACAAATTATCCCTAAACCCTGCTGTCCAGTCATTGTCCACTCCCAACCATCCCTATTCCCCACCACGACGGTTGAACAGGATGTGGCCCCGCGATCTGTTTTAAGCAATACAAGGGAGTGATAACGGAGGTTATCTTCTCCCCACAAGCCCCTAGAGTGTCTGCAGTTCTCTCGTCCCTTTTCCAGCTCCAGTACTTCCTACTGCTGCTGGTTGAGGAGTGGGGTACGGTTGTCCCTAGTCATCTCGCTTACCCGAGGAGACAAGGGGGCAGCTGGTGCAGACGCTCGTGATTATTATATTTTATGTAAGCACATTACAAAATGTAATTATTTTACAGAATGTAATATCATTAAATGAATAAATAAATAAATAAGTACTTTTCTTTCCTATATTTCTCTTTCTATTTCATTCCGAAACAACTGCTTGTTTTTAGACGTGATTTTTAAATGTAGCAATGACATTTTTTTGTTTTAATTATTATAACGAGCTAATCCTTTATTATTTACAGTTTCACTAAAAAAATGACCTAAGAACATTTTTACCGTGCACACGTCTCTTAGACGCATCTTACTTATAACGTTCAAAATTTGTATGTTACCAGTTAAGGGTTAAACCAGAAAATATCCCCCATTCCTGCTAGAGCGCTCTGTACACGCTCAAGGCTAAAGAGGGCTCTCAATCAAGAGATACAACTGTGGCGAGAATACTCGGGTGTCGCCTCTGAGGAACATCTTTCTCCGGCGAGTATTCGCGGGCGTCGCATCGAAAGGGTTAACATTTTGTTATTATATTATTTAATGAATTATTCATATATTTTTCAATATTTATTTCGTGTGTCAAACGAAAAAATAAAATAAAATTTAAATTCGCGGTTTTTTGTTACCCACTAGTAGATATACCGCGTTCATACAGCACTATGGGCAAGTTATGCAAACCCGCAACATTTGGTGGTAGATCTACCAGTACCGTACGGACCCGCAAGACGAACTATTTTCACTTCTTCCATTTTCAATTTAAAATGTTACCTTTATTGATCTTTATGGCATATTTGATCTTTATGTTATCTTCCTTGATCTTTATGGTAATTTAAGGGCAGAAAACTGCTTAGTCATCTCCACCCTAAATTGTGCGAGTTTAATGTTAAGATGGAGAGTGTTATTAGTATTGTTTGTTTCAGACAGAGTTGTGTTTCTAAAATTGCATTTGTTAGAATCTTGCTTTGGAAACAATTTTTATTGCATAGATATAAGAACCAGATTCAGATGTCCGTAAAAAAGAAAGAAAAACACACATAGAAAATGTATATATTAATTTCATTATTTATTTATTTTATTTTTTAATTTATATATTTTTTTATCATTACTTTTGACATGTTTAGTCATTTATACTTATTTTTAATTATTTTTCTCTCTTATTTTTATTTTTTTTTCCCATGTTCTTTTGTTTATTTTTTTTTGTATATATATATATATATATATATATATATATATATATATATATATATATTTAATTTTTTTGTTTATATCTTATTTATTTTTTTAATATATACTAGCGATTACGCTATCTTTGATTAGGACCATTGGCATTACTACATACCAACATTAACAATACATTCTTATACTCTACTAATTCTAATTCCATTCTAACACATACACATACATACATATATTAATCAATTAATTAATATTAGACATTTTACAGTAAGAGATATAGCTGATCCTTTTTTAAAAATTCCACATCATCAGCTGCTTTACAATCGTCCCGCAGAACTTCCGTCAAATTCCTTGGCATTCCCAGCTGTTGGAGCAGCAGCATACAGCGTGAGCAGTCTTCGAATATATGTTTTACGGTGATCAGCTGATTGCATAGCTGTAATGCTTGATTGAGAAAAGGGAGTTCCCTTCCTCCGAAGGAAAGTAGCTATTGAGGTTGCACTCATGGCGGAATGTTTGAAAAATTTCTTCAAATATTTATCGAAAACGAAAATGACCCCCGTTTTTATCAATGTGTTGTAAAATTATTTATAATCTCTCTTTTGGATGTTAGTTAATTGATCACTCATAAGGTTCTTGAATCTCACAATATTTGCTGAACTTACAAACAATGAGGAACCCTTAAAGTGACGTTTCGGTCAACATTCAGGCCAGACCATGACCAAGCAATTTGATCGGAGGCCATGGGCAACAAGTCCCCACCTACTCCGCTGACCCAGTCAACCCCCTGGCGATGAATCTTGCAAGGTCGACACATGAGGTCGGACTCCAGAGCACGTGTGTTGGGGCGAAGAGGCTCAGCGAAAAGCTGAATTATTTCTTGACTCTACCTGCATGAGTTGCGAGCTTGAGTTAATATTTGAACAGCTTTATAGCACAGAGCTCTGGGTATGCCTCCTACAGCCCCCTTCAAAATCATGCATTACTGATAGAAACTTCTCCGAAAACACCCCTTCTCAAAAGGCGCTGCACCCCGACTGAGCCCCCTCTCCTATGGTTTTATTTAATAAATTAGGGGTCGCCCTAATTCATAATTTAAAATTCGATATCCTGCTTGGAATGTCTTATATAAAGGATGTATGAATAATATATTTCTCAAGAGAAGGGGGCCCGATCCTACAAGCAATTCTACCTTTATCGTTAGGATGTAGCTTTCCTTCAGAAAGGTTTTCATCGTCTTTCTGAATTTTAGGTATATCCTTTCTACCAGGATCAAAAAAATCACAAATACCCCAGAGAGTTCCCCTTGCAATAATGCCGCGTTGTATAAACCTTTTAGAACACTCTTAAGGTATTTAGATATTGAGACTAGACTCAATTAGTGAAATTTTCCTTCGTTGGATCCAGTTCCTACAGGAAAAATATATATAAAAAAAAAATATATTCTCTTAAATTTTAGGAGGCTTGGGGTCTTAAAAGCAGTAATCCTTCCTTCCTTCACACTACTTTATTCACTAGGACCGACACGTTTCGTGCATATTTTCGCACCTCTTCAGGGGCACTTCTTGCTAGGAAGCACTCTCGTCACCATGTACTCTCCCTCTGGAGTCTGGCATAAAAGAGGGAGAATACATGGTGACGAGAGTACTGTTTGAATTATATATATATATATATATATTGGGTCATTTGCAAGAATAAATAATAAAAAAAAAAAATGTTGCCTTGTGGTGCGTGTAGGTCCATTCATTATAAATTTAAACGAGGATGCCGTTAAGATAAAATAAAAAAATAGCAGAGGATCCAAATAGAAATGGGTCCTCTATTAATCAAGTTTGTTTACTATTTTTTTTATTTTCTTCTGCAATGGCGTATGTTTATTTTTTAGCTGAAGAAAGTTGCCGAAACGTTCAAAATATAGATTTTTCTGAAACTCTATCGTCTACTCTTATCCGCATCCCAACTATTCCTTAACACTTAAATATAAACAATTGCAGGAGAGAATAATAAAAAAAAAATAAACAAAATTTTAAATCATGAAATAACAAATGTTAATCATTAAGTAACTTTTTTTTTTTTGTTTTTTTGAAAAATTAATCAGAAGTCTAATCACATAGTTAAGAGTAACAAAAAAAAATCAGTGGACTCAAGTAGAAACTTGATTAACAAAGGACCCATTTATATTTGGATCCTATAATTATTTTTATTTCTTAGACTTAACTAAGTTCTCGTGTAAATGTTAGTTAGTTTTTTTTTTTTGTTCTCTTGTGTAATTGTCTATATTTATTTGTTAGCTGAAGAACGATGTTAAATAGCATGCGAAAACGTTCAAAATTTAGATTTTTCCAAACATCTGACATTTTCTACTAGCTAAATTCCAAATATTCCTTGATTTTTTAATTATCTATATAGTTTTCTCCTAATGGGCTCAAAGAGAACTTATAGATATCCAGAAACCGCAAATATACATACATGTACATAGTTACTATACTACTGTATACATACATGTACATGGTTACTATACTACTATATACATACATGTACATGGTTACTATACTACTATATACATACATGTACATGGTTACTATACTACTATATAGATACATGTACATGGTTACTATACGACTATATAGATACATGTACATGGTTATTATACTACTATATATATATATGTATATGGTTACTATACTACTATATACATACATGTACATGGTTACTATACTACTATATAGATACATGTACATGGTTACTCTACGACTATATAGATACATGTACATGGTTATTATACTACTATATATATACATTATATGGTTACTATACTACTATATGGTACCAAGAACAATCTAAGGGCGAATTCATACGAAACCTAGCTCTAATAGCATAGATTAACCTATAATATTGATGAATCGCTTTATAATAATAGTATAGACTGTGTTAATAATTGACTCTGCGCGCAGTGTACCCCTAGCTTGTGTCTATATCCGTACTGGGAGATCATGCATAGCACATGACAGAACCATGGGGGGAGGCTGGCTTCCCGGGTAGATTAAACTAAATCCTCAGGCCAATACTAGAAGCCTTTATGGCTTCATCAAAATTAATTTTACCAATTATCTGATGCATTAAATAAACATATTCAATTAAGGGAAATTACTTGCGGAATCGTAACGTCTCAGGAACGCATTTGGAGAAGCTATGTACGAAATCGTCGTAATAGATTTCTTTGCTGTTTCTTAAATCCCTATAAGGAGAAGAAAACTGCTTATGATGACGACCCTATGACGGAATCCGAATGACAAGAAATGTAAACTTTTTTATACTCACAAAAATACTCATCGTTCATATATATGTATATACATACATATATATGTATATACATACATATATATGTATATACATACATATATATGTATATACATATATATATATGTATATATATATATATATATATATATATATATATATATATATATATATATATACCTATATATATATAAGGTAAACAGTTTTATGCGCTTATTTCTCGGATCGATATCGTCCCATTGAAAATTACTTCAAAAGCTTTTTCGGAGAGAATTTAGTAAGCTTTTGGGTGGAGACCTGCACTTACTTTGATTCCCCAACCATTTTCGAGATTTTTAAGAAAAAATACGAATATCCTAATACTTTTCATGCCAGTTTTTTGGTTTTTTTTTACGGCGCTTATTTTTTGTGTTATAGTACTTCCTTTCCTCAAAACGCAACCAAAATATTAATACCTTCATTTAGAGGAATATCAAACGTCTGAAACTATTTTCAACTGCATCAATCGTTTCTGAATACCCGGAATAAAATTAGTTAGAAAAACTAGTTTTATCCACTATTGAAAAATGGTTACGGATATCACGCAACGAAAATGGTTTCCTGTTGCCTACGATATAGAACCTATAAAACGTGTACCTGGAAGCCTACAAACCAACATCCGTAAGCGCAACGAACAGTGTTCTGGTAGGCGGATTCTGCTGATAAACGAACTCAACCCCTGATATTAAACAAATTTTGTACCAAATTTCATCAATATATATATATATATATATATATATATATATATATATATATATATATATGCACACAAATTTGAACTTAAGTTTAGGTTTTCTCTCTATGGATGGACGGAAGAAAAGCTCTAAAAAGAACGTTCCGTATCTCCTTAGTTTAATACGAAATTAATAACACTTATGTCTCATCTTGCGCGTGTGTACTGTGGGTTACTCTTGAGCTTTCTCCGATCCATCAAGCAAAGTCTAGAGTGAATATATAACATGCGGGAAAGGGCTTACCGAATGTATGAGATACAACTTGTCAATGACAAGCAAGATCGGTTTACTTATCCACCGCTAGTATTGTATAGCTGTCACTCACCACCATATCTACTATACACCCCCCTATATATCTACTCGCTTTAACAACCTAAGGCCTCTCAAGGCTGACGAATGGTTTAATTAAGCTAAATCTTTTATGATTTACCGCCCTCTTTACACGGGATCCTAGATATTTAACAGGCCTTAGCTCCAGTTTCCATAAACACGCAACTCATACGTATTTATTATATGGAGGAATACCCGCTTTTATCGTCAGCCTAGCCGTATCGTTGACGTGAGCCACGTTGATTGCATCGTTTCTCGTTTATCACCGAAGTTAAGCTACGCCGCTGAATGCGAGACCGACCACTGGCCGTTGGCATTATAAAAGGGTGGAAACCTGTAGAGAGCCTGGCGTTTATATCCCAATTGTTATACGCCGTTGAAAAAAAAAAAAAAATAATGTATACCTAAATATGTAGTTGACAAATGAATCGATCCATGCAAAAAGAGCTTCAGTCCATTTTTTTCCAAATATGTGTTAGTGATGGATTCGTTGTCTCTGACGGTCATTACACATTTTTTATGTTAAGAGGACTTTAGTCCAATACGTGGTTGCCATAGAAACACATATAGCAAAAAAATTCATTAACGGCATTTCGTTTACTGCAAGGTCTTCAGGCTCCAGTGTTCCCTCCCAATCCTGCCTATCCAGGAGGGAAGGTCCCCATCAAGCAGAAAACAATTGAAGGCATTAAGAAGTTGATGCCATACGTTTCAGAAGAGCACAAGAATTTTTACTATGAAATATTGGGTTGGCCAACAATAGATGAAGTTCAAGACGATTAGGCATTACATTACTCATTGTATGAACTTTATATGACGGAAATATTTCTACATATTGTACCATTGATAATAAACTGTTACTCAGTATATCCTACAATGTGTTTTACAGTATATTAGACCTTATATTTTGCAAGGAGGTACTCCTTAGGCTGTTCCATGCAAGAAGAGCTTCAGTCCAAGGATTATTATTATATTTTAATAATATAATGCATTTGTTAGTAATAACCAATGTTTCATGTATAACTTGTGTCAGTATGGGGTAATCAGACAACAAAAAAAAAGCACAATAATAAAACAAATGAAGGGTGTAGACAGTTTTTTTCTCGTTTTCTCAAAACTACTGATCATGGACTGAAGCTCTTTTTGCATGGATCGATTCAAATATGTATCAATTTTGGTGATGTTTTATTATTATCTTCTGTAATTGTGTATATGTAAGTGTCAAGAAATAATTGGGATTCGGATAAGATTAGTCGCTCGATTTTCAGAAAAATCTATATTTTGAACGTTTTGGCAGCCTTCTTCACCTAATAAAAAATTATACGCAATCGCAGAAGAGAATAATAAATATAGTAAAATAACTTGATTAACAGGGGACCCATTTCTATTTGGATCCTCTGTTAATTTTTGTCCTTTATCTTAACTAAGTTCTCTTGTAAATTATGGTCAGTGCTTTTATAATTCCTAGCCTAGCCGTATCGTTGACAACGGCCGTAGCCACATTGATTGTATCGTTTCTCGTTGATCACCAAAGTTAAGCAACTTCAAGCGTGGCCAGTACCTGAATGGGTGACCGACCATGTGCCGTTGGCATTATAAAAAGGGTTTCATCCTGTAGATAGCCTGGCGTGAATATCGCAATTGTTATAAGCCTTTAAAAAAAAATCCTTGACAAATACATATCGCTTTTGATGATGTTTGACAAAAAAAAAGACGCTTCGTCAAAGATAAAAGTTTACTCCCCGTATTACTGTTATCTCGGTGAAAATCGAGCAAAAAGCTCCGAGCTGGGCTATAAATAGGTTCCTACCTATTTAACAACGCCAACGGCACATAATTTTAAAAGACAGTCACACATCCAGGTACTGACACGTTCGGTAATCAAGCCAGAACCGTTGTATCCGACGTGGTATGGCCGTTGGCAAATATTTCATTTATTTCTATATAACAGATAAATTAAATCATGTAGGTAACTTTTTTTTTTTTTTTTTTTTTTTTTTTTTTTTTTTTTTTTTTTACGGCGCATCGACATAAATCTTGGCCATTAGCGCCGCATGTAGGTAACTAAATCAAATTATGTAAATACAGTCGAATTTTAATTTAGGATGAATTTGAAAAAATAAAATGCGGTATTGGAATTGTGCTATTATGTAAATACAGTCGAATTTTAATTTAGGATGAATTCGAAACAATAAAATGCGGTATTGGAATTGTGCTATTATGTAAATACAGTCGAATTTTAATTTAGGATGAATTTGAAACAATAAAATGCGGTATTGGAATTGTGCTATTATGTAAATACAGTCGAATTTTAATTTAGGATGAATTTGAAACAATAAAATGCGGTATTGGAATTGTGCTATTTGTCTAGAACAGAATTAAACATTCTACATTTATATTCATTATACTTACTTTATTTATTTTTTATTCTATTTTCTTTCATTTCTTTGACTGAATTCTAAAGTTATTATTTATTAAACTAATATAGCAGTTGTGCCCCACCAATGTTGTGGGTTTAAACGAAATATATAAAAAAAATATTTCCAAAAAGGGGAAAAAAATTTGTCTGCCCCCAAAAGTTGGAATTAAGGAAACCCCCTACCAAAAAGAAAAAACATTCTTGAAAAATCGAAGTGTTACCATTATATATCATTATATTATTTATCATGAAGATTAGATAGTTAGCCGTCGAGGTGATAAGCAATCAGGAAATAGTTGGGATTCGGCTAAGAAAACCTCAATACGATTTTTGTAAAAAAATCTATATTTAGGACGTTTCGGCTACTCTTTGGTAGCTTTCGTCAGCAAAAATGACAAAAAACAAAGAAAAAACAGAAATTAATACACAGAAAAAAGTTTTATCAGTAAGATAAATGACAGGTCTATAAATACAAATCAAATTTATCTTAGTGATAAACTTTTTTTCTGTGTATTAATTTCAATTTTTTCTTTGTTTCTTGTCATTTTAGCTGACGAAGGCTACTAAAGAGTAGCCGAAAGGCCTGAATATAGATTTTTTTACAAAAATCGTATTGAGGTTTTCTTAGCCGAATCCCAACTATTCCCTGATTGCTTATTATATTATTTAATTTCCATTACTGTAACAGCTGTCCAAAGTAATTTTAGCCCATACATTTGAAATATTTCAGAATTTAGTAGATAAATATTATTCAAAATCACTATTCACTTTGAGCCGGAATAATACAAGGCAAAGTGAATAATTTCCCTTAAATCCAAACGCAGAAAGGTTCAATACTAGAGGGCAAACAACCAGCCATCCGTGATGGCATATTAATTATGACCAACGAACCGTCAATAACTATCCTGTTTATTAACAAATCAATGGGCAACGGCTAGTTGAGATATAGAGTCATTTGAACTATCTAATGATAACAAACCATAGTTATGAATGCTCTCAAGCCCGATCACAGGTAGGAGGGATATGAAGGGTTGGTTGGGGGTTCTCCCTCTTGGAGGCCTGTTTCCACACGAAGGGGCATATGGCGTATAGGATTGAATGGGATCTGAGAGGCGTACTCGACTCCCTCAACCGGGCTGCATTAGTGTGGTTAAACTGTTCTGTCAAACGTGCAATAATGGATTAGCCTAGGTACAAGTGCAGTCAGCTGGTTATCGCTAAACTGTTGATATTTGAACTGTCCACAGCACAAACGCAATATGCTTACAACAAGAACATGCCGACCGCCTTCCCCCTGAGGCCAGCAATTTCAAGCTGTTTAATCCATAATTAACTCCGTATCAACGGTTACTTTAATTAATCGATAACGGTGCACAGATTTCTACCTATTTGCTTTACCCACTCTTTTTAAATGTGCAACCATCATTAACAACATATAATAAATACTCAAGATATAGGCATTTATCACTGAATGTGAAAAATATGTCAAGAGCCAAGTTTTACCTTGGACGTCATTGACAAACATTAAAGATATGTGTTCATCTTCACGAATAAAAAACAAATCATTACGTAGAGGAATTGGCCAATTTTTGGGTTACTGAAGAAGGATTACATCCATCGGTCAGAAGCACCCATTCATGATGTCGATTCTTGAGCTTTACCTAGAGTCTCTTCTTAGTACAATATTATACTGTGAAGGGGTGCACTGAGAAAAAAAAACAGCCTGCCGGCAGCCTGAAAACTGTGACTCAGTGCCAATATTTTGAAATAGGACATTTTAGTCTAAAATAGGATTCCACATATTTCAACCTAAAATAGGATTCCACTAGTTAGAGTGCCCGCACTTTATAATAGGGTGCTGGAATGCTAGCAGCCTACAGAGAGATGACTTTATTATGTGGATAAAAAAGAACAAAGGTAAATTCAGAGTAATAATAATGAGACTTTATTTGGGTGTAATTTACATATACACTTCTTATCAAGTAGATATTTACAATTAGGTAAGAGGTATACACTTTTTAACAAATATAGATATTTACAAGTATTAGGTATTAGGTACAATGTACTTATGAACAATATTGAACAATTATGTCTAGAAATAAAATATTTTTTTTGTTTTCATGACACTCATAGCCGTATTCATAAAGCCGAAGACAGTTGATTTCAGCATCTGTTCAAACAGAAACAAAAATAAATTTTTATTAATAACAAAAGAAAAGTTGTTGCTGTTGTGTCTTATATAATTAAAGTACGTCACGCAGGAGCTGCATAACTAAGCACTTTCCTCAGAATTTGGGTAGTGTAGACTGCTTTCCAGAACAATTTCCTTAAAATATCCTACATAAATAAAATAAAAACATGAATAGTTCTCTTTTAAATTTGTAATGAGTAACTGATCAATTATTAATTTTCTTCCAGAATAATGTTTACACATGGTACCTATTACACTACGTAATAAATACAAAAAAACCTCATATTACCGTATTTTGATCTAACGCAGAAACAGGATACAGTCACTCTAGTGGTAGAAAGCGCTCCTTGCGGCGGCTTTGTGAACCTACGTATGGTGGGCTTTTCTATTGAAATATATTACAAATTAAACCCCCGCTTTCCGATTGACCGATTCAGCTCATTTTTACAACACTTCTTTCTCATGAGTTACCCACGACGTATACCGCGTTTCGTTACAATACAGCAGAAATTACGACCGGTATGAGTATATTAGGAATTTGGGTCCGGAGTAAACCCCCCCTTCTAATGAACCGATTTAGTTTATTTTTACAACACATATTTACCTGTAGATTACCACTACGAATACCGAGTTTCGTCGAAATATACCAAAAATCACGGCTGGTAGTGGCGAATTGGTATTGTGGGTCCGGAGTAAACCCCCCCTCCTAATGGACCGATTTAGTTCATTTTTATATCTCACTTTTTTCTCTATATTACCACTACGAATACCAAGTTTTGTTGAAATATAACAAATATTACGGCTGAAATGGTCAAATTAGTGTTTTGGGTTTGGGGTAAACCCCTCCTTCCGGTGGACCGATTTTGGTGGTTAACGAACTCGTTCAATCGTTTGCTAATTGAATGCTATATACCAAGTTTCGTGACGAAAAAACAAAAACTCTGGCCGCTATCGTGTTAACAGACATATATATATATATATATATATATATATATATGTGTGTATATATATATGCATATATATATATATATATATATATATATATATATATATATATATATATATAAATTTTAACGGGGGTCATTTTCGGTGTCTACTAGGTAGGATCGATAAAGATTTGAAGAAATATTTCAAAAATTCCGTCATGAGTCCAACCTCAATAGCTACTTTCCTTCGGAGGAAAGTGCTAAAAGACTTCCATCAGTTCTCAGCTTACCAGGCTTATTGAACTCCATCTTCAGTTGGTTCTATACCCGCAGCGCCATATTATATTAAGGAACACATTATTTATATTAAGGAAATATATTCTTGAAAAACAAACACAACTTTCTTCATTCTATTGTATATAACATCTGTTTTTAAATTTAATAATAAAAACAAGAGCCTGAACTCTGTTCTGGCGGTACAGTCTGCATCCAGGCATACAGGCTCTTGTTTTTATTATTAAATTTAAAAACAGATGTTATATACAATAGAATGAAGAAAGTTGTTCAAAATTATATTAGTAGACTTTTATTTTGGTTTCCATTCTGTTTCTAGAGTTCCTTCATTTATGATCATATCCATAGAAAAAACCTTAGTTTATATTTATTTTCTAATTCCCTGGCAGCTTTGAATTTACTGCGACATTTCAAACTAGAAAAAAATGCCTATTTATGTTTCTTTTTAATTATATAAAACACAACAACAGTGCTCTACCACTGAGCTAACCTCGCCCCATGTGTATATGTAAATTACACCCAAATAAAGTCTTATTATTATTACTCTGAATTTACGTTTGTTCTTTTTTATCCACATAATAAAGTCATCTCTCTGTAGGCTGCTGGCATCCTATATGGATGGGGTCAATGTAGCCCATCCATATAGGATGCTAGCAGCCTATAGGGGTAGGATACAGGAAGCAAACACCAGGATGCTCGCAGCCTATATGGGTAGGCTGCTAGAAGCCAGTAACAGAGTGCCAGCAATCTAAAGTCTAGGGGTACGCACTTGACAGTAGAGTGCTGGGCACTCTATTGTTGGATCCTAGCTTTGGGTGTGAGAACTCTACTATAGGATGCAGAATTAGCATTCCAGCACTCTATTATAAAATGCGGGCACTCTAACTAGTGGAATCCTATTTTAGGCTATAATGTCCTATTTCAAAATACTGGCACTGAGTCACAGTTTTCAGGCTGCCCGCAGCCTGAAAGTAGATGCGAGCAGCCTGTTTTTTTTTCTCCGTGTGCGATTATAATATTGTTCAGCACAGAACATAATGCGTTGGTCATCGAAATGTCTTTGCAAATAAATGAACCTTTTATTGAGGGAGTTGGCCTTTTTTCGCCAGATGGTACCTTTCATGATGCTGTTTATCAAGCTTCCCCTATATCCTTTCTTGACCCAATGTTGTACTGTGACGGTTTTCTTATTACTTGTGATTACAATATTGTGAACCACAGAACAAGTAGCGTTGATCTTCGAATAATTTTTAAAAATAATGAAATCTTTTGTTGGAAAAGTTCACCTTTTTTCTTTAGATGGTACCTTTTATGATGCCGTAGTATCCTTTCTTGGTACAATATTTTACTGCGACGAAGTGCTAATCTTATACGATTAAAATATTGTAAAGAAAAAAACATGAAGCGTTGATCCACGAAAGATCTTTACAAATAAATAAATCTTTTATACAAGTATTCGATCTTTTTTACTCCAGATGCTATCTTTCATGATTTTTCTTGAGCTTTACATGTCGTTCCTTGTTTGGAAACACAGTACATAGCACTGAAAAAGAGGCGTTGGCCTTAGAATGATTTTCACAAATGAAGAACCGTCTGACAAATTATTTTACCCATTGCAACAGAACAAACCCTGCACTGCCAGATTCATTCTTTCATGTTGCTGTTTGTTGGCAAATATATTTGCCATGACATAGCACGACACAGAAAATTCGACATTTGCCCCGGAAAGAGCTTCGCGGATTAAGAAATCTCTTAATAGGGAAATGGATTTTTCCGCCCTTGGGTTGAAGACTGACATACACTAGCCAGATGTTCCATTAAATTAGTAGAATATAGTTTACAATTTAACTCCTAACGGATGAAGAAAAAAAAGTAGGTCTTTAAGACAAAAGGGAAAGTAATAAAATAAAATGATAATCTACTACAATTCAAATATTTCTTAGACCAACATATTTATTTATATAAACGTTGACAACAGATTTTTTTTTTTTGCATATGTAGTTATTTGTTACTGTGGCGGTTCGTCATAGGCTAATAACTGCGCCTAAAGATCCTACCTCTATGGTAGACTCTGGGAGCTGGAAGGTTCCTGCCTAGGAGGTTAGCCAGTTTCCGAATATAGGACGCTCACGTGTGTTTTTTGTGAATAGATACTCCGTATGTGTAATGTTATAAAAACTTATCAGTATGGCCATACTTAGGTGTAATGAGGAGTAGTGATGGATACCCGCAAGTAGCCTTAGTATTAATTGTACATATATTTATGTAGAATAAGATAGATTATAGTATGTACAAAGTAGTTCCTAAGTTAGCATTTAATTATAATATTTTATTAGGCTATTGTTACGATGATTTACTAGCGGCATGCCAGATGTAGATATATATTGTGTTTAATTATTAATATAAGTAAATATTATTAAGATGAGCACGTGTTTTATATAACCGAACCCCGAGTGACGTCACAATTACCCCCAAAGAGGTAATAGTTACTATTTTATTTTCCCACGCTCTTTTTTTGTTTTATTTCATGTTAAAGTACCTATTTACTATTTTTTTTTTTTTTTTTTTTTTTTTTTTTTTTTTTTTTTTTTTTTTTTTTTATAATTTTTCTCTATTTCTCGGTTTATATAGTTGCATGATTTCTCTTACCTCACTCACCTCCTCCTCACTCCCATACACCACATTCGTTCCCTCACGGGTTAGTAGATAGGTATTAATTAGTTGAATTTTTGCGATTTTATTTTTTATATTCTTGTGAAGTTATATTTCATTCAATTATTAAAATTAATCGTTATTCTTAAGGGACTGGAAATTCCCAGAATAAAGTTTTTTTTTAATGCGTTTATTCAAAATAAAATATTCGGCCTAAAAAACATTAGAAATTATTCTAAAGTATTAAGATCCAATAAATTCGAATAGGAATACATGTGTCTAAACACTAAAATTAATCCTGACACACTAAGTATTTACCGACGGAAGCAAGACAGCGTAGAACCCTCATACATAATTTACAAGTACATTTACATTATACATACAGGAGAACCCAGGCTAGACGCATTTTGGGTCAATAATCAACCCAAAATTTCGACACTAGTTGAACCATTTAAATATTTACTCTCTCTCGAATCACAATAAACCTCTATTTCAATATATAATCATAATACAATGGTCTTGTATAAATAATCCACTCATGTGATGGACGATATTATTTACTTCATTAATCTAATTATGAAGTTAGGATATATTTTTTTTATTTTTTACGGTCTATCTATAACAGACAGAATTATGACTGTATTATTTTTGAGGAAGCGCTTACTGGTTATTTATTGATATATTATTGATCTATATTATTTTATTTATTTTTAAGTGATTCGTAACTACTGCGATTTCATTCCTTCAAGGAGGTACCTGTATGGTCCAATGAACCAGCATTAAGATGGATATTTGATTCAATTATTTCCAGAGGTTTGGAAATGGCTGTTATATGCCTGGAAGCCTCTGGTTATTCCGGAGATGTCTTCAAATGCGAGTGTATAGTTTAGTGCCCTGCAAGTAAGAAAGTATTGTGTTTAAGTACTTTCTGCTGTCCCTCAACAATTCGTACATGATATATGGAATGGAAAGAATTTAAGGACAAACAACCTACTGTTTTTATCGTCCTAGGAACCTTTTTTTTTTTTTTATCTAATAATTAAACTTAAGATTTTGTCTATTATAAATATATTATGAAATATTATTCTGTTTCTTTTTTTTTTTTTTTTTTTTTTTTTTAATAAAATAACATATAACTGTACGCAAATTATTTTAATTTTATAATATAGGCAAGCACACAGAAAGAAGGTTGCTCGCTAGATAATTTTTGTCTGAAACTTGACATTTTTTATGTCAAACTTGTCTCCAGCTGTCTAATTGTGGTTTATCTCCTGGAATTGTTTTGTTATAAATACAAATAAAACATATACTTTTATACATTTTTTTAAAATTATCATCTATTTAATGTAGATATTTCTCAAAATGTTGCCCTCTTGCAGAATTGCAAGCATTTCATCTAATACTGAATAGATAAATTGCAGCCAAACCTTTTTAATATTTTTTCCGCGGCTCTGCTGAATAATTTCAGAACTCTTTTGACGTTATAACTCTCTATCGCTCTCTCTCTCTCTCTCTCTCGCTCTCTCTCTCTCTCTCTCTCTCTCTCTCTCTCTCTATATATATATATATATATATATATATATATATAAGTTAATGTTTTAAACAGGGCAGCAGCTCGTGCCAGTTTCTTCAAGAATATATATTTATTTTTTATTTATTTCTAAGTGATTCGTAACTACTGCGATTTCATTCCTTCGAGGTGGTACCTGTATGGTCCAATGAACCAGCATTAAGATGGATATTTGATTCAATTATTTCCAGAGGTTTGGAAATGGCTGTTATATGCCTGGAAGCCTCTGGTTATTCAGGAGATGTCTTCAAATGCGAGTGTATAGTTTAGTGTCCTGCAAGTAAGAAAGTATTGTGTTTAAGTACTGGCTGCTGTCCCTCAATCCCTCAACAATTCGTACATGATATATGGAATGGTAAGAATTTAAGGACAAACAACCTACTGTTTTTATCGTCCTACGAACCTTTTTTTTTTTTTGGATCTAATAATTAAACTTAAGATTTTGTCTATTATAAATATATTATGAAATATTATTCTGTTTCTTTTTTCTTTTTCTTTTTTCTTTTTTAATAAAATAACATATAACTGTACGCAAATTATTTTTTTTCTCTCATTAAATTAAAAGTAACAATATATGGTATATTCCTTTTTTTCTTTTTTTTACACTTATAGCTGATGATAAATGGGCTATTTAGGTTTTGTCGTCTTCTGCACTCCGTAAGTAGGTGTTTTACAGTAAAGTCTGTATTGCATATATGACAAATTGGTTTGTCAAGTCCTCTCATCAGGTATTCGTGTGTTAGTCTTGTGTGGCCAATTCGGAGTCGAGCAAGTACACCTTCTTCTCGTCTGTTGTCACGGTAGCTGGATGTCCACTCCTGAGTAGTAGTTTTGATTGCACGTAATTTATTGTCGGTTAGTCGAGTCTTGCCAAT